>OY728143.1:950313703-950913703 GCA_963277665.1 Viscum album
AGTTAAAGATTGGTGAGTTGAACCAAATATAATGTCATCAACATAAATTTGAATGATAAAAACATTTTTCTTATCTTTATTTATAAAAAGGGTTGGATAAGCATTTCCCTTAATGTAATTGTTTGGTAACAAAAATCATGTAAGTCTATCATACCAGGCTCTAGGGGCTTGTTTAAGTCCATATAAATCTTTGGTAAGTTTTAAAACATGTTCAAGATGTTTTGTATCTTCAAAACTAGAAGGTTGTTCAACAAAAAATTCCTCTTTATCATATCCATTAAGGAAATCACATTTAACATCCATTTGAAAAAGTTTGAAATTAAAGAATGCTGCAAAGGCAAGTAGAATATAAATAGATTCAAGTCTAGTTACTAGAGCATAGGTTTTTTATAGTATATTCCTTATTTTGTTTATAGCCTTTAGCAACTAATCTAGATTTCTTTCTTAATATGATTCCATTTTCATCACACTTATTTCTGAAGACCCATTTTACTCCAATAACATAGGTTTACTTAGGTCTTTCAACCTAGGTCTAGACTTTAATCCTTTCAAATTCATTTAGATCATCTTGCATAGATTTTATCCAATCATCACAACCTAAAGCTTCATCAGTGCTTTTAGGTTCTAATTGTGAATGGAATGATAGATGTTCTACTTCATTTCTTAAGTAACTCCTAGTCCTTACAGGTTGATTTACATCACCAATGATGTTATCACAAGTATGATTCTTAAGAAAAAACAGATTTGGGTTTTGTAAAACCTCTTCATCAACATATGGTAGGAAATATTCTGGGGTAAATGTCTCAAAAACATTTTCTTGAACATTTTCCTTATCAGAAGGATATTCTATCAGGGATTGATAATCAGTTTTTCAAAACACATCAGAAGATGTAGGTTTAGGTTTTTTAAAAACAAAAGAATTAGTTTCATCAAATTTGACATGTAATGTTTCTTCATCAGTACATTTATTTTTATTTAAAAACCTATAATCCTTAGAAGTTATGGAGTAGCCTAAGAAAATTCCCTCATCAAATTTTGGCGAAAATTTATGTAAATTATCGTTAGTATTAAAAATGAATACTTTGCAACCAAATACCTTGAAATAGGAAAGTCTAGATTTTCTACCATTCCATAACTCATAAGGTGTTTTTTAAGAAAAAGTCAAATTAAAAATATATTTATAGTATAACAAGAAGTACTTATAGCTGCAACCCAAAAATGTTTAGCTATTTAATATTCAATCAACATGGTTCTAGTTATCTATTGAAGAACTCAATTTATTCTTTCAACAATAAAATTTGGGGATGTCTTGGTGCTGAGACGTTAAGAGTAATGACTTTTCTATTACAAAAAGTTTGAAAATCAGAATTTTGAAATTCTCCTCCATGATCACTATGAATAGTTATCAATGGAAGGTTTTTCTCATTTTAACTTGGGATCTAAAAATTTTCAAATAAGAAAAAGCTTCAGATTTCTTTTCTAGAAAATAGACCCACATAAATCTAGTGTAATCATCAACAAAGAAAAATACATAACATTTGCATCCAATGCTTCCAGTTTGTGTTTAACCAAAAAGATCCATATGCACCAACTGTAATGCATCGGTAGTTGAGACTTCACCAACTGATTTAAAACATTATTTATGTTTCTTTTCATATTGAAAAGGATCAAAAACTTTTGAAGAATCAAATCTAAGCTCTGGTATATCTTTAAATAGTCTTTTCTTAGAGAGTTTTCATAAGTTCTTAAGGTTACAATGTCCTAACCTTCTATTCCATAACCAAGAATGGTCTTCCATTGCACTAAGACAAGGTAGATCTTGGCTCTTAAGGTATTCTAAGTTTAGTGTGTACACATTCTCTTTCCTATTGGAAAAAAGAATATACTCTTCCTTAGAATTGCGTACTAAGCACTTGTCATTCCTAAAATTCATAAGGTAACCTTCATCACATAATTGAATTATGCTAATAAGGTTGTGCTTAAGACCCTTTAAAAATAAAACATTTTAAATCAAAGTTTTTCCAAGAATAACAATGTTACCTATACCAATAATTTCTCCCTTAACATTATCTCTGAAAGTTAATTTTCCTCCTTTTGTCTTGATAATATTTTCAAAGAAGTTTTTGTTATCAGTCATGTGCCGGGAACTTCCACTATCCATGTACCATGTATTTTTGTTGGTATTACCTTTATTTTCTTGAAAATAAGAGTATTAGGCTTTTGGAACGTAAAATTTATTGGATCCGTAAACATCATGAAGAAATTTTTTAGGAATCCACATTTTCTTATAAAAATAAGATTTATGAAAACCTAAAAACTTGGTTTTGTTTAAGGAACAATTTTATTCCCAATTTCCACCACACTGACATTTAGTAAAGAATGGAGCACTTTGAGGAACAAAATAATTATTACTAAAAACCGGTTTTGAATGAGTATAACCAAATCCATAATTATTCCTTAGATGTCGAATTTGAGAATACATCCTATCAAAGTTTTCCTTACCTAAGGTAAAGTTTGAAAAACACTTCTTCAAGGAAAATATTTTTTATTTCAGTCTAATAAATATGTTTTTATCCTCAAAAACATTATTTTTAGCACTAGAGTTAGTCTCTAAAATATTTTTCATAGAAATTACTTTTTCTATACCCTTAGAATGTTTATCCTTCTTAGAATTGACTTCCTAAATGTTTTTTTAAGTAATTTCAAAATCATAAATTTTCTTATCAAGATCTTTAGAAAGATTTGATACTTCTCTAGTAAGAATATAAATTCTAGAATTTTCCTTATCAAGTTTTCTCTTGAGTTTATAATTTTCATTCTCAAGAAGCTTAGCAAACCTATATACTTCTTCATAAGTAGGTAAATTATTAACTTCATTAGAAGAAGATTCTTCATCAAAATATTCATAATAATTATTATCACTATAATTATCATTCCAGGATACATTGGTTATAGATTCAACATTGTGTACCTTGGACATTAGATAATGATTTTCAATGGGTAACTTGGAAATTAAACCATGATTCTTCAGACCTGAAGATTCATACTCTGAGGTTTCATCAGAAGAGTATCCACCATTGACACTCTAGGTGACATTATCTTTCAAAACATTTTTACCTTTATATTTGTAGTACTTCATTCTATTTCTCTCAAAATGCTTTTCTTTTCTATATTTTTTCTTAATCATAGGACAATATGGCCTTATATGCCCTGATCTTTTTCATTCTTAACAAGTAACTTCTGAGTATTTATTGTCCTTTATTTCTTTATTCTTAAATCTATAATGAAAGTCATTCTTCCTAACTATCTTTTTCATCCTTCAAGAAAGATTAGCTAGCTCATTCTCAGAACGTTCAATTTTACTTATTTCAGGTAAAATAATGACTTTCTTTGAATTGGATCTTGTAACCCTTTCAGGATTCTTGAATTTAATAGTAGTAAAGGATACACTTCCATTGCAATTCTTCTTTTTATTTAAATAAGAATATCTATTCATTCTTGTCTCATGTTGAATAAGAGTTCCAAAAATCTTATCAAGAGTAATCTGAGATACTTTCTTATTCTAATAAATAGCTATTCTCTTATATTCCCACTCATTAGACATGATATCTATAATCTTGTCCAAAAGTGAATCATTATATAAAACGTTATCACCCATGGATTGTAAACTATTAACAATAGTCATAAACCTCTGTTGTACCTTACACAATGTTTCCCTATAAGGAAATAGTAATCCATGATATTCTTCTTTAATCATGGCTCTTCTAGTTTCTATAAATTTGGATGTACCAAAATGAGTAACCTCCAACTTCTTCCAAATAAAATTTTCAGCTTCACAAGAAGAAATATTACTGTATATATTTCTGGTCATGGAATACAACAAAGTATTTCATACCTTGTAGTTTAGTTGATATTCTGAATTTTCTTGATTAGTAAAAGTTCTGACTTCTTTATCAAGAATCTTGTAATCTTTGGTAAACATAATGAAGTTTTCCACTCCAGTATTAATAAAAAAAATTCATAATATGATCTCTCTAATATTCATAATAATTCCCATAAAATATAGGTGGTCTTGTAGGATTTAGATTTTCAATCGAACCAACATTCATTCCTTCCATCTGAAAGAAAATATATTTCCACAGAAACTTGTTAATAGTTGAAGTTTGTAAACAAGGATAAGATTACTAAGAAAGTAAAATATTTAGAACTATGAAAACTTGAGCAAGAAAATTTATATGTGAATATAAGTATTTCAGAAACCACCTCTGATACAAATTGTAGGATTGGAATATGAATGTAGATGCTCAATTATAAGAAGGGGTGAATTGTAAGTTTAAAAACTTTTATTTTTAAAATTAAGGAAAACTATGTTTAACAAAGTTAAACAATGTAAATTCATAAGACCTCTAAGTTCTTCAAACATACTAGGTTCCAAAAATATGGTTCTGGAAATAAAACGTAAGGAAATTTTACAAGGAAAATATTCTACCTTAAAGCTTATAGAATCTTACTAATCAGAGTATACAAGTACAAGAAATTATAAGATAGTTATACTTTCCTTATTAATAAAAAAGTTGTGGAAAATTAACTTGACACAAAAACAAGTAACAAGTATAAAATATTTTAACCCAAAGAGAAGAGTATCCAACAACCATGGATAAAGGTCCCTTGATTCATACTTTCAAGAAAGTCTATCTTACCCGCACCAGGGTAAGCCCTCGATAGGAATATCATAATCTTTATTGCACTCCCCAAAATCTCTCTAACTATAAGGTATTCATAACCTCGGTCTTCCTATCCCCGTAAGTTCTCAAACATTTAATGTAGTCGGCACCCCTGTCTTCCTATCCCTGGAAATCCTTGATTATACACAACAATAATCTGAGTCGTACAAAGAAAACTAAACAAGTTGTTCAGTACGCATAAGGCATGAGAGTCTCTCTCTCTAGGAATCACTTCAGCATCATGTAATCTCTATATTGTTTGAGTCAGTTGTTGTTGAGCTCATTTAAATGAGCTCCTATTTATCAGAATTTCTCCAATGATCGGCTCCCTCCTCCAACATCATATTTTTTTCTTGAATCTCGGATAGACTTGTACACGTGTCACTCATACAATGGTTAGTTAGAAATAGAGTGTATGAAATCATTTTATAATTATAACAAGTGTAAGAAAATTAAGGTTGCTTTACCAAATCCAACTTTTTAGAGACTAAGGAAAATAAAGTTGAGATTCAAAGAAAATAA
Organism: Viscum album; assembly: GCA_963277665.1. NCBI lineage: Eukaryota > Viridiplantae > Streptophyta > Magnoliopsida > Santalales > Viscaceae > Viscum > Viscum album. The sequence continues at coordinate 950,318,950 of OY728143.1, forward strand.
ACACTTAGAGACTACAAATCATTAGTTTATAGATTCTATTTTCAAATAATTATAAACCTGGATTATTTATATTTTGTAATCTGAATTCAAATGAATTCTAAATCCAAATTTTGAGGAATTAAAAGTCGGAATTCTGAGGAATTCTGAGTTAGAATTTTGAGGAATTCGGAGTCTAAATTCTGAGGAATTTGGGGTCTGAATTCTAAGTAATTCAGTATATGAATCCTGAGGAACTCAGAGTCTGAAGTTTGAGGAATTTAGAGTCGTAATTCTAAGGAATTCAGAATATAAATTTTAGAGAATTTGAAATCTGAATTTTAGAGAATTTGGAATCTGAAAACAGAATACTCTATATCTAATAATTTATAGAATTATGAGGTTTTAGATATGAAACTGATTTATAGAATATAGAATTAAAAGGAGTTATATTAATAGAAACTATAAAATGAACAATAAAAACAAAGGTAAGGAGAAAATTTCCTTGGGGAAGGAAAATTTTACTTAATAAGATAAATCTTAGAGGAAATAAAATTTCCATTGAGATAGAGTGTCTATTATTTTCAAAACACAAAGGAATGGAAAATTCATAAGAAAACCTTATTGACTCAATAGTTTATCCCCTCACAACTATCTTCTCATCTCCTCCGTAAACTAGGAACATATCCTTTTTACATCTTATGTACTTTAGGATAGTTTTTATAGCTTCCCAATGTAAATCTCTTTGACTCGCTAGATATCTTCCCACTATGTTTAATGAAAATGAAACATCAAACCTTGTACATAGAATAGAATGCATGATATATCCCACTACTGAAACATAAGGTATTCTACTAATTCTTTCAATATCCTCTTGTGTTTGTGGAGATATCTTCTTGGAGATATTAATTCCATGTGACAATAACAACAATCCTCTCTTCGATTTTTCCACATTGTGCCTTTTGAGTAACTTGTCAATATAGTACTTTCACTTATCCCAAGAAGCCTCTGAGTCTATCTTGATATATCTTTATTTATATAATATAGGTTCCTTCACCTATTTATTTTATGGATAATCATTCATTTAACCAAGTCTTCACTAATTATTGGACTTTCACTTCATTTCCAATTAACAATATGACATCAACAAATAATACCATGAAAATGAGGGAACTTCCACTCTCCTTATTATAGAAACATGGATCCCTTTCATTCATAATGAAACCAAATACTCTTATGTTATTATAAAAACAAATAATCAATGATCATGACATATACCTCAATATGTTAAATGATCTTTACATCTTTCACACTTTACTGGAACTCTTCGACATAATAAAACCTCTGGGTTGTTCCATATAGACATCTTCAACTAACATCCTATTTACAAAAGAAGTTTTCATATCCATTTTAAAAAATTTGTAATAATATAAGGCCACTATTAGAAGTAATATTTTGATGGATTTTATCATATCCACAAGAAAAAATGTTTCATAATAGTTGATACCATGATGTTCCTTGAAACCCTTCATTACTAACCTTGTCCTATAAGTTCTCACTTGACCATTCATGTCCATATTTTATTGAATACCCATTTAAAACCAATTGGTTTTACATTAGTTAGTGGGTCTACCAAAATCGAATCTAGATTTTGGTACAATGACTCTATTTTAGAATGCATAGCTTCTTTACGTTCAGCATCATCTTTTCCATCTGTTTCTTCCTTTTATTTTATAGGTTCATCATTCTCTAGAAGTAATGTGTCACTTTACTCAATGAATAGAGAACCACATATCTCAATTTTTATAACATATCTTGTAGATAAATGTTGTGCCTGTGTCTTGGGATCATATTCCTCTCCCATTATCTCTTGTGGAGATTTTTCTCGTATAATATCTTGTGCATCTGAAGCATCAACTTCATCGAAGTCAATATTACTCCCATTATTTTCCTTAAAAATGGTTACCCATTATATAAATGTGTATTCTATATCCAAAATCACCATTTTATCTAAAATTTTATATTTTTAATATCATTTTTTCACTTTATGATAACCTATAAAGATGAATTTATTTCAGGATGCTAATATTTCACTAGGTATAGTCTTGATAAAGGCCCCACATTCTTATACATGTATGTGTGAAAGATTGGGTTTCTTTCCACACTAAAACTCATATTGAATCTCATTTTTTCTTTAGTTGGTACTCAATTAATTGTATATTTTGTTGTCTTTAATTTATATCTCGAAAAGGATAAAGGAACAATTTCCTAAAGCATTATTAATTTGACCATGTCTAATAAGTATTTATTCCTCCTTTCACTAGCACCATTCCACTTAGGTGTATATGAAGTAGTGATTTAGGATGTTGTCCCACACTCCATCAAGTGATCAATGAAATCTTTGTTAAGATACTCTCCCCCTCGATCTAACTTAAGTGCCTTAATCTTCTTATAAAACTTGTTTTCAACCTTAGGATGGTATTCCTTAAATATCTTAAAGGAATATTACTTATACCTCATTAAGTAGACATAACCATACCTACTATAGTCATAGGTAAAAATAATCAAGTATGAAAATGCACCCATTAAAATACTATAAATGGACCACATATTCTAGTATAAAATAATTTTAGTAATTCAATGCCTCTTACTCCTTTCCCATAGAAGGGTTATTTAGTCATTTTCCCTCATAAAAAACTGTGACATACATCCAAGGGCTGTAACTCATCTAAGTCTAACTACCCTGATTAATGTAATTTTTCTAGATGATTCTCATTTAAATGACCAAACCTGAAGTTCCATAGACAAGTTTTAAATGAGTCATTCTCATTGTTTTTCGAGTTGATTGTCATCATAAGTTTTTTGAGTTCAATTATATATCATCCGTTCTTAAAATGTTACGTACCATAATATATTTTATCCTTAAAAAAGAGACCAATTATTTTTCCAAACATTAAATAAAATCTCATAATTCCCAAAAATGAAATAGAGATTATGTTTCTGGTTACTGAAGGTATATAATGAAAATTATATAATACAATATCTAATCCATTTGGAAAAGTCAGATGATAATCTCCCACTACCAAGGCAGCTAGTCTTGCATCATTTTCTTATCAGAGATCCATTTCCCCGACAAAAATAATATTGAATCTAGCTGGTTACTGTATTTGAATAAAAATGTGTGATCCACATGCAGTATCCAATAACCAACTTGTTGAAATAAAAATATTTCATTAAATGAAAAATATTCTTAATCAGAAGTGTTAACTAGCTTCTTCTTCCCAAATGTGAAATTATTCATCCAGTGGTCATTCTTTCCACATGAAAAGTAGAATTCCTCATAATCATTGATTTCCATATATATTATTGGACTATTTTATGGGAGGTTCATTAGTGACTTTTACTTATACTTATCCCTTAACAATATATCCTTAACTTTACTCCTCTTATTCACCATAGGGACTGAAGAGTTAAAATTCTTCATACCCTTATCATCTTGGTGAACTAAAGACAATAAATTTGGGAGTGTCTTATTCATGTGATTCATATTATAATTAAAATTTAGAATGAATAATATATGTGGTAAATTGGAAATAATGATTAAGGCATGGGTATTTTTCACAGATCCCCGAACATCATTTTTTTACCTAAGCATGCAATATAGTAAACACCCAAGGTCAGTCTCGAGGAAGTAGCTTACGCAAAATAGAAATTATATTGTCACTATATATATTATAACTAATATAAAAAAATGATATAAATATTATGAGTTTAGAATATGTATGTAATATTAATATATATATATAAATGAAATGTAGGAAAAACGAATGATGTTAGACAGAAAGGATATCCTCCCATGAGAATACCTAGAATGATCCATCATCATCTCATTATTAGTTCCTAATATACATAATGAACATGCTAAAAAAAATTCATTAAAATCCTCATCTTACTATCATTTTGAATATATGTTTCAGTCAATGATCACCGAGAGGCCAAACATCCACCTCTTCAATCGAGGGAGAATATTGTAAAAGAGAAAGTTAAGTCTCAGGTGCCATGTGGAGAAAAAAAGGCACCTTTCTCACTAAGATATCACTCAAACTAACTATAAGTAGATAAAAATTTAAAAATAATAGCTCAAAACTGGGTTTTGACACTAGATTTCTCCCCTTAATAACTTCCACGGGTTAGTTACTCATGATAATAAGTATAAGAGTTCACAGTGATAAGAGAATAAGGTGGAAACAAAAAAGATAAAAATTACAGAATGTGAGGAATAATAATAAAAAGATATACTAAAAATAAATAATACCATTACAACATAAAATAAAATAAATAACTATAAAAAATGTCCAACTAAAGTTGTAAACCCTTTGAAAAGGAGGGGGATACATTTTTATAGGAAAATTAGAGAAACTTTAAGATCTAATTATGTACACCGAAAGTACATGCATGGTAGACCCATTTAATGAATGAATTTTGGAAATGTTCCTTCATAAAAGCTGTTAATGTATATATGTTATAATTACCAATGAGATTTAAGATTAATTTCTCATATTTGGAGATATTTATAGCCAATTTACTATGGAAATTTATTCTGGACAGAAAAACTCTTCGTATTCCAATTTATCAAGTTCCTATGACATTATGAACTTGGAAAAGAAGGAATCAGGCATGGAAAAAAGTAATAAACGTTCTTCATATGGATTTAATATTACTACATGTATAAATTTAACTCATATGTATTGTAAATTTAAGATATATGAGCCTAATATAATAAATTTCCAACTATGTGCATATTTTTCAAGGCTTGAATTCTGAGCTAGTTTTGGGCCTCTAGATGACGGATTGAGCTTTGGGTCCAAAATAATAAAATGAATACCAATAAAAATACAAACCTAAAAATAGTTATTTCTCAAATTGGATCATTTTATAAAAAATTATTTCTGAAATACAAAAATAATGTAAAATAGTTAAAATCCAGAATTAGTGCATTTTTGCAATTAATCTCAAAATGATACTAAAACCATAAAATGTGAAAATTTCCCTCAAAATAAAACTTATGTGGGGTTAAATAATTAATTTAACAGTAAAATAATTGAAAATATTTATACGATAAATTCCTCCCAACATAAACATTTCACTCCAGTGAAATCATCTTATACCAAGGTCAAAACAAACATCCTAAACCATAAATGACAACACATCCCCATTATCATATCAAGTAAAATATCATGCCTCCTACAAGGATAAAATTTACCTAAATCTTAAAAAATAATGAGTAAATTAAATATCATGTTAATAATCACATAAATCTCATACCTACCTCCCCAAAACAAATATTTCTCTCTTCACTCACTAATTTTTAATGTGATTTTTTTCTCTTTCTTAAGAACATGTGTCATATCTATAGGATTTCTATCCTCATAGTATCTCCACTTAAAATAGTAAAAAATGTTTCAATAATGAATAATTTTACATGGGATTTTATAAGGCTAAGTTTTGGAAGGTTTTAAATGTAAAAATATATGAGGTGGAATGAGGATGGTTAAGGTCTAAAGAGAAGTAAATGCATAAAAACAGTTTGTTCTAAAGAATGGTGTGTTCCTCAATCAGCTTGAAAGTCAATCGCCTCCAAACAAATATTGATATTATTTGGAAGTTTAGAAATAGAAATTAATCATAAATGGTAAATTTAATCATTCTTTTCCCCTATTTGTAGAATTTTTTTAGCTTGAATTCAGATTTGGATTTGTCTTCAAAATCATATTTTTTAAGGAAAAGAGAGGCATCTTCTGATATTCAAATATTGGTAAACATTCAGACCATATTTTTAATGATATTTTGGACACCCGTACATAATTCCATAATGAAATGTATTTCATAAAATCAGAAATTATTATGGAAACACTTTTGATTCAACTGAAACAGAATCTTTAGGAGATCAAAATACGGCTCATCATCTCCCTCCCCCACACTTGAGTTAAAAAATAATCATGAATTTAACTTATAGAGCATGTTGTAAAGGGATAAATGGATTGTAATGTGGATACCTAACAAGGTATTTTATTTCTTATATGGGATTAATAAAGTTTATATGTAAAGGTAGTCCAAAATTAGAGTTCAATGTAAAAAAAGATTTCAATGTGGTGCCTCAATCATACTTGATGCATTCTATAAATTCTAACATCTTTTTAAAAGATAAAAAAGTTAGTTTTGGATCACAAATCATGTTAAAATACTCTCAAGAAAAAGATAAATTTAAATAAGATGTAAAAAAGGATTATAAACCTCTTGGTTTGGGAAATATTTTCAATTTGGGCGACACTTGTGCACATGTGTTTCACAATCAACAAAACATCATCAAATAAAAATATCAAAAATCAAGAAACAAAATCCATTCTACAATCATCACTACTAAAAATAAGCCTTTAACAGTGCTATAAATGGCCTTTATCAGTTCTATAAGAGCACTGAATATATGAGCGAGGTTAAAATTACTTGTCTTTTACCAGTGCTGAAAAAAAGTTGATAAAGGGGGGGATTTATCATTTCTTTAATTTAGAACTGCTAAAGGCCCCATTTATCAATTGATTATGTATAACTTTATCTATGCATATTAAATTACCAATAAAGGACCTTTTATCATCGCTCATAGAATCGCTGATAAAGGGTCATACTACAGTGTGCTGTAATAGCACACCACAACACCAGAAACACACCAAATATCAACAAAAACAAGTCCCAATAAAGGATCTAAATGAAATGAAATTTAAAACACAAACACAAGAAAAATATATATTATAATCATTTCAAAAATTGGTTTATACAATTATACAAATAAACATTATTGCATAAATTGAAAAACAACCATGTTCCTTTATATTTTAATCCTAACCCGACTCATGCCATTGCTGAAAAAACCACCCATGATTGAGAAAAAGAACACACCTATATAAGAAAAAAATAGTTTGGTTAGTAATAATATAAATAAATAAATTAACAGAATGTATTAATTTTAATAAAATTGATGTCAATTACAAATAGAAATATTAACTTGAAGTCATACCAACCAAACCGTGAATCAGATTGAGGTGAAGCAGATTCCAACACGTCTCAAATGAATTTTGGATCAATTTACTAAAGTAAAAAAAACAATATGAATGTGTTTTCTCATTTTTGAGTACACCATTTCTCTTTTTTTACTAAAATGACATTTTAAATTGGAAACATGCACTTTTGACTTGTTATGATCACATTCTATATTAGTTTGATGTGAAATGGATTCCTACATATCATAAATGGATTATTAATCATTTTATTAAATTATAAAGAAATTTTGAGCATGTTTGAACAGTTTTTAGTGAGTGAAACTTTTGGAGCCAACATGTCGATTTTAAACTGATAACGAACACTTTGATTCATACCGAGAACATCATGTATTAGATCATTTTTTTAAATTATAAAAACAATATGAATGTTTTTATTGGTTTTGTGTAGGATAGTTTTATATTTTACTAAATTTGATGACAAATTTAAATAAAAAGACGTACTTTGAGTCATACCGGTCATATCGTGCATCAGATAGAGATGAGGATAATTCTTACACATCCCAAATTACTTATGGATCATTTTAATAAATTATAAAAACAATATTAATGTGTTTTCTCAGTTTTGAGTACATCAATTTTCTTTTTTACTAAAATGTCATTTTAAAATTGAAATATGCACTTTCGCTCATACTGATCCCATTGTGTATCTTATTGAGGTTTGAATAATTCATAAACATAAATAATGAGTTATGGATAGTTTTACTAAAGTATTTAAATAATTTGAAAATGATTTTTTGGTTTTGAGTAGGTCATTTGGCCTTATACTAAAATAAATGTCAATTTTAAATAAAAACATCCACTTGGATTCATACCTATCACACCGTGTGTTTAATTTTGGTGAGGATGATTCATGAACGTCACAAATAACTTATGGATTTTTATCCTAAATTATAAAAAAAATATGAATGTGGTTGTTTAGTTTTGAGTAGGTCACTTGTTTTTTTTACTAAAATTGATGTCAATTTAAAATAAAGACGCACTTAGAGTCACACCAGTCACATCGTGCATCAGATGGAGGTACGGTTGATTACTAAATGTTCTAAAACACTTATGGATTATTGTATTAAAGTTTAAAAACAATATTAATGTGTTTTATTGGTTTTGAGTACGTCACTTGTCCTTTTAACTAAAATTAAATCAATATTCGATTATATAATTTTTTTGATAAAATAAAGAAAGTATATTGTAACATTACCTTTTCATCTTTCCAAAGGGTTTTTTATTATAGTTTTTTCTCTCAAGGTATTGGTAACATAATCATGTGTAGAAGACGTTGTTTGCATAAGTTGTCTGAAATTTAATTTATATTATGTTAATTCAGTAGAGAACATATAATATTATGAGTAAAAAATTATATATTAAAAACACTTTTACCTTATCTTTGAAATATCTTTATTTTTTAAAAGGTTTTAAGGATTTTGTTCCTTTATTGAGAATAAAAATCCCCCCTTGTGGTACCAAATAATGTACAATAAATTTTCTATATTGGGACAATCATGAACTGATTGTTATGTCCCAATGAAAGGGTCACCCTATATTGAATTTTCATCTAACTTGACATTTGTTTTAGTCACCAATAAGATAATTAACCAACTCATGTTTGTTTGGTTAGATACATAAAATACTTTCATTTCATGTGATACCATTATGAATTGATTGTATTGTTTCCATGCACAATGAAATCCACCTTTAAAAAAGCACATTTCCTCAACTTTCACTCTATTGATATTATCAACCCATTTGCAATGGAAAATGAACACTTGAATTGTTTTATAATACAACCCGTATATCTATTTTATAATGCCAAAATATGACATATTTTAATAAATTAGACTTTTATCCTTGGAACCAGATATGTACATTACTTCAGCCACCAGTATAACACCAATTTTTTCATCGAATTGAAGTCATCGTGTTCTTTAGTATGGAATGTATACCAATTTATAACAAAACTAGTGTAAGATATAACATTTTAATTTGGTCTTATGGATAACTATTGAAGTTGTGTAGAAATTGAATTTGTATTTTTAGATAACTCCTTATAAATTTGATCTCTAAACCATCCTATAAATTGTAGATTATGTGTATTTGATATCCACCCTTCATCCTTTAATGGATTCAAATATCTAATAATTTCTTTGTGGGATTCAATATATTAATCAACATATTTAATATTTTGTAATATGTAAAGGTTCACTTACTCCCATTCCTTCAAGGGAATTGTAACAACATATCTTCCATAAACCCCTTTACCGAGAAGGCATTTGCTGTGAAAAGACTTTGGGAGACTGATTCTTTCAACATCTGATAGGTAATCAGTACAGAATTCAATATCTTATTCAACAATATATTGTTAAGAAATAAAACCTTCTGTCCAACATCAATTCTTGACATACCCTTTCAAAATCTTCATATATTGTTAAATGGGGTAAATTCATCTGTAATTGACATGACCACATAGTTGAACCTCTCTAACTAGGTGAACCATCAGGTGGACCATTATATCAAAGAATTTTTGTGGGAAGAACATATCTAATTCACATAATATGACTAAAATATATTTATTCATTATGGGAAACTTTGATAGGTATATAACTTTATTGCATATGGCTTTCAAAAATAATCAATTTCTAGTTAATTTATTTCTTTCATTTTGAGACAGAATGAAATGGAAATAAACAGGAATTAAATATTACATCAAAACATAAGAGTCGTATTATTTTAGTCCATGTAAATTAAAATTGTTCATTGATAAGAAAATCTTGATATTTTATGAATACCGTTGTTGAACTTTAACACTAGTAAGAAAAAGTCAAAAATAAAAATTTGTACCATCTGGATAGAGTGTAATCTGCTGGAGGAAGAAAATTACACCTTTTACCCTTCACTAATTCCGAATATTCCCTTATCCCCATTTCAATAAAGTCCAACTTAGACCCAATTCCATATTTCTTTTCAAGGAACATTTAGTAATGTTTCAATAACACTATCAAATACATTTTTCTCTACATGCATGATACCAAGAAAATGTCTGACATACAAACAATTCCAATATGGTAATTCAAATAAAATTGATCTCTTCTTCTAATCGGATTTTGTATGATTTTTCAAAAATGGTTTATCAAAAATAGTGTCAATATTTTTTTACTTTATTGTATAGTTGATATCCCATTACGGGAGATGATGTTGTACCTTGTTTGATATTCCCATTAAATATTGTCATCTTGGATTTTTATTTCTATCGTCGAGGTCAAAATTTATGATTTCATTAAAACACAGTCTTTGAGGAATGTTTCAATCGAATTGAGTATGGGTGTTTTTAAAAAATGAGACACCCCAAAATTCCTTTAATGATATAGCTATTAAATTTCCATAAGTGAGGATGTCATTTATCACTCTGTACAGCATGTCCCTTAATGTGAGTTCTTCACTTCTATGAGTATCATACATTTTAACACATGTATCCTAGATCAATTTAAGATCTTTGATCAATGGTTCCAAATAGACATCAATATCATTACCAGGTTTCTTTGGTCAATATATAAATAGATAAAACATAATGTATTTGTGCTTTAGGTATATCACTGGTGGAAATTTATAATTTAACAACATGGTGGGACATGTACTATGAGTACTACTCTATACAAAAAAAGTAGTTATTCCATATATAGATAATGAAAAACAATTCTCAACTCATTTCTAAATTTAGGAGACTCGTAATCAATTTTCTTCTCCTAAAAAGAATCCGTTGGATGATGTAGGTTCCCATCTTTAATTCTTCTATATGCATGTCATGTTAATTTTTACAGAGTATCCTAAAATCCATATATTCTTTTAAACCATGTAATGATTTGAAAATACCATATATATTTTGAAGTACTTGATTCATTTTTCTTGTATTGATTTGTTCCACACTTAGGTAATTTTATGAGTGGTTTGTGTTCCTTGATAAACAATGTGCAATCATTAGAAAAAGCATGTATTTTTTTAGAGATCATGGAAATTGAATGTAAAATTATTTTAGTGTTATATGTTTGTCATGGTAGTTCATTTTCTTCTGGTACCATATCATTCAAGAGACCAATTGGTTCTATAAAGTCGGTGTCCCTCTATCCGCTTCAAGATTTCAAATTGTATAACTTCAATAAAGCTGAAAAAGTTGTGTATTTAGTATTACCAGAATACAATAGTTTCTTAGAACAAATATTCAACTCCTCAAACAACTTTATACAATCACAAAGGTCATCTACAATTTCCATTGTCATTTCTTCCATGTGATCCTCATCATAATATACAAAGGTATTCATATCAAATAAATCATAAACCAATGTATCATCCTAATCAGTGTCGACATTTAGTTTTTTCCCATGTTTAGTCAACATTTATATCTTCTATCTATTCTACGAGAAACTAAATGTTCTTCTAACTCTTCTAGACTAATTTTAGTTGAATAAAAACAACGTAATCATAGATAGAGGATTTTAGAAGGGTTGTTTACATGCTATCTTACAAACTTGATAAACTCTTTAAGTCCATCTTCATACTCATTTGTAAAACGTTTATCATGCACAAATTTGTTATTCATATCCATCATATTGGTTTCATAATATATTAAGTTTTTATAATATATAAATAAATACACATAAGATATTTATTATCAAATGTGAATGTTATAGAAAAATTATAATAAGGGAAACTCAATATTTGATTGTTTTAATGAATTTCAGTATGTTGAAGAAAATTGGTAATTGGATTTTAGAAAAGGGTTACTCCACTATGATAGGATTTATCCTATGAATTCATTCAAAGGTGGAAGTTATAGACAGAACATCCTCATCACCTCATCTCCTAAACATTTATCATTGCATTTTGTTGTTCGAAACATCCTTCATCTCTTATGGACATGCACCTATGTTGATTGAAATACTCTAAGTAGTGGTCATACATGGGATAAATAATTCTTAGTGTAGTACAAGAAACCTAAAAGATATGAGGTATGATTTTCAAGAAATAAATTGTAATAATGGATGCTTGGGAGATGAAGGAGATGAGGATGATAGTTTTCTATAAAAGGGATGGGGGATGAGTTTCAAGAAACAAATTACAAAAATTTATAATATACATAATTTGATAACTTTCATTATATTTTCTGGAACAACTTATATAGAAACATATGGAATTATTACCTTTAAAATTAATGGTATATCAAATATTTGAAAACATCTCAAGACTATTGCGATGCCATGTCACTATAATGACCCATCCCAATGATTCTAGAAAGGTTTTCAAATCATATCTACCCATATGAAGGATTCTTGGGAGGTTATCTAATACCCATTGACCCATACTTGACATTCTAGGGAGGTCCATAAAGAACTTGGCATAATGCTATAATACACATCAATAAGATATATCACAAACAAGGGAGAAAAACGCACCAACCCTTGCAATTTCTATCCCATACACATATAAATATAAATATATATATATATATAATGGAATTTTATAATACACATAATTACAAAAAAAATCACATTTAAACATAATTTTTAATGAAAATAAAATCTCTTACTAATTTGGAAATCCAAAACCATAATTTGTTAATAAATAATTATAAAATAATCCTTACATTATATTTTATAAAAATTTATATAAATAGATAGAAAGTTATATATACATATATTCCCCCAGGTTCTATCTTAGTTTGTAGCAGCTCTATGGGGTCTCGGTGAGGTCTTAGGTCCGACTCTCGCCAAGTTATTCCATGTTGGTGTAGAGTAGAATTTTCATTGTATTTCTACCCCTCCTAGAACTGTTGTAATTATATAAATATATATGTAAATATATCTTCATAAAACAAACTTAAATTGATAAAAATATATGTTACCCTTACAGTAGAATATCACAACATTGTAAAATAAATACAACCCCATACTAATTTTGAAGTCAGAATATTTTTTGTTTGTTGATGGTTTTAAAAAAACTGAGGGTAATTTATCTATGTGATGATTTTAATGTTGTTTTATTTAGAAATAATACATTCCTATTAAATAGGATAAAATATGTAATGATTGTTAACTCATGTGAGAGGACCAGTAGGAATCTCTTTCAAAATGGAGACTCTAGCCATTACAGCTATCTGAGTTCAATTGGTGAGAAAAAATGATGTCATAGAAGGTTGAGTAATATTTGTCCAAGAATTTTGTGACAAAATTAAAATTGAGATGCATTGAGAGACTTTACTCATCTCAAGAGCTAAAAGGGATTGATTTTTGAGACAATCTGAAAGGAAAAATCATTAAAGGCATTCATAAAAGAGTGGAAATTCGGCCCAACAATCATCTTTACTTGATTTTTTTTATTTTTTTTGGCCCATGAGACACAATTTAACTCAAGGATATGTTTACTTCATCACATTTATTGATGAATTTACCATAATTACAAATGTGATGATTATAAAAAATAAATCAAATGTGGTGTAAAGGTTTAATATTTCTATATTAACATTTTAGAATGAATTGGGGATGTGAATAAAATATTTAATATCTAACAATGATAATGAATTCATGAGATGAGATTCTCTAATATTTAAAAATAAAAAAAAACTTGTAGAGGAAGCTAGAAAATAGATGTAGACATCAAAGAAAATTGATTCAAAACAATAATTTATAATGACCAAAACATGATATTCAAACCAGAAGTCAATAAAACAATGGATTATAAACAAATCCTTTTGTTCATAATAAAAAAGAAAAATAGTATAAAAGGACCAGACCACAAATAATTCATGACATCATCAAACAATAAATAAAAAATGAAACAAAAAATACACAAAGAAAATATCAAGGCCTGCCGTGATAGGTTGAAGAAAATCCAATTTAGAAACCCTAAATGCAACTGAACACCAGTTGTCTGATGATGTTCATGCAACTGGTGGTAGTTGAGTGGTGTGATTAAATCTTTGATTAACCAAGTAAGAGTGCTGGTAGTGGGTGGATTCTGTGGAAAGATTATGATATCGTGATGAGTTCAAAAATGGTTAGGGTTTTTTAAATCGATCAGGATACCTTTATCAATGCTAATAAATTAGCGATGATAAAGGTAAGTCATTATCAATTCTAAAAAATATCTTATAACATCCATATTTTTTAGTGCTAATGTTTTAGCACTGATAAACATTAATTTTATCAGCACTCTTTTAGCACTGATATAGCCTCCACTTTATTAGTGTGAAAAAAACAATGCTGATAAAGACCTACCTTTATCAGTGTGAAAAAACAACGATAAAGACCTTCCTTTTTCAGTGCTTATTACTTAAGTGATAATAAAGGATTTATAACTATAATTATAAATAAAACATTTCAAATATATATAATTAATAAATATATATAAATATAAATATAGTAAATATATTCTTTTTAAGTATATTAATTATAATTTTATAATTATTCATTTATTATTACTGAAATATTTTTTAAAAGTAATATTTATATCTAATTTTAAGTTCATGCATTCATATATGTAAAAAATGAGTGAACTTAAATATATTAAAAATAAGTACACTTTATCAATATTGAAAAAATAGATAAGTTTTTTGTGTGTGCATTGTATATAAAAATATATTAATTGCATATATTTAAAATCAATATAACACATTTGATCTATTTTAAATGGAAAAATCAGATGAAATATTAAATTATATTTCTATTTACACTATACAATTAGTTAGTATTTTTAATTTAATTTAACGTTTAATTATAAACCATTATTCAATAAATATATGACTAGTTAATTTAAAGTGAATAATTATTTTTTAATATATAACTCATATTTATATAAATTAATATATATATATATAATATACAATTTATTAAAATTGATTATCATAATTTTCTAACTAATAAAATGTTTAATATTTAATAATTTATAATCAATTTATTCATTTTTATCAGTAATTATATAATTAATAAAATTTGAAATATTTTTTTAATAAACCCATTTTTTATTTTTTATTTATTTCATTATTTTATTTTACATATTTAGATTTTTATCAGCGCTAAAAAACACTAACAAAATTTATCTTTATTAGCGCTAAAAATAGAGCACTGATAAAGGGTGCCCTTTATCAACGCTAACAAAAAAGCAAAGATAAATGGTACCCTTTATTACAGATAAAAATAAATCACTAAAAAATTTCTATTTATTTGTGATAAAAAAGAACTGATAAAAGGTTAAATTTATTAGTGCTCTCTTTAGCACTGATAAAGATTCCATTTATTAGATATTTTTTGTAGCGCTGATAAAAACCATCACTGAAAAATACCTATTTTGTAGTAGTGAATTTCAATCCTAAAAAATTCAAATGTATCAATTTTCCAAAAACACTAATATTATTTGAATTTTCCATTGTATTTGATTAAACTCAAGAATTATGAAAACAAACTGAAAAATGAAAAATGAAATCATTAATAATTCAGAAAAAGACAGGAAAAATAAAATAGAAGCACAAAACAAATTCCTAAAATAGGTTGAAATCCATCCCCTCATTTATTCTATTTACTAAGATATTTTTATTAAATTTAATCAAGAATTATTTTTATATATAATTTTAATTGGAAATAAAATAAAGAAAAAGAAAGACACAACCTAATTTATTTTTCAATGGAATCCTTATGTTAAAATCCTAGATTCCACCTCTTTAAATATACAATAATTAAAGAAACACAACTTAATAAATATAAATATAAATAAAGATAAAGTATAAAAAAATGGATAATGCTTGGTTTAAACCCCCAAGAGGGTGCATGGTATTTACTACACCTAGTCATCCAATTGTAGAATTTTATCCTGAATCCAATAGTGGGTGTGGTTTCTTTGAGATAAACCACCACATGTAACTTTTCCCAGTTTCCATGAGTATATAAATTGAATAGAGAACCCCAAATAAGATAATATAATTACCAAACCCTAATAAAGAAGAGAATTTGAATTTGAGGTATAGAGTGGGATATAAAATAAGATAGGGGTGCTCCCTATTGACTTATATAGTGTCCTATTTCATATGGCATACAAGTTATCGTAGTAAAGGTAGTTGTATCACCACTTGGTTTTCCACCTATTCTTCTTCATCCACCACCACTTGTATAGTATCTTCCTTAAAATATAAGGTCTTCTCTATTTGGGTTGTGTCACAAGTTTCATAAAAAGAGAATTAAGAAAACAGTTCAGCTTGAATAAGATTAAAACATAAATAATCAATAAATAAATCTTCCCTTTAATGTAAGACAACATGAAAATTGATCTCTAGTGGCTGGACCATTGGTAACTCAATCACAATAGGTGAATATTTATCATCATCATCTAAAGCATAGAAAGATATAATGGGTTTCATTTTTCATTATTATGTATGGGAAGATCTTTTTTAGGCTATCTTCAACAAATATATTTCAAGATTCTTCCAAAACATGTTGATCCCCCATAATTTCATTAGCTTTCATTTGTTCTTTAGGGACCTCCTTGAGAAATGGTTGAGTGTGGGATGATGTTAGTAATTCCTTTATTAGATCCTTCTCAACCACCTCTGGTTCTTTAACATAAACATGATTGGTGAAATTTCTTCTACCACTCGTTTCAATTTAGGTTCGGGTTTAGGTTCAGGTTTCTCTTGGGATACACATACATATTCATTTATCCACTCTATTTAACCCTATAGGTTTTTCATCACATCATTAATCCTTTGAAACTGATCTTCAAGATCCTTATAAACATATTTTTTTCTCATGGGAGTGGTTATTCCATGAAGAATAATTTTAATTGAAATACATCATGAACAAAGATAATTTTTTAATTTTTTTTTTGAAATTTACTATTTTTTAGTGTTTTTATGAATAATGGTGTGTGAAAGTGTTGTGACTCCATGAAAATGGTTCCAAATTGATTCATATGGATCTGTGATAAATCCCAACATATCAAATTATTTACCTAAATATGAAATATAGTGTACACTCAGGGTTGGTCTCAAGGAATAACCTTACACAACACAAAAATTCTATTGTCACTTTATATATTCAAACAAATATAAAAATAAATAATATAAAGAGGATGAGTTTAGATGATTAATTTAATATTAATACATATATATATATATTAAATACAGATAGAATAAATTCTATTAGTCAGAAAGGAGATCGTCCCAGGATAACACATAGAGTGAACCTTCATTGTCTCATTATTAGTCTCAAATATACATAATGAAAATTTTCTATTATATTCAATAACATCCTACTATTTATATGGTTTTGAATATGTGGTTCAATCAATGATTACTGAGAGACTTCATTTCCACCTCCTTGACTGGGGGAGAATATTACAAAAGATAAAGATAAGCCTCATGTAGCAAGTAGATACACAAAGGTACCTTTCCCACTAAAATACCCTTATACCTAAATCTAAGAAAATAAGAAACATTAAAAAAGATAGTTCAAAAACATGGGTTCAACACTAGATTTATATCATGGTAATTTCTTCGGATTAGTTACTCATGATCATGAATATAAGAGTTCAAAGTGATAAGATAATGAGGTGGAAACACAAAAGATAAAAATGATAGAATGAGGGGAAGAATAATAATAACATAAAATAACAATTCACAATACTGTTATAGAATAAAATAAACTAAAAAATTAAAAAATTCCCAACTATGTTTTTCAACCCATTGAAAAGGAGAGGGGAAATGTTTTTTTGGGAAAATTGGGGAAATTTTTAGATCAAATTATGTCCACCAAAAGTACACACATGGTAGACCCATTTAATGGTAGACTTTGGGAACTGTTACTTGTTTAAATTTTTTTATATTTATCTTATATCTACCCAAGATATTTCATACTCATTTTCCATGTGTGGAGAGATTTATATCCAATTTACTATAGAAATTTATTATGGATAGACAGTCTCTTTGTATTCCAATTCACCAAGTTTACATGCCATTATGACCTTGAAAATGAAAGGGTCACAAATGAAAAAAAGTAATAAAGGTTGTTTCACCGAATTTTATATTACTGAATTTCTAATTTTAACTCATATGGATCGTTTATTTCTGATATATGATCCAAATATAAAAAATATCTATATCTATGTAGATTTTTCAATGCCTAACTTGTGATCTGGGTTTTGAGCACCAAATGATAGGTTGAGATTTGTGTCTAAAAGAATAAAATGAAACCGAATGAATATAGAAACCTAAAAATTATTAATTTTTCAATTTGGATAATTTAATAAAAGGTTGTGGTAAAAATACTTAAATAAATTAAAATATTTAAAATCCAAAATTAGGTCATTTTTTCAATTAAGCTCAAAATTTTACTAAAACCAAAAAATGTTATAATTTCTTACAAAATAAAAATTTAGTGGGATTAAATCATTAAAATTAAAAAGTAAAATAATTGAAAATATCCATTCTATAAATTCCCCTAAAATTAAACATTGCACTCCTGGGTGATCATCTTATACCATGTTCTAGACAAACTTTCCAAAGCACAAAAGACAACACATCCCAATAATTATATGAATAAAAATTTCATGCCTCCAACATTGATAAAAGTTACCTAATTCCTAAAAATTCTTAATAATACAATAAATATTATTTTAATACTCAGATTAATGTTGTTACTACCTCCCTAGAAAAAAACATTTCTCTCTTCACTCAAGGATGTTTGATGTGTAGTTTTTATCATTCTCAAGTGCATGTTTAATCTCCATAGGTTTTCTATCCTCTTAGTATCTCTACATCATAGAGTCAAAAAAATTCAATCATGATAAATTTTACATGGGTTATTTTGAGGATTAGGATTGAAATTTTTTAAATATAAAAACATCTGAGGTAGAATGAGGAGGGTTAAGGTCTAAAGTGAAGTAAATGCATAAAAATTATTTTCCTCAAGAATGGTGTGCTTCTTAATCATCTCGAAAAAGAATCACCTCAAAACACCTATTATTATTTTTAGGAAGTTTACAATTGGAGTTTAAGAATCAATGATAAATTTCCTCCCTATTTTACCCTATTTTTAGAAATGTTTTAGATTGAATTAAGATCAATATTTCTCTTCAGAATCGTATTTTTTGGGAAAAGACAGGCATATTTTGATCTTCAAATATTGGTAAACACCCATATCATATTTTTAATGATATTTTGGCCACCCATAAATAATTAAATATTAAAATGTCTTCCAAAAAATCAATAATAAATATAGAAACACTTTTATTCATCTCAAACAGATTCTTTAGGAAAGCAAAATACAGCTCATCTTCTCCCTCCACCACACTAGAGTTCCACAATATTCATGAATTTAACTTATATATAAGGTTTTGAAAAGAAAAATGTCTTGTGATGTGTATTAATATAAATTTATTTAATTTCTACTATGGGTTTAATAAATTTCATATGTCAATGTAGTCCAAAATTAGAGTTTAATGAAAGAAAGGAATTCAAAGTGATTCCTTAATCATACTTGACACATTTCATGAATTATAAAAAGTTTTGAAAAATATAAGAACATAAATTTATGGATCAAAAAACATTTCTCAAGACTCTCAAGAAATATTTAAATGTGATTAAGATATCAAAAAGGTTTAGAAACCCCAAAGGTTGGGAAATATTTTCAATTCGAATACTACTTGTGCACATGAGTTTCTCAATCAATTAAACATCATCAAAATAAAATATAATAAATCAAGAAACAAAACCCATTTAGAAATAATTTAATTCCTCAAAATTTACATTCAAGAAACGTTCCAAAAAAATAAGATACTTTGAATTTTTGAATGTATTCAATTGAGCTCAAGAATCCAAAAAACACACCAAAAATGTGAAAACGAAAAACAAGAAAATTTCAGAAAAAGACACAAAAAAAATAAAATATAGAAACGTAAAAAATTACTAATAATATGATTAAATGCATACCCCACACATATTCTATTTATTACCCTCTTTTTATTTCAAATTAAAACATAAAATCATCCCATACAGAATTTTAATTGGGCATAAAATAAAAAAAATGGAAAGACACATCCTAATTTATTTTTTAGTGGTAGTATTGATTTAAGATCATAGATTATACCACTTTAAAAATAAAAGAAGTAAAAAAACAAAAAATAAAAAAAAATATAATAAAGAGAAAGGGGTAATAAAAGGGATAATGCTTGGTTTAGAACCCCATGTGGGTTCTAGGTGTTTACTATCCCTAGTCAGGAAATAAAATAATTTGAACCCAAATCTGATTGTGGGTATGGTTTCTTTGAGAAGAACCACCACATGGGACTTTTTACAGTATGCATGATTAGGAAAAAATAATAGATAACCCCAAAGAAGATAAGAAAATTACCAACCCATAAGAAATAAGAAAAATATAATTTTAGGTACATAGTGGGATGGAAAATAAGATATGGCTTCTCCCTATTGAATTATATGGTGTACTCATTAATATGGTATACAAGTTGTTCAAGATGAGGTATTCATATCACCACATTATTTTCCAGCTCTTCTTCATCATCCACTACCACTTGTGTGGCCTCTTACTTAAAATCCACAACTAGCTCCATTTGTGTTCTGTCAAAAATTTCATAAAAAGATAATTCATAAAACAATTCATCTTGAATAAGATTAAAACATGAAGAATAAATAAATAAATCTTTGTTTTCAAGTAAATCATCATGAAAATTGATCTCTTATGGAAATAACGTTTTAAACTCAATCTCAATAGGTTCATCTTCATCATCATCTTATAAAGAAATATATAGGTATAAAGATAATTATTTTTCATTATCAAAGATGTAATGATCATGTTGAGGTTATCTACAAAAAAATTATCCTATGATTCTTCTAAAAAAAATTGATCTCCCATAAATGAATCATCTTGCATGTGTTCTTATTGTACCTCCTTGAGAAATTTTTGAGTGCGAGGTAATATTAATAATTCATTTAATAACTATTTTTCAACTAACTAAAGTTCGTTAACATAAAATATGATTGGTGAAATATCTTCAAATTCACATTTTGGTTTGGGTTTTTGTTTAGGTTTGGGTTTCCCCTGGGATACACATACATATTATGAAATCCACTCAATTTTACTCTTGATGATTTTCATTTCATCACTAATCCTTTGCAACCAAGCTTTAATTTCATTCCGATCTTCTTCTTACACCTGAGACTGGTCATTCTATGCATAATAATTTGAATTGAAATTAATCAAGAACAAAGATATAAAAAATTAATTTTATGTAATGGTCCATAACTCTCTGATCCACTACTTTGTGAAAATACAGCATTTAGAGTTTTCTATGAGGTCATATTGAATCATTTAAAATGTTTTCCAAAAATTTACTTTCCCAATGGAACCTCGTCTGATAGTGTGTTGCAATGGTGACTCACACCGAAAGGTCACGATAGTGAGTCGCAACAGTGACTCACACCGGTAGGTCACCAGTGGTAACTCATCCAATAGTGACTCATTCAATAGTGAGTCACCCAAGGGTGACTCATCCACCGGTATCTTGTCCAACGGTGAGTCACCCAATGGTGACTCACACTAGTAGATCATGATGGTGACTCAAAATTGTGGGTCAAGACCGGTGAGTCAAGAATGGTTGGTCATGATGGTGAGTCACAACGGTGACTCACACCAGTAAGTTTCCAATGATGACTCATGAAATAGTGGCTCGTTTGACGGTGAGTCATCCAACATCGAGTCACCTAATAGTGGATCATACACCAATATCTTGTCTAACAGTGAGTCACCTAATGGTGACACATCCACTGGTGACTCATGATGCTGACTCACTCAATGGTGAGTCATTTCCGATATTTTTTCAAATTTCTAGAATTCTCCATTTTTTCAAGATTCTCCCCTTTGACATTTCCTTTGATGATAAATGAGTTAAATATCATATTTACTGGGTTTTGGACCTATTTTTAATCATATCTATCTTTTAAAAAACATGAATCTTTCTTTGACATTCCAAATCACGTGGTCTTGGTCAAGATCCAACATTAATGTATTTTAAAAATGGTTTATCCCAATCATTTAGGATATAGCCTTTATAATTCCTAAAATATATTGTTCTTTATGTATTTTCCATTTCACTTGGTGTTCCCTGAACCTTTCTTCCCCGAGGAATCATGTGGTTGTGTTGAATCATTTGGATCATGTTTTCCCTGTAGTTTTTTTATACTTGTTCACCACTTATTTTAGTGCAACAAGGAGGTGTTGATCACCTGTTATTTAAAGTATGGATCTCTCCATTTCTATTTTATTTGTGTATCATGTGGGGTGTGTTTATGAATTTATTCATGTGAAGATAGAATAATACCAAATAAATAAAGATAATTGAATTAGTTTAAGATTATCATGTGGGGTTATGAAAAGTGACTTATGTTCTTCTTTTTCATATGATGATGTTATAAATTTATATGGTCTATATGCCTAATGAAAATTATGGTTTTTGGTGGTATTTTTTTATGAACTTGTAATGGATTTTGAATTATTTTCATTGGTCTTATTTTGAACAACATTAAATATATGAAATTTATTAACCACATACACTCAGATAATAAATGGATTCCCTAGGATCAAACTATTTCTGTGATAACCCTTGGATTAATAAGGGGAAATTGGATTATTAATTTCCTATTAAATATGATATGATCTTCCTTAGGCTGTGCATTGGTGTTCTGGGTGTGGGTTTGTTCCAACTTGTGTTGTGGTAGGGTCGTGGGCTTGGATGTGTAGTGTGGGGTGGTATGGGTGGTGTAATGGAATATCATGTTGAGAGATTGATGGATTTTGGAATTGATGGGAAATGTTGGGAAGCGGTTCTACCATTGGGTTGTGCTATGTTTATATTACCAAATGTGATGGGTGTAGTGTTGTTATGTAGCAGGGCAACCAAGATGGTTGTGGTGAGTTGTGTTGTGTGTGGCTGTGAGTAGGGGGTTTGTTGTGGTTGAGATGATGGATTGAGTGGAATGACTTTGAAGAACGATGATGTATGTAGTTAGTATGGGTAATATACCTGAGGATTCCCATTATTATCATGCAGAAGGCTCCACTCCATGTATTATGATCGATACCTTAGTATTGAATGAATGGGTGTTAAATGGAGAAAAATGTGAAGTGTGTTAAACTAGTAGGATCTTATACTTATGAAATTAATATGGTGGTGTTGACAATTTTTTATGTTGCTTGCTTCCAGTTTTGATTAATAGTTTCTCGGGCAGTGATGGAAAGAATAAATGAGTTGTTAATAAAGAAAGAGAATTGGTTAATTGAATTGGATGTGGGTATGAATTGAGTTTGGGGAGTATTGTGAAGCAGGTTTCATTTATCAACATCTGAAGTGACTGTGGATGATGTTGATAAATTCCTATAGAGGTAGAAATTGTTATGAATCCCATATTTTGAGCTTGAGTGTTTGTTATTATATGTATATACATACATTTCCTTTGTAATTTCTATACGCATACCACCCTAGTTGAGCACCATGTTCAGAACACCCCCACAGTCATGGGATGGTGTCTTTACCAAACATCCTAGTTGGTAGATGAATGGCTGACCACCCGCTCTTCCCTTCTCCCACTTCTAGGCGGTGATAGCCCAAGATTTGTCAGGCAGTTTGTGGTTCATGAGGCCCAGGTATGTGTGGGAGAGTTTTTATTCCCAGGTGTCTTTAGGATGAGATGTTTTATGATTCCCATGTATCTTCGGGATTAGATGATATGTCTTCCTAGGTTTCTTCGGTATTTGATGTGGCATATGGCCCAAGTTTCTATAGGCTAGACATAGTTGTGAGGCCCAGGTGTGTGTTGGAGGAATGTGATGTGGTATGTTGCCCAGGTGTCTATGGGCGATATGTAGTTGTGGGGCCTAGGTGTGTGTGGGTGGTTTGTTTTGTTTTTTTAGAAGAGGTGCGAGAGCCAAGATGTTTGTCTTTTGGGTGTGAGAGTAGCTAAATTTTGGGAAAGTGCTGTGGGGTACCCTACTATAGATGTTCTTACTATATTACACTACCTAACTTACATTACTTGGTGAGCATGCCTCAGTGAGGTGGGGATTTCTATAATCCCTTGTGAGGTGTTGTTGGTTCTCCTGTTTTCTCATAACAGAATTAGTATGATTCTCCTGCTTTTGTAAAAGAGACTTTAGTTTTTCCTACTTTGTATACTTGTATGCTCAACCTATGTTATAAAACTGCCTGTAGGTTTCTAGGAGGACTATAGGGACTATATTGGGAATTACTACCATATACTTTGGGATAGTTTTTGTGTCGCTTATTAGCTTTACTTTTTTTTACATTGGATCTATTAATTGTATTTTTAGTAGTTTTGTTTTAAACATGCATGTGGGATAGTTTTGGTTTTCTATTATATATATATATGTGTGTGTGTGTGTGTGTCTTTTATTTTTTTGAGTTTTATACATCTTATCTCCCGATATTTTTTACTATAAAAGGGTAATGCCTCCCATTTTGTGAGGTTTGTATACCCTTGGTGTTGGTCGCCACCCTAGGGCCTACTGAAGGCAGGACTCGGGGTTCATTATCTCTCTTTCTCTATTTCCAGCTCAGGAGGGGAATCTTTGGAGAGAGGGGATCATGAAAAATGGTATTAGGGAAAGGTTAGTTGAGATATAGGATAGATTTTAGATTTTGGCATAGTGAGGATTGCATGGGTTGGTAGGGAAACAGTGTTAGGTGATCTTGGTGCATGATATAGGCTAGGTAAGACTGTCTACGACAATGGATTTTAGATCCCCCCATGATTCAATGCAAGGAATCTAAGCCTGCTGAATGACCAATTGAGGTTACACCGTTTTTAGGTAAAGACCCTAGGAAAGGTACATGCATCATAATGTCTTTTTTTCTTGTCTGAATTGGAGTATTTTCAGGAATTTGAAATGGATAACAAAATGAGTTAAGTTAATTAAAATTAATTTAAATAAAATTTTATACTACTCAGACTTAGAAATTCCTTGTTTACCTTTTCTGCTATGAAACCCAGTCATCATCCATGTGTGGATTTGTTAGTTGAGTTTTATCATGCCAACTTAGTTTATTGGCAGAGCATTGATCCGGTGGAGGAGGATGACTAGTGAAATAGAACGTTACATTATTTCTAGCGGAAGGATTTGGGAAAGTACAGGGGAAGTGTTTCAGACATGGGGACAGAGAGATGGATCGAGGATCTTGATATCACCTTCAATTTGATCCAGGCTCTGACAGAGTACTAGGTTCCATTCGTAGTGAGCCAGATGTGCAGATCTGTATTCCAGTGGTGGACGATGAACCTAGGGGAGAAGAAGGAGGTTAGAATTCTATGGGTTGATTTCGAGAAGGATATCTGAGTATATTTCCTTTCATTGACATTGAAGGCTGAGAAGAAATTAGAGTTACTCTCCCTCTTTTAGGGGATTATTTCAGTATAGGGGTTGGGTATTAAGTTAAAGGATATACTTCATTTTTTCCTAGATCTCTTTTCAGATGAGTAGTCCCATGTGAGACACCAAGAGGAGGCACTTCATCATTCTATGAAGTACAAGGTCACCCCCTTTACTTTTCTGACAGACTTGGAGATTCAGAAGGATGCAGAAGTGATTGAGGGAATGCACTCATAAGGAGTTATACTATGATAGGGGAACCATCAGGGTTCTTCGAGGGGGAGGGTTACCGGTAGTAGGTCTCAGGCACCATGTCCTTCAAGGTTTCGACCAGTATCAATTCAACGTCATCAGTTTCTATTTTGACCTTCTCCTCCTCGTGCCTTTCCTGTGGGATTGGGAGTGATGTGTTTATTTTTTAGAATATATGTACATCATTAGAACTAGTTTCCAGTGGTTGTTTGAGCTAAGCATGGTAGAGGTTGATAGGTTCTATGGCAGTCCTATCTGCAGTTGTCGGCTAGGCTGTTTCAACAGCAGGGATAATATGCTCATGCTCTACTGAGGGGAGACAGAGTAGGTAGAGGCCAACTTGAGGGTGTTCCTTAGGTACCTTGACCTAGGCATGGTTTTGGAGGTGGTCATAATAAGAGGGGTGTGGGAGATGGGTGTGTTCAGTTACACATAGTAGAGGTAGCAGTTCTAGTAGGGCTAGATATTGTCAGAGGTAAGATCAACTTTTTTAGTACTCTTGCTTGTGATTAGTTTGATTCAAGAGCTTCGAACTCCTTTTTTCTAACAATATAGACCATGATCTAGGACTAGACATAGAGATGATTTTTGAGCCCTCATTTAGAGTACCCCATTCGAAGGACATACCAACGTGTTTATTGTTTGATGGGGATGTATACTGATGATGGTATCACATCAGTCCTTTGGGGATCTCGTTTTTCCTATAGATGTTGCCATATGATGTTATTATCATCATCTAATTGTTGTAATATATTCATGCCATTATCAATTGCTCCTATATAAGATTCTTGTTTTTATATGTGGATGGTCATTGTGTGGATTTCATTGGCGAGCCGATCTGTCATGTGGGTAGTCAGCGTATAGAGCCCCATTTTTCCTTGTTGTCCGAGATGTATGTGGATTCAGTGGCCATTGAGATGGTGGAAACCCCCATGATAGTTTGGGAGATCTTGGATGTTTTCCCCAAGGAGGTTGTGAATCTACCTCCTCGACATTAAGTCAATTTTGGGATAGACTTATAGCCCGATGATTCTCTAATTTCGATGGATCCTTACTAGATGACACCTTTATAATTGTTGTAGTTAGTGATTTATATTTAAAATCTAATGAATAATGTATTTATCCAAATAGTGTGCCGTCATGGGTTTATCTAGTGTTGTTTTTAAAGAAGGTAGATAGTGGTATGAGGTTGTGCATAGAGTACCGGGTGTTGAACTTGGTGACCGTCAAGAACAGTTACCCTATTCCAAGGATAGAAAATATTTTTGACCAGATGGTTAGGGAAAGTTGATTTCTTATTATCGATATGTGGTTTGGATATCACCAGTTGAGGGTGAGGTAGGGTGATATCCTGAAGACTAATTTTAGATGCATGTATGAGCAATTCATGTTCTTAGTCTTTCCTTTCAGTGTTTTGAATGCACTATCGGTATTCATGGGACTCAATAACACCATCTTAAATGAGTTCCTAGACTGGTTCATTGTCATATTCATCAATGATATCTTGAATTACATGAAATTAGGGGATGATCATGTCGAGCATCTCAAAAGTGTCTTACAGGTTCTTCGACGCTACTAGCATTACGAGAAGTCATACAAGTGAATGTTATGGTGTTAATAGGTGCACTTACATGGAAATGTGATGTCTCAACAGGTTGTGGTAGTTGACCCACCATAGGTCGAAGTGGTTTTTTCTTGGGAAGCACCCAAGAGCGTGGTTGAAGTTCATAGCTTTCTTGGTATGGAAAGCTATTATCAGAGGTTTATACCATGTTTCTCTCAAATTATAGCTCTGTTGATAGATCTAACTAGAAAGGACCTAACTTTTGTGCGGAGTGAGTAGTTTCAGGAAGCGTTAATATATCTAAAGGGGAATTTTTTCAGTTCTCTAGTTCTATGGTTGCCATAGGAAGGGGTAATGTTCGAGGTGTTTTGTGATGCTTCCCATATGGGTCTGGGATGTGTGCTGATGCAGTAGTAGGGATTGATCTATTATGGGTCTAGCAAATTGCATCCCTAAGAACATAACTATGCCACCCAGATCTAGAGTTAGCAGCAGTCATGTTTGTGCTGAATTTGTGGCAGTATTACCTCATTAGGTATATGTTTTTGGTCTTAACAGATCATAGGATCTCGAGGTATATCTTTTCCCGGTGAGATATGAACGTCTGGAAATGGAGGTTGATGGAGTTTTTTTAGGATTGTGATTTTTATATCTCTTATACCTCATAAAAGGGGAGTGTTGTTGCCGATTCCTTGAGAATACATTCACAGAAGGAGGTTGTTCAAGAGTCTACAGATGCCTGGTAGGTGATGGAGGTGTTGGTATCCTTGCGCTTAGATTCAAGGGTAGATTATGGTAGAAGATGTTTATTTTATATGAAAGTGAAATTTTATTTGATGCAAAAGGAGGTGGATACTCAATGGGGAGACTCATAGATAGAGGTGATGCGTGATCATATTGACCAAGGTGATACTCTGGAGGGATGGTCAAAAGATGGTCAGAACTGGATATTTCTTTGGGGAAAGTTTTTTATTTCTAGGGTGATTCATGATGGAGTCCTCTATGATTTTCATATCTCACCTTTAGTGTTACACCTAGGAGTTTCTAATATGTATCGTGGCTTGAGGATGCAGTTTTAGTAACCCAGGATGAAACGAGTGGTCGAGGAGTTTATGGAAAAGTGCTTAGTGTGATAGTAGGTGAAGGCTAAGAACTGTGTTACTGGTGGGTTTTTTCATCCCTTGGATTTTTCTTTAGTGTAATTGGGATGACATCTTGATGGATTTCTTCATATGGATACCCATAGCTCAGGGATCTTATGATGTTATCTGAGTAGTAGTGGATCAGCTGATGAAATTGACCCACTTCTTAGAGATTAAGGAGTTAGGCACAATGGATGCCTTGGTAAGGAGGTATGTGTATGAGGTGGTACAGTTTCATGGATTTCTAAGATCCATTATATTGGATTGGGACACACGTTTTACCTCATGAGTATGGAGGGGATTGTAGAAAGCTTTTGGAACCCAGTTGTGCCTCAACATTGCCTTCCACCTTCAGACAGATGGGTAGATAGAACGAACTATCCAGACACTGGAGGATATGTTGTGGTCATGCATCTTGAACTTTGGAGGATATTCAGTACGAATCTTCCCCTTGGTAGATTTTTTTTTTGCAATAATAGTTATCACTCTTTCATTGGCATGACTCCATTTAGATCTTTGTATGGAATATTGTTCCATTCACCTTTATGATAGAAAGAGGTTGGGGAGATAGCTTTTCTTGGTCCGGATGTGATGTAGAGTATGATCGAGAAGGTACAAAATGTTCATGAGATGATTTAGGTAGTACAGGACCAAAAAACATCATAAGTCAATCACTGGATGAGGCCCTTGGAGTTTAAGGTTGGAGACCATGTGTTCTTGAAGGTTTCCACTCAACATGGGAAGCGTAGGTTTGGAAAATGGAGTAATCTTTCTCCAATGTTCATAGGACCCTTTGAGGTGTTGGGAAGATTTAGAGAATTCTCATTCCAATTGGTGTTTCCACTTCATTTGGAAAGGTTCCATGATTCCTTTCACATCTCTTAGCTTCGTCGGTATCTACACGACGAATCCCACATCATTAACTGGGGAGAGTTGAATATCAAGGATGAAATGATGTTCATGGAGTGTCCAGTAGAGATCTAGTATTTTCTGGATAATGTGTTATATGGATAGACCATTCCTTTGTTTCACATATTGTGGAGGCATGGTGTCCTAGAGGAGAGTACTTGGGAGTAATAAGCGTAGATGCGTGCCAAGTAACCATAGTTTTTTTGGGGTTTTCCTTGATCTATTTTACTTTGTAATGTGATGTTTGAACCTTTTTTGTTATGAGATGAGTTGTTTCCATGTTCCATAATGTGTGATAATGTCTTGAAATGTGAAAAGGTGAAGACCATATTCCTAATTTAGTTGAATCAATTGCCATGAAATTAAACCCATGTCTGTGAGTCAGTACCAACCAAAGTGGATAGTATCTTGACATGGAGGAACAGATTCTCTAATTTGTGTGTTTAGATAGTGTGGTTGTTATGCTTGTGTGGTGTTTCTTCTAGTCAGTTGGGTTAGAAGATGTTGTAGGAGGTGTTCTTGGATGTTGTGGTTTCACTCCATCTTTCAAACAATATAGGGTGGTTTATCATTGAACCTTAGTGTGTTTAGTCAGTAGCTATGTTTCATGTGTAGTGATATACATGATAAATATCTCATAGGGAGGTTGTTCAGACACCTATTTTACTTATAGGTTTGGTTTTTAATTATCTAGGGAGAGAATAGTTTGAGAGGTATCTGATTTAATGGATTTGGTCTCTCAAGTCTATTACTTAGTGAAAATCTAGTGTTTGGAGTGTTCTGGAAGGTTATGGTGACTCATTTCAAGAGTTTTCCAAAAATCCAATTTTAAAATTCTAGCTCATCTGACGGTGAGTCGTAATGATGACTCACACCAGTAGGTTGCCAGCGGTGACTCATGTTTCTGACTCATCTAATGGTGACTCATTAAATGATGAGTCATCTAATGGTGACTCATCCACTGGTATCTCATCTAATGGTGACTCACACCAGTAGCTCATAATAGCGAATCACAATGGTGGGTTAGGACGGATGAGTCCGAAATGGTAGGTCACAATGGTGAGTCGTAATGGTGACTCACACCGGTAGGTTACCCACTGTGACTTGTGATAGTGACTCATTCGATGGTGAGTTGCCCAACAGTGATTCATCCAATGGCTACTCATCCACTGGTAGTTCATCCAATGGTGAGTCACCCA
This sequence comes from Viscum album, assembly GCA_963277665.1. NCBI lineage: Eukaryota > Viridiplantae > Streptophyta > Magnoliopsida > Santalales > Viscaceae > Viscum > Viscum album. The sequence goes on from OY728143.1 coordinate 950,349,532, forward strand.
ACGGCGACTCATCCACCATTCACTCGCGATGGTGAATCACCCAATGGTGGGTCATTTCTGAAAGTTTTTCAAATTTCCAAAATTATCTTGTTTTTTTATGTTTCATCCCTTTGATGTTTCCTTTGATGATAAATGAGTTAAATACCATATTGAATGTGTTTTGGAATCATTTTCAATCATATCTATCTTCTAAAAGAACATGAATCTTTTTTTGACCTTCCAAACCATGTGGTCTTGGTCAAGATCCTCCTTTAATGGATTTTAAAAATAGTTTCTCTCGTTGATTTAGGATCTGGCCTTTTTGAAGACTACATCACCTATTCCTTAGGTGTTTTCAGTTTCTCTTGGTGTGCCCTGAACCTTTCTTCCTGAAGGAGTTGTGTGGTTGTGCTGAGGCATTTGGACCGCATTTTCCCTGGAGTTTTCTACCTCTTGTACACCCATTGTTCGGGCGCAACAAGGAAGTATTTATCATATACTCTTCTAAGTAAGGACACCTTAATTTATCTTTTATTTATATATCATGGGGGTGGGTATATGAATGTATCCTTGTGAAGATATCATAATATCAAATAAATAAAGATAATTGAATCTTTCTCGTATTATCATGTGGGGTTGAGAAAAGTGACCTATGTTATTCTTTATTATATGTTGATGTTGTGAACTTAAATGGGCTATATACCTACTAAAAATCATATCCATTGGTGGTCATTGTTTTTTCACCTAGAATGGATTATGAATGCCGGTTTTTTGTCTTCTGTTGAATAAATGTAAATATATAAAATTGATTAACCACGTACACTTGGGTAATAAATGGATGCCCTAGGATCAAACTATTTTTGTCATAATCTAATTTTCATCAATAATTTTTAAACAAATATGTAGAATGTTAAGAAAAAATGGTAAAGGACCCAACCAGTCCACGTACAGGTTCATCATCAGTGGTATACAGCTAGTTCGGCGAACCGCCCTCCCACGGATGTTGTCATTCGCGAAACAGAGGCGGAGATCTTTTGCAGGTGCGAACCAAATGGATACTAAGTGAGGTCAGACTGGTCTGCAACCTCAAACTACACTAGTCGCAAATGAGGCAGATGGCCCCCCCACCACGCACTTTGTCCTTCACAAAAAAGAGGCAGATATCCTACATGGGCGCGAACCAAATGGTCGCTGGTTGAGGCCGGACCGGTCCGCATCCGTGAACCACGCCAGCCACGAACCAAGTGGACCGGCCCCATTTCATGCACCACGACATTCTCAAAACAGAGGTGGATCCCTACATGGCCACAAAGCACTCCCGTGACCGAGTTGGTTCACGGGCGAGGTGCATTCAATATACCCCACGAACCTCAGGTTGAGTAAGTCATCTATAAGACGAGTTATCAGTCACAAGCCTCTGAAAAAGGTGTTGCATGACCATAGATACAACCCCCCAACACCTCTATAAAAGGACATAAAATGGGGATAAGAAAGGTATCGGCTTTTTGTAGATCAGATTCTTGGCGATCAACTTTTTTAAGGAAGGCATCATACTTTTGGAAAAGGAAAAGGATTTTAGGAGCTTTGGATTTTGCATACCGCGAAGTTTCAATTCAAGAACCTGATATACGTATAAACTGGGGATGAATTGTTAAGAACTAAAGAATGCATAAATAAATTGGTAAACCGTGAACCTAAAATTTGTGAACCGAGAACCATGGCCCCTATGTGGATGCACTCCCCATGAACTAGGGATCCTATGCTTCTTCTTTGATCCAGCACCGCGTATAGAACCCTCCTACGTGGGAGAATCCCTGATAGGAGTTTCCCCTGGCTTCCACCACTCGAGTGGACTCTAGAACCGAATACCAATTTGGTATGCAGAACAAACCCAAAGCTGCGTACCACTCCAGTATATAGGATGCCCCTCGGTCTATGTACCACACTAGTATGTGGACCACCTCTCCATCCATGTACCACTTACCTATGCGAAGGGCGCCACTCCTCATATGGATATGTGGTTTTCCAAGGAGTTCAATGTTTCCATTCCCCAAGTCAGATAAGGCCCTTCCAATTCAATCCAATCCTCTAGAATCACTTTAGTAGCCTATTCATTGGCACCAAGACAAGGCCTCTCCCAAAGCCACCAGGACGGCATGTTGAAACCTCCAGGTGAATTAGCGCACCCTCCAGAGTTCACATATCCACAGTAGGTAGAGAGTAAGGGGTTACCCCATCCCTTGAATGGACATCTACAGAATTCCTGGGTTCACATTCCCATGGTAGACCAGAGTCTGATCCCAAGATCCCCTTTGTTCTTCTCTACTCTTTAGGATTGCGGTATCTCACTTGATTTTCCATTCAATGAGTACCAGCGCTGATAAATTCTCCCCCCCCAATAAAGAGAGTAATATGGAATCCCTCCTAGTGTAATCCCCACACCATCCTCACTAGATGATAATTCCCTTTCCACTTCCATCCGAGAAGGTTCATTTCTCTGTTCCCTCCACCACCATACCACGGCCTTCGCCGACATGACATCTACCTTCATTCCCTCCACGACACCAGGGGGAATTAAAGTCTCATGGTTTCAGCCATCTCCATATGTCGTCGTCTTCCTCATCTCCCCTTAGTAAGGAAAAAGCATGTGGCTTGACGAATCTTTCACATTCTCTTGTTTCTCACACCGAGCATGACTCACATGGGCATAGAGATTTGTTATGGTCATGGCGTCCATACAATGATGGTGGTAGAATGAACTTTGTGGGTCTTGATCCTTGTCTCCTAAGCAAAGTACATAGGACACCTCCATGTGGTTCAATACCAACTTGGGCCACCAACCACAAGTAAGCCCCAACCATACCCCAACATGGGCTACCAATCATGCCCTTGATAGGAAACTATCACATTTAAGCCCTGACCTTCCAGAACTAAATACACTTTGATTCCCAACCAACTGGGATATGTAGGAATCCTCCCTAAGGTGAAACCCCAACATCCAAGTATGATACCCATCTATCCTTATTTGACTGTGTCCTCATTTCCCTAGTAAGACTATACTTGGGCCCAAGAAATCATTTCCCTTGGGTCCTTTGGGCCTCTTCGGCGTAAGTCCCGCAAAAACCTTGACAAGGAACCTGTCACCTAGATGTCCTTACCACATGATGTTAAACTGTACGTCTGGGTCCTTATCACATGACCTTAAAAGGTGATGTGTCCCTTTAAGAGGCTCTGAAATATGTGGATTCTGATTCCTCTCACAATGATACGTAGGAAGCCCGTATTACATGTTTGATCCAGACACTCAAGTCACTCTCTATCCCCCCTGGATGACAATAAACTCTAGAGCACCCAATTATAAGGCTTGAAACTAGTGTTGTCTGAACAAACTAAACTTCTCCATAATCGCTAATCCAATGAGGGATGGTAAACCTTGGATGTAGACGATTCTGAATCCCTGCGTATACGTTTGAATTTAAACCTAGGGGTAATCCATAGAAACTATGATTTGGGATAAACCAAAGATTCACAAACATATAAACACATCTTAAATCTATAATAGAGTCCTGGAATAAGAAATAATTCCCCCCAAAAGGGTGTGATGAGCCTGACTTGCCATCCTCTAAAATAATGTGAGTTCTTAAGTGTCGTTGGTCATATCACCCAATGAGAACCTGCCTTTGGAAATTAGTTCCATAGATCATTGGATACAAGAACCTTTGGGAATTTATGGCTCTACGAATAATCCCGTTGGAGACCAGGCGAAGCCACGAAGACAGGGAACTTGATGAAAATGATTACACAACACCGACTCCCTTTAATTAGGCATGGGAACTGATCACATCCCCTTACCGCGAAACAAAAATGGTGAACCCGAAGTAAATATTTAACTAGCATGAATGATTTACCCTAATATGAAACTTTCCATAACAATAAATGGATGATTAATATCCGACGACCCATCTTGTTTGTTCTCCAACCCAAACAAAAATGGACCCCGGTCATGAGCCTTCAACCGAGGTGGTGAAATAATCCCACTTTGCTCCCCTTTCAGGCTCAAAAGGAGGTCCAAGAAAGGCCATTGATTATGAATGGTATTATGTGATGCTACTTTGACAGGTTTTTCTATTTGTATTTTCCAAATGTTTTACAGGTACGCAATAGAGATTCCTTCAATCCAATAGTGTTTCAAAGGAATTCACTGACACGCACGATGATCTACGCGAAGACTAGGCCCCTCAATCGGCAGATGGCACTGTCACCCACCCAGCGTCTTCAAGACTGGGTCTCGAACGCAATAATCCAAGAGTACCACCTGAATGGTACTCTCTTGACTGTTCCGGTAGCTATGTACACCCTCTAGTCGGCAAATTCCCATAAGTCGTCTTCCCAACAGCGACTAAGGGAGAAGATCCATGCGCCCCTTGTAGCCATCTCGAACCATTTCGAGTGCCTGTCCCCAAAACGAGACAATGAATACCTCCCTTATCTTAGGGAGGTGGATGAGGTCGATGCTGATGACTTCATCCCCATCGGAAGGGGGTTTCACTCCAAGGCCCCTTCTGGAATATGTCGCTGCAACTACGTCGCGACCACGTATCCTCGCCCTAAAGAGTATACCACACTGAGGATCCACGGCCACGCTCCCTGAGCTCCGGTCCCTCATACCTCCCACCTAGGGCGGCAAACGTACAACCAGGAACATGTCATCACCCTTGTTCCGGAGGAAGAACTCTGCTTCCCAGACATTGAGACATATCACGGGCAGGCCTATGCACCTGTTCACTCTTCCCAAGCCCACCATCCTGACATGGCGGAAATATACGAGTGGGAGGAAATCCTTGTTGATCCTCGTCAAGACCATCGCCCATACAGGACGACACCTACCCAGAAGGTACCTATCCCTTCCCGGGATCATGAACCCCACCAACCAGACATGGTGGAAATCCAACGCCTGTGGGACTAGCTCCTCACAGATTCTCCTAACACCCGCCATCCTGATATGGTGAAGATCAACAAATATCGTCACCCATATAGGAATACACCTACCCAGAAGGCACCTCTCCCTACCCGGGATCATGATGTCTGCCATCTAGACATGGTGGAAATCCAACGCCTGTAAGACTAGCTCCTCACAGATGCTCCTAATGCCCGCCATCCCGATATTGTGACGATCAATAGGCATTCATGTCTCCCTGCCAATAGAGGAAACTGACTTGATATGGTGGGACACCAACATATGAAGGTCTAGATCCATGTGGATGCATGTAAAGTCTATCGTCCCGATGTTGCGGAAAATGGAGAAGTAAGCTGGCATATCCCAGCATAGGGGCAGACTCGTTCACCTTCCCCAACACTAGATAATCGCCAGTATCCACTGACACTAGAGGATAGAAGCAGGAAATTCCTACTCCGATAAAGGAATGGTCCCTCATACCTGTTACATCCAAGGATGTCTCTCTACAAATCCGATAACTGATAGAAGAGCAGGTATTGATCCTAGATCATATCTTGAAGACTTTCCAAAATGTAATTGCATCGATGGAAAAAAAAGGAATCAGTCCCGTCATCCCATCTCCCCAATTGAGGCGAATCATCTAAGAGACAAGATAGCCGCCTCAGAGTAGATCTCCATCCCTGCTTCCACCCAGGAGGTTCGTAGGCTATATCCCGCGATACAAGGTCAACCAGATCAAGAATACTCACTTATTCCAACTGGGGGACACCCGTCCATCACGGTGGATCCTCCTGGGCAAGAATATATCCCTCACAAAACTCAATATGTTCTTTATTGTATCTCAGTAGCATCACAGAACCCAATTAGACAGGGACCCGGAGGTGATGGCCGTTATCAACAGCAGACGGTCCCCTCTGATCGCAAGAGAGTGCCCCGAATGTGCCGAAGGCAAACGAAAAATAAAGAGTGGGTACATAACTCTACACTGCTGGATGTTGGGGTTCTCAAATCCTCCAAATATATTTCAAAGTCTCAGAATCATGCCAACCAATTACCATATTATGGGAGCGACAATAGCAGTTGTGAAGGTCCTCCCCACAATGTCGCTACCAGCGGCTCTAAAGGTCTTTCCCATATCACCCATGAGGGCCTCCCTTAGGGGAATATAATGATCGATCATGATAGTTCCTCTTTTGATGCGAGTCATGAAATCCCTCCTCGTGACCAGAAGACCGGGTGGTAAGAAGGTCCTCCAACTGCTACAATCTGCCTTGATGGTCCTCCCTAGGGTATACATTGCAAACACTCTCCATATAGTGGGACCATAGATTTTGATGGTAGTCCTCTCCATCATATTCACAACCACGGAGGTCCTCCCCACAATGAAGTATCATCAAAACAAGAAGGTCCTCCCCTTGTCGTGGCCTGACCTGACGGTCCTCACCAGGGGTTATGTTCAATGATATTTCATGTAGCTAGGCATCATATTATGGTGGTAGTCCTCACTACTGTAACAGCGGAGGTCCTCCCCGTAGAGACATAAAGCAACGATAAGGCCCTCCGGTCGTTGGGGTACATTCTGAAGGCCCTCCCTATGGTGTTCCCCGTAGGTTTTCTCCTTGCAACAACAATAGTGGTAGTGCTCACCACAATGACACCCATTGTGAAGGCCCACCCCGCAATGGAATTGAATATAAAGATGGTCCTCCCCTTGATACAATTCGCCCTGAAGGTCCTCCCTAGGGTATGCACTGCAAAATTACTCTATGAAATGAGGTGTTAGTCAGTAATTGTATTCCCCTCCATTACAACACTGATAGAGGAGGTCCACCCCACAATGACGTCAAGCAATGAGATGGCCCTCCCCTCATTGCGGTACATTCTGGAGGCCCTCCCCAGAGTGTACCCCACATATTTTCTCCTTGATACAACAATGTTGGTAGTCCTATCCACTATGATAGCCATTGTGAAGGCCCTCCCCACAATGGACTTGAATAGTAAGAAGGTCCTCCCCTTACTGCAGTCCACTATGAAGGTCCCCCCAGGGTATGAACTGTGGAATTATTTTCGGTAGTTGGACTTCAATATGAGATGGTAATCCTTTCCACTACAGTACCAACTCTGGAATTCCTCCCCACAGTGACATATCATATCGACAGGAAGGTCCTCCCCCTACCGAATCGAGTACAGAAAATCCCTCCTATGTTGAGACACTCAGAAAGAGGGAATAAAGCATGTCATATTCCCAGTCATCTATCAACGACTTCTTTCTTCAATCAGGAGACAGTTTGGGACCACGTTCATCCTTTGAGCCAACCTAGAGCCACCCACATAACGATTCGATCCCTACCCACCCCGTTACCTCTGATCATACTGCCAAGGAGTGTCTCAGATTGGTGGATCAAGTAGAGGAATCATTGGTGGAGGCACATGCTGATATGTTTCACCTAAGTTAATGGCTAGCCAGGGATGATATACCAGTAATGTTTTGGCTCACGTCCACCTCTTAGTTCTACATACCTATAGAGTTGTCATAAGGAAGCATACATGGCATCCACTCCAATATCTGGACAACCCTCCTCCAGTTGAAATTAAACTTCTTAACATATGAATGGTATGTAGATCATTTCAAGGAAATAGGAGAGATCCTGTGTCACATTGACCTGGAAGCCCTTCCTTCGGCACAAAGACCATGATCAGAAAGGTGAAAAAGGGACCTTGAGTTAACCTGCCTCCATTCACTACACAAATTGCATCACCTTATTGATTATGCTCTGATGGGAGTTCATATCTGAGGATGGGGAGAACATGGAGCTCTAAATTTCACTCCACTTCCCATCCATCATAACCCATTCAGCGTAAGGTCATGCAATTACATCACTTCAAGATGAAAATAAAATGAAGTCCCTATTTAAAAGAGGTGACACACCCTTCAGAAACATACCTCAAGTGAGTCTCAAAAGCATTAGGCCCGACGAGAGAAATCCATTCATGAACTCCTGAATCAGGATACCAGACACATTCGGTAGGCTTATCTCCTAAGAAAATACAATCAGTGATTAATTATTGCCTCCACAGAGGGAATTAATTCACAGGTGAACTCGACACTAGGTCCAGCTCACCCTCGAATGGGATCACACGAGATCATATAGGAAGCGATAGCAGCAGGAGTTTCCACAATACAGTACCAACCCCAACCTACAAGGACGGGGTAATTTTTTACAACTAATTCCCTTGTAAGACCAAAAAAATGGGAAGAGGCCTAGTAACCAAAGAACATAGCCAACCCCAGCCCCCAGGTCTTGGGGAAGTTTTACCTCCACAACAACCTCCCTCATGAGAATCAGTATTCTCTCATTTGGGAAGGATAGTTATAAGAGGAGGTTAATATACTGTACCATCCTTTGAAGCATCATCCCCTCCAAGAGGGAGGCATGCCATAAAGTCACACCATGGATTTTTTTGCATCACCCTTCATCAAGATCCCTAAAGAAAATCCCGGGATAGAAGGGGGAAAACCAGTATGAGGCGCGGAAGTTCCTATTAATACTTGGAATATGACACCTCCTCCACCTCGTGTTACACATATTTCAACATCATGAATGTTACCCCAATAAATGACACTGAAGACTATGAAAATCCGGATGGATAGAGAGAAGATGGTTCTGTTTAGTTTGTGATTCACAATGAGCCAGCAAGCATGCACACTAGGAACCAGAGGGACACCTTGAACCTAGAAGCTCCAGCGAATCCTTATCCACTTCCCCCATGAGTCTCCAATAGAGATAGGAACAAAGGCCAGGTTTTCCTCAACCCGCCTCCTTCTCTCAACACAAACAAGCCTCTCACACTCGAAAAGTGGTTACCTCGGCAGGAGGAGGAAATGAAAGAATTAATGTGGATTAACGCTGATCTACTCCAGAGGAACCATCCTGTCAAATACGTCCCCCATGATGAGTTATAGTACACACTTCCAAAAAGTTCACCTCAACAATAAAGGTTTTCCCCGGCCAACGAAACAAGGTCAGACCCCCCACCCAGCATGGCACCTCGCCCATCCAACTACCTAAACTTGAATTCAGAAGCATACTAAGACTTCCCTTCACTCAGGACACAACCGGAGCGAGTACATCTAAATCCTTCGAAGGTACCCCCGATGGCATATGCACATCAGGTTCCAGTCAATCCAGCACCTAAAGTAGTACCCCAGGCTATTCTTATTCAGGATCTGTCCCTATAGGGTCTCACCAACACCATCAAAGCACTCACAGCTCAATTGGATGCAATAAAAGACTGGTGTGCTCTAATACAGCCAGAGAGAAATCCTTACCCTGACTAGGTGAGCAACATGCCACCTCCACCGAATTTTGGGAGCCCTGTATTCCCTATATTCAATCACTCAGGAGACCCAACACATCATTTGACGTACTACGCATCTTATTGTGACCCTATGATGGTAACTCTGAAATAACAAGAAGCAGTGAAACTCATATGCTTCGTGCGAACCTTACAAGGTTCGACCTTCGCCTGGTATACAGGTTTTCCATATAAGTCAATAAAAGGATCGGAGGATCTTCAACAGAAATTCTTGTTCTACTTCATCTCAATGTTTCCCAAGATGATGGTTAGCAACCTCATGAATTGAAAACAGAGGGAGAACGAGAGGGTATGAGACTTCATCTCCATATGGAAGGGTCTAACCTACTCTATGAACATGCCACTGCCCCAGGAAAAGATTCTTACTATATACATCGACAACCTCTGAGATGAGCTATGAACACCACTCATACTAGTGAAATGTACCACCAGATTCCTGGATTTCTCTACTATTTCCCATAGAATCGAAGAATACTTGCAGCGGACTAACCTCAAGTCCCGAATATCCTTACAATCTCCTACAAAGAGATTAGGTAGATCTGAAGCATCCTCTATTACGCTCAAGATAGCCCCCGCACCTACTCCACTTCCTAGGCCTCTACCGAATTTCCAAGGCCCTATTGCCCTGCGGGACGATCAAAGAGGACCTAGGCAAACCCAATTTGAGGAACTAAGGAAGAGAGTTTACTCATTACGAGAGGACAAATTCCATGGCTATTTCATAGCCACCATGAATTGAAACTTTCTACACTTACCAGAGCCAAGAAATCCTAACAAAGTCAGCCTCGACAAATGACCAGATTATTATACCTACCATAAGATGTTGGGACACAATATTCAGGAATGATTTGTCTTCAAAGACTTCTTACAAAGGATGGTGGACTCGGGGCAGGTAAAGTTAGGACCAACCCCGACACACATACCATATGTTTCTTCCACAGACCTAGGTGAGGGGAGGAGTGGAAGAAAGTAGTTAGCAAAAGGGAGCATAAATTTGATGGTTGGATGACTCGGAAGAGAGTCAACCGAGCTCATGGAATACTCTGAGCTCAATTGCAACAGCTAGTTGTGCCACCAACATCTATTAATGAAACACAACCACCATACTTGCCCACACAACGCACCACAATCCGGTCATCTAGGCATAATCATAGAGGGAAGATACATGTACAAGAGGAGAAGTCCATGATAGGGCCAAATCTAGTATTGAAACTTTCGGATTTCATGCCCTTAGACTTGAAACAACGGGCACCGACCTTCCAAATAGCACCATTAAAGACATCCAACCGATATAATCAGTCATTGAATGAGGAACTAATATTTTGTTTTATCAAAGTCGTCCATTTAATGGATCCATTATATAACGAAGAGTATGGTTATGAACCCGAGTTCCCGACACTCGATCAGGGGACCGAAAGGAGGAATCGCAGAAGCAGGGGATACTAGGGCAGACACAGTCATGGACAAAACCAACCCTACGGTTATACCCCAACTCAAACTGGAAATATTGCGGAAACTTGTGGGAGATACATTTAGTAGACCCAGTAGGAGAGAGAATATTCCCCTACCTCCACGGGTAGCCACTCTGGCACCATTATTCTGCGGTACCTATCAGAGAAGGAATAAGTGTCTAGCCACCCAGTGCATATAAGTAAAATGACCATGTCAAGTCCCCAGAACATAGAAGCACCACCAACTCTGAACCCTACAACGGTTCCCTCCTCATCTCATGCTCTATCTCTTAAATTTTCCGTTAAAGAGCTCCCACAAATGGAGAATCACCGACCTTTAGAGAAAAAGTATGATATCCTAAAATAGTTAGCCCCAGTACCAGCCAAGATATCAATCCTGGATGCCCTGAGTTTTTCAGTAGACCTCATGGAGGCACTTATAGAAGCCCTACTCAACCCCTAGGAATTTTAATCTGAATTTGCTGCTGCCGAGATATATCGAATGAAGACTGGCCTGACTGAATGTAATGCAGTTATTTCCTTCACTGATCAGGATGAATATGCCACCATGCAAGGACACATCAAACCTTTATATTTGTCTGGAATTCTGAATTATGTTGAAGTCTAAAAATTCTACATCAACAATGTCTCAAAAGTCAACCTTCTCCCACTGCGAACACTTCATAGGTTGGACTACAAGGAGATAAATCTGACACCCTCAGCCACAACTCTCTTGGGTTATGAAAAGAGTGAACATAAGACAATGGGAAAAATCAATATAAGAACCCATTTTGGTGACCTTGTGGCCCACTCAATGTTCCTAGTGGTTTTAAAAAACACGGAATTCAACTCCATGTTAGGAAGGTCATGGTTGCATCAACACATGGTCATTCCTTACTCCTACCACCAGTGTATCAAATATTGCATCAATGGAAAAGGTGGGACATTTCACGCTGATAATTCCCCTTTAGATCTCTCTAAGTTTCATTTCATTGATGCCATATTTTACAAGAAAAAGGGGAAGACATCTGCAATTGATGGTATTGATTGGGTCCCAGCCCCAAATGGTTTGGAAATGGTTCCTGATGACCCCCTTAAGAAACTAGGTGAAGAGTATGTGCTACCCATAAACCATGTTGAGAGTAGGGATCTAAGTCTGGATGCGTATTCAACTGTTCTCATGATCTCATTCATGATAGACAAGTCTGACAATGTAGAAGCAACTATTGAACCTCAATCTGAGAAAAAATACTTGAGCAAGGGTGACTATTCCCCATCCTTGGAATCTCAAGATATCTCTACCACACTCTTTGAAGCGGAATAAGGACAAGATGTGTTTCAACCCCATGATTCTCCCTCTCCAGAGGTTTCCTCACAACCAATTGAGTTAGAGGAAGTCACTTCTTCCACAGAGCATCCATGTGACATCTTTCCTCTGAGCTCTAGAGAGCCCACATCAAGATCTCTCTTCCCGTTAGAAGGGGGAGGAAGAGGACTTGGGGGAATAAGAGGAAGATGACCTTAGAGATTCCCCTCTTACATTCGAAGAGGTTATCTCTATGACCGTTGATGAACTAAAAGAAATAAACATGGGTACCGAATAAGACCAGAAACTCACTCTCATTTGTGTAGCCATATCTTCCAAGGAAAAAGAGGTATATACCTCTTTCTTGAGGCATCATCGAAATGTTTTATACTGGAATTAAATAGAAATACCATCACTCGATCCTGAGGTGGTGACGCACCACCTAGGCCTGCCAGAAGATCAGTGAGGCTATAAGAAAGTTGCCAGAAGGACTCACCCCACACATGTGTCCATGATAGAGGCTTAATTTGAAAAATCATAAAAGAAGACATCATTCGGGAGGTCCAATATACCATTTGGTTGGCTAACATAGTCCCCATCAAAAAGAAGAACATATAGATTCACATCTGCATTGATTTTAGAGAACTCAATTGGCATTTCCCAAAAGATGATTTCTCAGTCCCGATCACTGAATTATTAATCGATGCGACGGATAAATATGAGTTCTCTCATTCATGGACGATTATTATATATATAATAAAATCAGAATGTCTCGAGAAGATGAAGAATCCACTACCTTTAGGCCCCCAGGGAGTATTTTTCTACAAGGTCATGCCCTTTTGTCTATAAAATGATGGATCCACATATCAACGTGTCATGCATTGAATTCTCAAACCATTCATGAGGAAGTTTGTCGAATGTTATGTTGATGAATTAGTGGTCAAATCATGATAGTGCTTAGATCACCTATCAGAACATGAAACCATCTTAAGAAAACTTCTGCAACATATTTTGAAGATGAACCCCTTGAAATGCGGCTTCAGGGTTACCTCAGGTAAATTTCTCGGCTTTGTTGTACGCTATCCTGGCATCGAAGTCAACCCTATTATGAAAAAGGATATCCTTGGTGTTCCACATTCACACAACCTCACTGAGCTGACAAGACTTCAAGGGAACTTGGAATATATTAGGTGTTTTATATCCAACCTCATAGGAAAATGTCTGCACTTTTTTAGGTTGATTAAGAAGAGAGTTACTTACCAATGGACAAATGATTTCCAAGAGGCATTCGACAGCCTCAAGTAGTATCTCTTGAGTCCACTGGTTCCCATGCCACCGGTTGAAGGAAGGCCGATTATCTTGTATGTGATGGCCTTATAGCGATCACTAGAAGCCGTCCTTGTGCAGAAGAATTATTCCGACAGTGAAAACAACATTTATTATCTCAGATGAACCATGATAGATGTTGAGGACCGATATTCAAATATCGAGAAGAGCTGTTTGGATCTGGACTTCGCAGTCCATAAGTTGCGACATTCTCTACAGTATCATGAGTTCCATTTTCTCTTGCGCAGTAATCCACTGAAGTAAAACCTCAGCCTTCCAATGCTGACAGGATGCCTATCCCGATGGGAAGTCATCCTGAAATAGTTTTACATTCGGCTTGTGCCTCAGAAAGCTATCAAGGGCCAAGCATTGGAATATTTTCTAGAAGAACATCCCTCGACAGTGACCACCTCATCAGATGTAAAACTCCCTGATGAATACATCTTCTCTGTTCAAAAATATTCTCGAACATGGGAAATGTAATTTGACAGTGCATCCAAAATCCTGACAGGTAAAAGAATAGAAGACCCCATGTTTAACATGTTTGAGCTGGGAATCATACTCATATCCCTAGAGTAGGAAGTTTTTCCATATTCTTTCCCCTTATCAGAAGGATGCACAAACAATGAGGCAGAATACCAGGCCCTCATTATAGGTCTAGAGCTCGCACTCCAGGCATAATTGCAATACCTTAAAGTAAAAGGTGACTCAAAACTGGTCATCAAGCAATTCAATGGTGACTATGCTATTAAGGAGGAGTTGATTCTCCTGTTCGACCACGTTTGATGGTTAATAGTGGAGTTCCCCACAGAAGTGACATTGACCTATGTTTCCCAGTCTCAGAATGCCTAGGCCGATGTGTTTGCCAATGCGGCTATAACTCTATCTAACACAGACTGGGATGAAACAATTATCAGTATTTCTCACTGTCAAATAATCTTTCCATTTGTTCAAACTAACATGAAAGAAATTGATGAAGTCAACCCTATCCGTAAGCCATATGTTCCTACTATAGTCTGGATGACCCCCATTACAAACTACCATAAAATGGAAGAACTTCCATTGTAAAGGGCTGAAAGAGATAAAATATAGATAAGAGCAGTCAATTTTTTCCTATATGGCAGCACGAGCCAGCAGAAGGTCCTCTACAAGTGAGGCCTTAACATAGTCCTTCTCAGATGCATTGATGGAGAAGAGAATGTTTCAGTCATTAATAAAGTGCATGCCGGAGTTTGTGGATCACATCAATCAAAATCCAATATTTCTCATCAGATTTGAAGGCTTGTATACTATTGGCCCTCCCTGGCACGATATTGCGCAAACTTTACTATGAAATTTCACTCCTTCCAAATTCATGCCAACTTTATTCATTAGCCCCCAAAGATACTTCACCAAGCTAATTACTCCTGGTTGTTCACCATCTGGGGAATGAACATTATGGGACCACATCCTCCCACTATAGTCAAACAATTCAAATATATTCTCACAGCAATTGACTTCTCTTCCAAATGACCAGAAGTTGCACCCCTTAAGGAAGTCGGGGAAAGAATCATTGTCAGCTTCCTGAAAGACAATATCATCACCAAATTTGGTGTCCCTCGTACAACACTGATGGACAACGACACCAAATTTTTCTCTTCCAAATTGGAGAAACTATATCAGGAATATGGTATCAAGACCATCGTTCATCCTGCTACCATGCAGTGGACAACAGACAAATAGAGGCCTTCAACAAGACCCTATCTAGCATACTCCATAAAATGGTGGACCAAGGCAAGAATTCATGGCCAGAAAAACTCTTCCATGCCTTTTGGGCTTATCGAACCACAACTTGTACCACTACCTAGGCTAATCCATACTCATTAGTATTCAGAACGAAAGAAGTTCTTCCCATTGAACTCCAATTGCAGTCACTTCACATTTCCAATTGTGATCAATTGTCTGATGATGAGAAAGTGGAAAAGTGACTTGATGAATTGGAGCGATTGGATGAGAAGTGTTTGCACACTTTTCACAACCTAGAATTATATCAGAACTGGATTTCATGATCATTGAATAAAAAGGTTCGTCTTCGGTCTTTCCTCGAAGGACAATTTGTATTGGTCCTTTGGACCCTGATGATACCTAGAGAGAAGCCACCGACGTTGGAGCCAATGTGGGAGGGACCATATGTCAGACACAAGGTCTACTCCAATGGAGAATATTCCATGATCTCCATGGATGGGAATCTCACCACCGCTTCAAAAAACATGATATTTCTGAATAAATATTTCATGTAACCATAAGAGTAGTAAATCTTCTGAGCTACAGGACGTTAAACTACCAATCCCTGAATGTCCTTACTACATGACACTAATCTGCATAGTAGAGAATCCTTACTGCATGATGTTAAACCACATGGTACTTCGTGTCTGCGATATGACAATAAATTGTGTCGCATTGGTCCAAACTCTATGAACCTAAACTAAGAGCCAATAATCTTAGTACTGTGACCTCAAACTGTCCAGGATTTTCCCCTTGAGGTGTGTACTGGAGGCTCCCAGTCACATTCACATCAGTTCTACTATAAAATCATAGCATGCTCCCATGCTTGGAAGCGATTGTTATAGGTCCGAGCTCTATGACCCCAAACCTAGAGAAATATTTCCTTACTGTATGACAGTAAAATGAATAGTAAATCATCCGAGCTGTAGGAAGTTAAATTAAAAATTACCATCATCCTTGCTGTATGACATTAAACTACATGATAATTCATCCATCCTACATGATAATACATTATGTCACGCCGATCCGAACTCTATGACCCTAAACTAAGGGAAATATGTCCTAGTTTTATGACTTTAAATTGTATAATGAGACAGTTTCTTCACCTAAGAAAACATTGATCTCCAGACATTTTTCATCTATTGAGCCACATTCAAAGAACTACGTACGGCTTGATTCCTATTTTCTCAGGATACATAGTTAAACTAGGGTTCCACATCCTAACCCAGCCACCTCAAACAAAAATAAAAATGCACCTTTTTATCTATGTATGGGCTAGACCTGCACAAAGTGTTTTCAAAGAACTACGTATGGCTTGATTTTTGCCTCTCAGGGTATGTAGCGACACCAGGGTTCCTTATCCTGGTCCAGCCACCTCAAAAAAAATATAAAAGTTCCCTCCCCCCCCCCCCCCCGTGTACGGACCAGAGCTACATGGTGAGTTTTCCCCAAATAACAATGTATGGCTTGATTCCTTCCCTCATAGAATATGTAGCGACACTAGGATTCTGTATCCTAGCCCAGCCACTATGAAATAATTTCCCCCTCTTACATGTGAGTCAGATTTGTGTAGGAATACCCTTCTAATTACATGGGATTTAAGAACTATGTGTGGATTGATTCTTTCCCTCACAAGATATGTAGTGACACCCGGACCCTATATCCTGGTCCAACCAACACCTTTTTAAAAAAATCTCTTTGAAACACCATTGTTTTCACCACGTGGTGGGAACCCCTACCATTCCTTGTTTCTCACAATGAGTATTACTCACATTGGATTAGGAATTATGGAAAGGTTCCCTCGCATGAAAAAAGGATGAGTGATACACAGAGAACTATGTGCGGCTTGATTCCTTCCCTTGCAGAATACGTAGCGACGCCGAGCTTTCTGTATCATGGCCCATCCACCCTTGAAACAAATGACCCTCATCCTTACCGCATGACGCTAAACTACATAGAGCTCATCCTTGCCACTTTACATTAAACTGAATTGATTTAAAAATGTCCCTCGTCCTTAATATAATACGTTAAACTGAAAAAAACCCTTTTTTCACGTCGATTCACCATAGTCCTTACCGCATGACATTAAACTGCACGGATTTAAAAATATCCCTCATCCTTAACACCATACGTTAAACTGCACAACACCCTTTTTTTACATCAATTCAACATTGCCTTTACCGCATGACGTTAAACTACATGGAATCCCTTTTAACGTTGGTTCGACATCATCCTTACTGCATGAAATTAAACTGCACGGATTTAAAAATGTTTCTTGTCTTACCACATGATGATAAACTGCACAACAATCATCCTTACCATACGATAGTAAACTGCATGGTACAAGTCCTAATCCAACCAAGATAAATGAAAAATCATGGCTAGAACACTTCTTTCAAGTTTGGATACATCCTTCTCATGCATTAGACTACATGTCTAGGATGATTGGGGATCTTCATAATCACCCATGGCCATTGGAAGTGGAAGGTCATCAACCTGCAGACACCTTTTCATGACTATGCATACCATGCCCTCAGTGTCTCTACATATTGATCACCTCTATCTTGTCTACCAAAGGTAAGTATTTCTTAGGAGACACTCTTCCTATCTTCGTATGCTTGTCAGACTTAGAGCCCCCACACCACATCTCCTGATTCGAGAGACCCCAGGATTATAGTTTACACCTTCACCCCCATTTCTGATCAGAGATTTTCAGAGAATCCTAATATGATTATCCCACAACTAACTATACCATCATCCAACAGTGGTTCGAACTCTATGACCGTTAAACTAAGATAAAATCATCCTTTTCACACGATGTTAAATTGCATGGAATAAAAGTGTACCTCATGCGCAGGGTAAATCAGTGCATGAAACATCCTAAGATTCAAAGACAACTCCAGCATAACATCTTCAACATGACCAGACATACCCTTTTTGTACATCACACTCTGTGACCCAGATAATAATGGATCCTCATAAACCTGAAAGGCCATCAGACATGTATGTCCATCGACCTGCGGACAACATTTCATGACTATTCATAGCATGCCCTCAGCGGCTCATCAAATTGATCACCCCTGGTTCGTTTACCAAAGGCAAGTCTTCTGCATGCGACACTCTTCTTATCTCCATATGCTTACTGGCCCCAATGCCCCCATATCACATCTCATGATAAAAAAATTCTGGATCAATGGTTTAAATTTTTGTCCCCATCGCGTCCAGATGTTTCCAGGGTGCCCCTACCTAGTTAGCTTACATATCCACCCGTGGTTCCTATGGTGGTCTGCATCCACAACATAACACCAAAGATGTGCTACTTTAACCCAACAGAAAATTACAATATGGATGTTTCTTGTATGCTCAGACACATCTCTCCCCATCTTCCAGACTCTGTGTCATGAGCGATCCTAGATCTTAATAATCATTCATGGCCATTAGAAGTGGAAGGTCATCGACCTGAAGACACGTTTTCATGACTCTGCATACCATTCCCTCAGTGTTTGGTGTGTTCTGGGAGGTTACAGTGACTCATATCAAGAGTTTTCCAAAAATCCAATTTTCCAATGATAGCTCATCTTATGGTGAGTCGCAACAGTGACTCACACTGGTAGGTCGCCAGTGGTGACTCATGATAGTGACTCGTCTAATGGTGACTCGTTCGATGGTGAGTCATCCAACGGTGACTCATCCACTGGTAGCTCATCAAATAGTGACTCACATCAGTATCTCAAAATAGTGGCTCCCAATGGTGGGTCAGGATGGATGAGTTTGAAATTGTAGGTCGTGATGGTGATTCATAATGGTGACTCACACCGGTAGGTCACACGTTGTGACTCATGATAGTGAATCATCCAAGAGTAACTAATTCGATGGTGAGTCACCGAATAGTGATTCAGCCAATGGTGACTCATCCACTAGTAGTTCATCCAATGGCGATTCACCCAACGATGAATCTTCTACCATTGACTCGCGATAATGGATCACCCAATGGTGGGTCATTTCCATCTATTTTTCAAATTTAAAAAATTCTCCCGTTTTTTCAGTTTCCTCCCTTTGACATTTTCTTTGACGATAAATAAGTTAAATACCATATTTAATGTGTTTTTAGTCATTTTGAATCGTATCTATCTTCTAAAATAACATAAATCTTCCTTGGACCTTAAAAACCACATGGTCTTGGTCAAGATCCTCCTTTAATGGCTTTTAAAACAGATTCTCCTTTTGATTTAGGATATGGCCTTTCTAAAAAGTAGATCACATATTCCTTAGGTGTTTTCCATTTCTCTTTGTGTGAACTGAACCTTTCTTCCTAAAGGAGTCGTGTGGTTGTGTTGAGGCATTTGGATCACATTTTCCCCAGAGTTTTCTACTTCTTGTGCACCCATGGTTTTGGCACAACAAGGAAGTATTGATCATCTGTTCTTCAATGTCGGGATCCCTTAATTTATCTTTTATTTATACATCATGGGGATGGGTGTATGAATTTATCCTTGTAAATATATTAAAATTCCAAATAAATAAAGATTATTGAATCTGTCTAATATTATCATGTAGGGTCGAGAAAAGTGACATATGTTCTGCTTTGTTATCTGTTGATGTTGTGAATTTAAATGGGTTGTATACCTACTGAAAATCATAGTTGTTGGTGGTATTTGTTTGTTCACCTAGAATGGATTATGAATGCCTATTTTTGGTCTTCTATTGAATGATAGTAAATACATGAAATTGATTAACCACGTACACTCGGGTAATAAATGGATGCCCCAGGATCAAACTATTTCTGTGATAACCCCCAATAAGGTCCTGAAAAATCCACAGAAGTGAAGGAAAAATTCCCTTAAAATTAGTGGAAGAATCTACCCAATTTCCATCAATAGTTTGGGAAAACCATGAAGAATGTTCAGAAGAAATGGTAAAGGACCTAACCAGTCCGCGTTCCAGTTCATCATCAGTGGTACACAGCCGGTTCGGTGAACCTCCCTCATGCAGACGCTGTCGTTCGTGAAACAGAGGTGGATCTCCTAAGCAGGCGTGAACCAAATGGTTGCCGAGTGAGGCTAGACTGGTCCACAGCTGAGAACCATGCCATCCGCGGACCAGGTAGACTGACCCCCCACTGAGCACCGCATTGTTCGAAAAACGGAGGTAGAGCTTCTACACATGCACCAACCAAATGGCCATTGAGTGAGGTTGGACCAGTCTGTAACCACAAACTGCACAAACTGCGAACCAGGAGGACCGGACCCCCATCACATGCCATATCATTCTCTAAATAGAGGCAGAGCCCTATGCGGCCCCAAAGAACCCCCATGACAGAGTTGGTTTGCAGGCGAGGTGCATTAAATATACCCCGTGAACCTCGGGTTGACTAAGTCATCCATAGGCCGGGTTTTCTTTCATGGGACTCCAGAAAAGGTGATGCATGACCATAGATACAAACCTCCCCCCTATAAAAGGATGTCAAGGGGTGAATATAGGGATCAACTTTTTGAAGATTAGATTCTTGGAGATCGGCTTTTTGAAGGAATACATCGGACATTTGGAGAAGGAATATGCTTTCAGGAGCTTAGGACTTCACATATCGTGAAGTTCCAATTTTCAAACCAGGAACATGTATAAACTAGGGGAGAATTGTTAAAAACTAATGAATGCATAAATAAATTGGTAAACTCCAAACCTAAAATTGGTGAACTGTGAAACATGGCCCCTACGCGGATGTAATCCCCATGAACCAGGGAGCCTATGCCCCGTATTCAATCTACTACACCACGTAGCACCCTCCTACATGGGTGAATCCCTAACCAATGTTTCCCCCATCCACCGCTGCTCCAGTGGAATCCATCACCATGTACCAATTTGGTATGCAGACTAAACCTGAAGTCGCGTACCACTCTGGTACGAGGGATGCCCCTCAGTCCGCATATCACAATGGTATGCAGATGTCATCTCCATCCATGTAGAACTTACCTACGTGAAGGGCTCCACTCCTCATATGGATATTTGGTCTACCAAGACCTTTATTGTTTCCATTCCCTGATTTAGATAAGAACCATCCAATTCCGTCCAATCCTCCAGAATTCCTTCAGTAACCTATCCATCAACATCAAGCCAAGGCCTTTCCCAAAGCCACCAGACCGACATGTTGAATCCTTCAGGCGCATTAGCGTGCCATCTTGAGTTCACATACCCATGGTAGGCAGAGACAAAGGGGTTACCCCATCCCTTGAATGGACATCCAGAGCATTCTTGGGTTCAAATTCCCATGGTAGTCTAGATTCCGAACTCGAGATCCACTTTGTGCCTCTCCACTCTTCAGGGTTGAAGGATATCGCTTGCTTTTTCATTCAATGAGCACCAATGGTGAGCACTTATACCCTCCCCTAAAGAGAGTAATAGGGAATCCCTCCTAGAGTAAGCCCCACATCATCCTCACCAGATGACAGTATCCTTTCCCCTTCCATCTGGTAAGTTTCATTGCTCTGTTCCCTCCACCGTCATACCATGATCTCTACCGATGCGACTTCTACCTTCATTCCCTCCTCAACACCAAGGGGAATGAATTTCTTGCAGTCTCGGCCCTCTCTATATGTCGTCATCTTCCTCATCTCCCCTTAGTAAGGAAAAAGTTTATGGATTTCCAAATCTTTCACATTCTCTTATTTCTCACATCGAGCATGACTCACGTGGGCTTAGAGATTTGTGATGGTCACAACTTACGTACAACGACAGCAGTAGAATGAACTACATGGGTTTGATCTCTGTCTCCTAAGTAGGGTACGTAGGACACCTCCCTGAGGTTCAATCCCAACTTGGTCCACCAACCACATGTAATCCCCAACCATACCCCAACATGGGCTTCCAATCATGCCCTTGATAGGAAACTATCATGTGTAATACCTGACCTTCTAGAAATAAAAACACTTTTATTCCCAACCAACTAGGATATGTAGAAAACCTCCATAAGGCGTTATCCCAACATCCAAGTATGATACTCATCTACCATTATCGTACTGTGTCCTCATGCACCCAGAAGGACCATACCTAGGCCTAGGAAATCATTCCCTCAGGTCCTCTGAGCAGCTTCGACGTAAGTCCCACACCAACCTTGACTAGACACTGGTTGCCTAGACGTCCTTGCCACATGAAGATAAATTGTACGGTTCGGTCCTTTTCACATGAACTTAAAAGGTGATGTGCCCCATTATGTGGTGTCGAACTATGTGGATTATGATTATTTTCACAAGGATACATCAGAAGCCCATATTACAGGTTCAATCTAGACACTCAAGTCACTCTATGTCCCCCCTGGATGACAATAAACTCCAGAGCACCTAATTATAAGGATTGAGACCAGTTCTATCTGAAAAAACTCAAACATCCCGAAAATCACTAATCCAATGAGGGATCGTAAAAATCGGATGTAGACGGCTCAGAATCCCTACGTATACCTGTGACTTGAACCTATGGGTAATCTGAGGACATTATTCTTTGGGATAATCCAATGATTCACGAACATATGAACATATCTTAAATCTATAAGAGAGTCCCAGAATATGCAATAATACCCCCCAAAAGGGTGTTATGAGCCTGAATTCCCATCCCATCGACTAATGTGAGTTCTTAAGTGTCGTTGGCCATATCACCCAATGAGCACCTGCCTTTAGAAAACAGGTCCATGGATCCTTGGATAAAAGAACCGTTGGGTATTTTGGGCTTGGTGAATAAACCCGTTGGAGACCAAGCGAAGCCACAAAGATAGGGAACCTAATGGAAATGATTAAACATCATTGAATCCCTTTAATTAGGCACGAGAACTGATCATGTCCCCTCTCCGTGAGACAGCCCTGTATTAACAAGAGGAAATTAAATGAGGAATGCCTTGTTAAATCTAAATATGCGCTACCTTGGGTTGTGTAGTGGAGTTCTAGGAGTGGGTTTTTTCTGACATGTGTTATAGTAGGGTTTTGTAATTGGATGTGTAATGTGCGGTGGAATGGGTGGTGTAATGGAATATCATGTTGAGAGATTGATGGATTTTTGAATTTATGGGAATTATTGGGTAGCAGGGCTACCATCGGGTTGTGCTATGTTTATATTGTTGGATGTGATGTGTGTGGTGTTGTTTTGTAGTGGGGATTCCAAGATGGTTTTATTGAGTTGTGTTGTCTATTGCGGTGAGTTGGGGGTTTTTTGTGGTTGAGATGATGGATTGGGAATAATGACTTTGAAGAATGGTGATGGAAGTAGTTGGTATGGGTAATATACCTAATTTTTCTCCATAAGTAGCATGCAGAAAGCTTCACTCCATGTCTCACGATCGGTACCTTGTTATAACATGAATGGTTGTTAGACGGGTAATAAATATGAAGTTTGTTAAACTAGTAGGCTCTTTTCCTTCTAAAATGACTATGGTGGTGTTGAAAATTTTCATGTGTTTATTATTTCCATTTGTTCTTAGTAGTTTCCTGAGTATTGATGGAATGAATAAATTAATAATTAATAAAGAATGGTAATTTCTTAATTGAATTGGTTGGGGGTATGAATTGAGTTTGGGGATTTTTGTGAAGCGGCTTTCATGTATCAACATTTTAACTGAATGTTGTCGATGTTGATAAATGCATGTAGAGGTAGTAGTTTTTATGAATCAAATAGGTTGGGATTGAGTGTTGGTTATATATATATATATATATATCCTTTGTGATTTCCATATGCACCCTACCCTAGTAGCGCACCATGTGCAGAACACCCCCATTGTCATGGGAGAGGGTGTCATTCCCAAACATCCTAGTGGGAGGATGGATGGATGGCCACCCACTCTTCCATGGCCACTCTTCTAGGTGGTAAAATCCCATGATTCTTTAGGAAGGTTATGGTTTGTGAGGCCCAGGTGGGTGCGGGTGAGTTGTGATTCCCAGGTGTCATCAAAATGAGATGTGTTGTTCTTCCAAGGTTTCTTCAGGATGAGATGAGATGTATTCCCAGGTGTTTTCAGGATGTAATTTGGCATGTGGAATAGGTGTCTATAGGAAATACGTAGTTGTGAGGACCGATTGTTTGATAATGGTATGTGATGTGGTATGGGGTCCAAGTGTCTGTGGGTGAGATGTAGTAGTGGGGCCTAGGTGCGTGCGGTTGGGTTGTGATGTGGTTCTTTTAGAAGATGTGGGAGTGCCATGAAATTTTTCATTAGGATGTGAGAGTGACTAATCAGTGGTAAAGTGGTGTAGGGTAACCTACTATATATGTTCTTACTATATTACTTTACTTGATTTACATTACATAGTCATCATTCCATGGTGAGGTGGGGATGGAAAGAATGCCTTATTAGTTGTTTCTAGTTCATCTATTTTCTCATAAGAGCATTAGTTTGCTTCTCCCACATTTTCACGAGAGACTTTGGTTTTTCCTACTAAGTATACTTGTATGCTCACCCTACATCATAAAACTACTTTTAGGTTTCTATGAAAATTACAGGGAAAATTTCGGGAACTGCTAGCTCATACTTTGGTCCAATTATTGTGTTGCTTCTTAACAATAATTTTGGCTATTTACATTGGAGCTTTTAATTTTATTTGTAGCAGTTTTGTTCTAAACATGCATGTGCTGTGGTTTTATATTTCTTATATATATATATATATATATATATATATATATCTGTGTGTGTTCCTTGGATTTTTTTTGATGTTGATGCATCTTATCTCTCGATCTTGTTTGTTATAAAAGGGTAATGCCTCTCATTTTGTGATATTTGTATACCCTTGGTTCCGGTCACCACCCCAAGGCCTACTGGAGGTGGGAATCGGGGGTTATTATCTCTATTTATCAATTTCCATCTCAGTAAGGGAATCTTTGGAGGGAGGGGGTCATGACATTTTTGAAATTTATAAAATTTTATTGTGTTTTTTATGAAAAATGGTGTCTGAAATTATTGTGCCTCCCCAGTAGAAATGCCAAATTGATTCAGTTAGATCTACAAAAAAATCTTATACATTGATTTATTTACCTAATCATGCAATATAGTGCACCCTCATGGTCAGTATCAAGGAGGTAGCTTATGCAACAATGAAATTCTATTGTCACTATATGTATTATAACTAATATAAAACTAAATAATATAAAGAGGAAAATTTTAGAAGATGCATGTATTATTAATATATATATATATATATTCAATTATGACATAATGAATCATTTTATACAAAAAGGATATCCTCCTAGGAGTACACAAGAAGTAAACCTTCATCGTCTTATTGTTAGTTTCAAATATACTTAATGAAAATGATCCATAACATGCATGAACATACTCTTCTTCATATGGTTTTGAATATATGGTTCACTCAACGGTCATTGACAGACTGTACATCCATCTCTGCAATAAAGGTAGAATATTAAAGAAGAGAAAGATAAGCCTCAGGTGGAAAGTGGAGACACAAATTCACCTTACCCATTAAGATTAGCCTCATCCTAACTCTAATAAAATAAGAAACATTAAAAATGATAGCTCAAAAACTTGGGTTTAACACTAGATTTCTCCCTTGGGAACTTCTTTGGGTTAGTAACTCATGATCATGAGTATAAGAGATCACAGTTAAATGAGAATGATGTGGAAACATACAAGTTAAGAATGAGACAATGAGGGGAATAAGAATAATAAAATATAATAAACATTCATAATACCATTATTGAATAAAATAAACTACAAAAATACAAAAAAAATACAACTAAAGCTTCTAACCCTTTGAAAATGATATAAAATACATTTTTATTAAAATATTGGGTAATGTTTAGAATCTAATTATTTCCACCAAAAGTAATCTTGTTGTAGATACATTTAATGATTGAATTTTTGAAATTTTAATGCTTAAAATTTGTTCCTCTATGTCTCCCCTATCAACCCAAAAACTTTAACCTTTATTTTCTATGTGTGAAGAGCGTTATTACCAATGTACTTTAGAATTTATTTTGGCCATATAAACTCTTCATATTCTAATTCACCGTGTTACCATTCTATTCTAAAATTTCAAATGAAGGAATAACACATGGAAAAATTAATAATTGTTTTTCTAAGGATGGTCTATCACTCAATGTCTAATTTCATCTCATATGGATTAACCATTTATGTGATATGGTCTAAATATAAAAAATCTCTAGACCTATGAATAGTTATAAAGGCTTGAATTGTGACCTAGTTTTTGGCCTCTAATGATATAGTGAGCTTTGGTCCATAAGAATACAATGAATCCCAAAGATCCTGGAAACCTACAAACTAAGAAGTTTTTATTTTTTATTAGTTTAGGAAAAGTTACAGATGAAATATAGAAATAAATTAAAATAGTTAAGAACCAAAATTAGGAAATTTTTTAATTATAATTAAAATTATACATAAAGCATAAAATGTGACAATTTTACTCATAATAACACTTTTTTGGGATTAAATAATTAAAATAAAAATTAAACTAATTTAAAATATTTACTATGTTAGTGAGATTGGGTTTCCTGTTTTTGGTTTAATTTGAACCCAAGGGTCTGCAGTCATTTAATATACTTGATATTCTTGAGTATATGAGGTTTTAGTGGATTCCCTTCTACTAGCCAGCACCTATATAGATCACTTGATGTATCATATAATGATTTTTGATCTCTCTCCTATTATAAATCTTGGAGATAAGACATTATTTGTAAAGCATCTTTGTCCTCATGCATTTTCTACAACTGAATAGGCATAGATGACAACATGAAACAATGAACATATGGTGTATCATCCATATGCTTCTTATAATTATATTTATCCACCTTTATTTCTATCTAAGGGGGGATCATTAGGAATTTTGGATTCCATCACATTAATCATCCTCTCTTGGAATAGTATTGTGTGCAAGTGCCTATACCACTCCTGGAAGTTATGACTTTTCATGATATTCTCATTATCCAATATTGTTCACAGTGAAATTGAATTTGTGATGGGTTCCATTTGATCTAAAATAAATAAACATAGCAAATTATTACTTTATCTTCTTTAACAACTTAGATATTATCAATTAAATAATTAAATTTATCCCACCATTTTATCGAACCCGAGTATCCATCACTACTAGATTCGGAATAATCTATCACTTTATTATTCTAATGGAAAGGATTGTTGAAACATATCCTTACAGTAAAAAATCTCTCTATAATACTACTAAGATAATTTTACATTAGGCTTCAGATTAGAAAACCATATTTAACTCAAGGCTTCTTGGTCTTTTGAGTGAAGTATCAACATCTATAAATCATAAACTTGATTTCATCATCTTTTGGCCTAAAAATATGAAACAGAAAAATATTTTGATAATTATTTTCTATGATATTTAGTTACTTAAACCCATAATTCTCAGGATAACTCCCCATTAGTAGGAGGCACCCTCAACTTTGGTTGATTGATCACCCTGTACACCTAATTTTTTTTAAATTCAAATGATAGAAAGTGTTTTCGAATTAATATATTCTTTTAGGGATTTGGTAACTTAATCTCATCAAATGAAATAATTTTCTATGTAAAATGATTTCTCTATATGAACACACTCACAACTTAACCATGATTTTAAATAGAAAACATTCACTACATATTTTCATTTTTTATTTTCATTATTATTTTTTATTATACTACATGATCGTGTGTAATAAATACAAATTCAAAAAATAATAAACCATGTAATTAGAAAAATAAATAAATAAGGACATGATCATCAGACATTCACTATTGGTTAATAGGTGGAGTGAATAATGGATTAAATGATACCCTAGGACAATTCTTTAAGTCAATACTTGACTTGAATTGCAACACCCACAACTCCCATGAATTTCACTTTTTAGGATTGCACTGGCTCTCAACTCGAACCACTTTACCACAAACTCCTTCAATATTTGAAATGTATATTCACAAATAAGTGGGGGGAAATCAAGGTGTGAAATTATATTTTATCACATAAATTTAGACATGTAGTCTATTATAGATATTTAAGATGGAGGGATGATGCATAGATTATCAAAATAAATTTATTATTACAGTTAAAAAAAATTCATAATTAAATTTATTAAATAATAAACCAAAAATGCATGGGTCTGTCTCAGCTCATGATCAGTAAACTTTCAAAAATATTGAATAAGAAAAATTAAATTTTCTATAATTTAACTTTTGGGTATTTTTAATGCATTAACTTGCATTAAAATAACTTTAATTAATTATTGATATGTACCAAAACAACTGAAATAATTTTATTAAATATCTTATAATTAAATTAAAATTTCCATTAAAATATCATAATTTTTATTCCCATTTGGTTCTATGAATGATCAAGAGAAATTTATTTTAGGTCTAGTGATGGTTCGGGCTGGTCAGACCTAGACTATATCGATCTAGCCCATGTTTATCCCACACCCCTTCATGTGATAAATTATAGCATGTTTAAGATACTCTCCACTTCAGTTTGAGTGAATTTACTTAATATTATCACCAAACTATTTTTCTTTCTCATGTTGTTATTCCTTAAATATCTAAAAGTAATTTTACTTATACATTATTAAGTAGACATAACCATACCTAAAATAGTCATGGAAAAAAGAAATGAAGAATTAAAACCCAACACTTGTATCTATAGTAAATGGATCACATGCATTAGTGTGAAAAAATTATAGTAATTTAGTGCCACTTACTCCTTTCCCAGAGAAGAGTGATTTGGACATTTTCCCTCATAAAAAAATGTGACAAACATCTAGGGGTTGCAACTCAGCTAAGTATTAAAACCCTTCTTGATGTAATTTTTGTAAATGATTATCATTCACATTATCAAGACTGATGTTCAATATGTGGGTGTTAAATGATCCATGTTTTCTTGTTTTCTCGTTAATTTTCATTACAGGGTTTTTGAGTTCAAGTATATATAATACATTATTAAGATGTTCTATACCAAAACATTTGTTATCCATATAAAGAGGAGAAATTTATTTCCAAACATGAAATAAAATATCATAGTGTCCAAAAGCAACATGGAAATTATTTTTCTGGTTACTAAAGATATATAATAACAATTATTTAATACAAGAACTAAACCACTAGGAAAATTCAGATGATAATACCCACTACCAAGGTTGCTAGACATACACCATTTACATTTTAGAGATCAACTTCACCTGATTCAATTGTATTGAATCTACTTGGTTCATGTATTTGAATAAAAAAATTTGAGCCACATGCAGTATCCAACACCTTAATTTTAGAAATTGACATATTTCATTCAATGAAAAATATACCTGAAGTAAAAGCATCAAAAATCTTCCTATTCATAGTTGGTAAATTCTTCTACCAGTGACCTTTCTTTCTACATGAAAGGAAAAATGAGGTCATGAGTCGGTCTCGACTCCTCATCAGTCAGCATGCAATTATATTTCATAATAAAAATAAAATTTTCTAAAATTGAACATTATGATATTTTTTATAAATTTACTTACATTAAAATAAATTTAATTAATTATTGATACATCCCAAAACACTGAAAATAATTTTATTAAATCTCAAATTATTAAATTTAATTTATGAATTTTTTTATAAATTTTGGGGATTATTTGGACCTAAATCGGATCCATGGAAATTTATTTTAGGGCTAGTGACGGGTTGGGTTGGTCAGACCCCGACTATACCGATCTGACCAAAGTCAAGTTGGGAAACCATTTAAAGTACATATAATATATATATATACAATTTAAAATCACATATGAGTGCATGGGTCCTTATATATATATATATATCCTCCAAGGGAAACTTTGTCCCTTTAAAAAGTTTTGGCAAATAAATCAAGCTTCCAAAGTAATCTTGTATTTTCAATGGACTACCCCAACCAAAATTTGGTATATATAGATAACACACAAAATAATAAAACCATTCTTTGACTAAAAATATGCTACACTGATATCCATTGATGTGAAGAAAAATTAAAACATTAATTTCCATCACAAATTTTAAGCAAAACGCATAAATATTCAATCGACCATATCTTGGAGATAAAAAATAAGAATGATGTATGTCAGTTTATTTATAACCATATTGAAATAATATTTCTGAAAAATGTATAATTTAATTTAAATTTAAATATTTTAAACATAAATTATTACAAGTTCTCTTTGATGCCAATTTAAGGAACTTGGGGCGCAGGGAAGCGTGCAAAACACAAAATTTAAAATTTTGAGTTTGGAATCATGTTAAAAATATTTAATCCAAAAAAACTATTCCAAAAAGTCATTAAAATATCACATGTAGTTCAATTTAATCATAAAAAATAAAATTTTATTATAGAGTAAATGGAACCTTGTTCGTTTGATATTGTTAGTTTCATTCGCCCATTGTCGATGTGTCATAACTAAAAGGTGTCAACCCAAGAATCATCTAGATCATCCACATGTGAAATAGATCTCTTGGATCATAGATCTATGTTTCCTAAGTTCTACCATGGTAAATCAAGTAACTTTACAATGTACCTTTGATCCCGTGAAAAATGTGAACTCGATCGAGAATACAGGATCGATCTGACCTTGTTTTTTCTTTGGAATCTCTCTCTAAGAGTTTTATAGGATATGAAAGGAGGTATTATTTCTCTAAATTCCTCCAAATGGTGGATATAACTATTTAAGAGGCTAAAATATGTTTTTATACATAGGTTAGAGTTTCAAAAATGTCACTTTTCTACCTAGAAAGTAATAACCTTAATTTTAGACCTTTGCGCACACTTATGACTAAAAAAATGCATAAATGGCACAAATATTTTATAACTCACTTATAGAAATTTAACATGTTGAGTGATAAAATATGAACCATTAAATCAACCTGTAAGCTCTCCAGATATTTTAATGAACCTTAAAAATGATATTTTCATTCAAAAATTTATATTTTTCTCATATTCACTTTTATGATCAAAAAACATGTGAAGAAATTGATAAATAAATTAAATCATCATTATTATAAACATAAATAATATAATTTATTTATTTTAATTATGATCAATCACACTTTTATGTTCACAAACCCCCACACTTGGGGCCCACTTCATCCTAAACTCTTATTCAATTTAATAAGTGAAACATTTGGATATAGTTAGTTTGTGAACTTCTAGGTCCTTATCTCGATAGAATTGAATCCAACCTATAGACCTAGAGAAGATTCTATCAACCCATGATGGCTCCTAAGGAGATAAATAAATTCATAGCTATGAATAACTCCTATAAAAATGCTCTCTGTAATATTATCTCTTTGTATCATGATATCTCATAAAGTAGGATGCATACTTGTGTCATCATACTATTGTTAATTTATATATTTCATGACCTTACTGGATGGATAAGACTTATTATACCATGGACATGGACTTAGTGAAGGTACTACCATATTGGTCAACCTAGGACCATGAGATATATATTCATTAACTCAAAATAGACAAATCATATCTTGATCATTCAACCAATATCATACCACTAATGACGCACCCAACACAAGATACCTCACCACAACTTCAATGTTATGGTTTTTTTCTTACATCAAAGTATGTGATAAAATAGTACACATTGATATTGATCTCAAGTCCAGAGACCAATACACATGTTCATAGATAAGAACAAACAATGACACTTGAAACATGTTGTGTTCCTATTGGGGATTCTATCCTAATTTTATTAGATTACATGTCATAGAAAAAGGTTATAGAAGTTATCATCTAAAATGAGAACCTCAAGATACTATGAAAATAATCTTAAATATATGTCATATCACTAGTAGAAAAATTAGTTTCTATGGAGTGTGGATTCTGGAGAACACCATTTTGAGGTTTCTATTGATCATATTAGAGACTTCCAAATGGCATTCATTGGAATTTTCCACCTCCCCACCCGAATTTCCTTCCCCTTACATCATTCACCCCACTTCTCATGTATCAACCTCACTACCCCCACCTCTTCACTACGTCATCTTAATTCCACCATCTAGATATCATTGAGACATCCTTTATAACACTCCAAGATTCTACGATATGCTTCCTTTTAAATAATTCAATAGCTTGTTCTACACACAATATCAAGTTCGAGCACACCATGACCTTTCAAACTAGCCATTTAAAAAGCAGTTATGTATAGTATAAACCAAATTATGAAATTTATAAATTTTATTTTTCAAAATAGAATTAATTTTTAAATTAAGAATATCAAAATTAGTCTAGGGTTAATTTTTTGTAATTTTAAGAAAAGTTTAATTTATGATGAATATTGAAAAATGATGCATTATTATTAAAAATGAATTTTTTATTTAAATAATTATTTTAATTTAAATTTATTTTAATTTAAAAATAGATATATTATACATGTATTAGTACAATTTAGTTAACTATAATCTTTTTTATAATAGAATTAGATATAAAAATTTATTAAACTTTTAAATGTCTCTAATACCCACCTTCTGGACACATCTACGAGATTTGCATTAAATATAATTTTATAACTTATGTGAATTGAATATAAAAAAAATAAACATACATGGTTGTAATTAGTGTAAAAAATGTGGTCTAATAATATCAAAATAATTATTGATGAAAATTAACTTTTAGATTTTGTTTACCACAATTAAAGGTAAATAGGGTAATTAAAGGTAAAATTGATATTATAATAATATATTATTACCCCAAAACTTGTCCTAATTTCATTGGATAAGTTTTTTTGACCAAAATAAATCTTAGGTCAAAATTATGATTTATTTAAGACACTTTTTTTAGATTAAGACATTCATTATATTTTCAATAAAGAAGAGTAAAAAATGTCATATTCAAATTTTAATAACTAAACCATTTTTAATATAGGGTTATAAATAAGATAAATTAAACAATAAATAGAATTTAGAAATATAAAATGATTATCTACATAATTTTATTTGTTAAAATTTAATTAAATAAGTAATTAAATTAAATGGTGACACAATAATGATGCAGTAATTGACTTATTAAAGGAAGAATCAATTAAATGATATTTAAAATATTAAAATAAAAATATATTGACTTAACTAATGATATAAACTAATTTTATTGATAAAATATACATTTTAATGACATATTATAATTATTGTCTCTAAGTTTTCATGTTTTCTTGATATTTTTATGAATGAAAATTTTGAATAGTATCAAAATTGACATAAATGATACTTTAAAATAAATAATATTTAATTAAATGTTATAAAATTCATAAAAATATAATTTTCTTCCAAATAACTATAATAGTTTTATATATTTCATAAAGTATTCAATTGAAGTTCTTTTGACATTTTATATTAACTATATTAACCCTATAGTGTAAAAATACAAGAAGATATAGTAAGAGTTAAACTCTTTAACTAGGAGTTTAACCCTAAAGATAAGGTTAATTTTGCGACCTAAACTTGTCTAAAAATCATTTACTAAGAGGATTTAGACCCATCCTCATATTATCCTCTAAATAAATCACTTTTTAGATATTTTAAACTGAATATCAATTAATAATAAATTAATATTTTAATATCTTCCAGAAGTGCCGCTCACCTCTCTTATAAAATGGCACTTCTCCTTATCTTAAATTCACACATTCAAATCCATTTGGATCAGCCAAAACCTTACCAATTATTCTCTAAAATTACATCACTTAATATTATGGGCCACACTTTTGGCAGAAATATATCCTACAAAGTCATTTTGTGCAAACCAAAAGAAGACACCCAAAAAAGATGTAATTTTTTTTTCACCACTTTCAAAGTTATTTTGTTCTTATACTTACTCTTTCTATGTTTTTTACATATAAAAATAATAACTCCAATATCATTCATATACATAGATGTTATTATAATAATGGTACAACCATATTACTCATTTTATCAATTATACGAATAACAATATCACCATGTGTGCGTACGTATGACATACCATCTCCATGTCGTGGTGTAATTTATTATTCAATAATAATTTATTTAGATGGATATAATGATGATTATAATGGATATAAAAAATTAGTATAACATTATAATGATTCTGTATAATTAATATACCATCCAATTCTATACCATTTAACCATTAATTGAACGATATCGTCGCTCGTGCGTAAGTACGACCTACCGTCTCCATGACATGATGAGATTCATTCTCTATGTTAACCATTCACGAATGATTATAAAATTTATATTACGAGTAAAAATAATAATTATGAACTTAATTTAATCGTGGATATGAGTAAAATATATCTTATTCATAACAAACATGACTTACATGACAAAATAGAAATGAAAAAAATGAAGCAGTTAACACCTGAAACAATAATAATACTGAAATATTATTACCAAAAGATATAAGAGGATAATATATGATATCATAAATATGAATATTGTACTGGTATAATTTAATAAAATGTTTTAACAAATATACATTATGCTAACTCACTGTCGATTAAAGGAAAGTATAAGGTAAGGGTTAATTTCACAATCTCAGTATTATCCGAGGTAGTTTATATGTAAGTATTTACTAGGAAATTTTTATTATCCATGCCCATATTTCATAAAAATACATTTAAAAATATTTTTAATATTTATCTAAAAAAATTAATGTCATTTATATATATGATTTAATTTTTAAAAAACATTTTGAAAGTAATTTTTCTTTCGTTTTCCCAAATGAGGTACTTTATAACCTTTTCGACTACATTAAGGAAAGAATTTTTTTTAAACTTATATGGTGAAACCGGATATATTCCACCATTATGAGGCCTTAAACATTTGAAGCATTTATTACAATATTGTAAGGTTATTTTGAAAATAATTTTTTTCTTTTCTAATTGTGTGTCTTCTAAATGACTTCAATGTAAAAAATTGATATTTCTCTCAAAGAGTTTTAATGAATTTATTATATTATTTTCATCTATGTCAACATCCTCTGTTTTATTTTATTCTTACTTAAGGTTGAATTATTATGATACAATATTCCATATTGTATTGAATGTTCTATGATATATTTGACTGTGGATGTGCTATGTTTATACCATTCACGGTTTATGGTTAAATTGTTAACATTTCATATGCTTGTTTTAGTATAAATATATATGTTATGTTTCACCCTTTCTATAAGAGGAATGAATTGGACTTAGTAAGTGATAGGCGGAACCTGATATAGCCCCTTGATGAATTGGTAGGTCTCATGAGATATACTAGTGTCTTTTTATAAGGCCTTGAAGTTATGGTAATGGTCTTGGCATGAGTCCTTGATAGTATGGTAATGATGTCCGACATTATGAATTTCCTCATTTTGAGATTAGTTATTGATATTGCATGTGATTATTCGACTAGTATAATATCCATGTAAAAGTTTAAATAGAATTATTTGGTTTATTATTTCTGAATTATGCAGAATATTATGTTTAAAAGGCTTGTGTTTCTGATTTATACCTTTCCATAAAGTTAATGCTTAATTATGATAGCTTCTGCTATATTGTTTATCCTTAATAATCATATGAGATCACACACTTCTTATGTTTCATTTTTCCCTAGGATGTGAAGAATTATATTATGATTGACCTATAGGGATAGTCTAAGGGATAAGAGAGTTTTCATTGGGGATAATATGTTGTTTTTTATTTCAAGTTGTAATGTAAAACTTATGTTTGTTTCTAGTACTTATAAGGATACTAAACTGATCAGTACTTTGGGATTTGATTTTTCTTGGGATCATTTTAGTGTAAAAAATAATGCACCGACACTAGGAATCTAGGTTTGAGGTGTTACAGTTGGTATTAGAGTAATTTTGGTACAAAACATGGAAACTAGATTTATAAAAAAACCTTAACTAGGGAACATTAACATAAGAAAAACTTTAAGGATCAGTATAGAAGAACATCCTCAAATATTGGTAATATAGATATTATGTGGATATTCCTAGAAAACAAATCCCTATTTGGATACTAATAATGGACATGGTTCTAGCCCAAATTTACCTAGGGTTGAAAACAACAACAAGGTATTCTGAGCTTGACTTGAGGTAACCTGGTACACGAGAAAGGGCCTTACTGTGCACCTAGTTTGACACTCCTATAGGTATTCTTAGGATAATTCATATTTTATTTAAAAACCATTACGAAGGATTTATGATTGACTATATTCTCAAAGAAACATGTTTATGATTATGGATTGGATATGTATACATTTTTTTATTTATGTTAAGTATTTTACTAGTTTGGAATTATGTATTATGATTCATAACCTAATCTTGTGTATTACATTATTTAGAAATGGTGCCTAGTGGAAGAAATTGAAATTGTATCAACACACATAATCCATTTTCGGATTTCCCTCTTATGAAAAATAATGATAGTGGATCTGGTGATACAACTGGTGTTAAATAACTTATAACCATATTCGGATAGTTGAATCATGTTATCACTACTAGAAAATTTATTATTTGTTGGGGGTTCATTTGGGCGACTACCATTTGGAGGTTACTATTGAGTATATTAATTACCTCAAAATGGTGGTCATTGTATGATTTAACCCCCCTCCCTAAAATTTTCTTCTCCTGTGACCCTCATCCTCCCCCGTGGCCCTCCTCCTCCTACGACCTTGTTTTGTTCACCCTCTCGCAACCCTACCTCCGCACGGTGTCATCCCCCATACCGCCACCATTGAATAGCCACAACCCTATCACACCTCGTCGTCGATCCCTCCCGCCTCCACTAAACCACCCCCCTCATCGATCCCTTCTTCCGTGGTCATTCCCTACTACCAATCCCCATCTACCCCAATCCCTCCCACTCCCATCGAGCTCCCTTTTTCAATCCCCATCATTCTTTGTCAAGCCTCGCCATCAAAGCCTTCTACCCCCATCGATCCCCTGTAGTCGAGCCCCCTGTTGCGCATCCCCAATATTATTGGCCCCCTTTACCTATAGTGAGTCCCCTCCAGGTGATTTTTTCTTATTCTACTTTAATATTATGTATTAAATTTGAACATTATGTGATTATTACATGGGTACTTCATCTTTCCACAAGTCCATTATAGCTCTATACTCTCATAATCATCCAATATTTTTTTCTGCCAGCATAGCATTTGTTGTTTGTAAAAGGTGTATGAATTGGGATTAAGTTACATCACATACATGATTTTGGATTCTATACTATATCACATACATGATTTGGATTTTTTTTAATATAATTAAGCCTTTTATTTTCCCTGTAGTATCTAGGCGAGTTGGTCATTGATTTAGTATTTTACAAGTTTAAACATTGAAAAAAATTATATGAAATCCTTTTCCAAGCATCCTGAAAATGTTTATTTAGTAATATTTTCATGTTTCACCTTTTTTAATGGCTTGTATTGAGGTGAATATTGTGGTTGTGCTATTTTGGGCATGAATTTTACTAGTTAGTTTAATCTTATCTTTACCATCATTTCTTATCTAAATCCGGGTGCTACATTTTGTCTTCCATGCCATCTTTTGAATTCATGTATGCAAAACAGTATGATGAAAGCAACTTATAATGCATTATGGATTATTTTATGGTTATAATTAAGTGATGAATTCAATGTTTCTTTTTTAAATTATGTAAATTAATAAAAATATTGAAAATGTACAACGAAAAGACAACTATCATTGGGGTAGAAATTGTTGATTCATTTTGGTAAATTATTGAAGGATGAAAGAACATTGTTAGAGAACAAGGTTTCTAAAGGTTGATTTATTATTCTTATGCTTATCAAGGTTAATAATTCTTCATTATATGTTAATTTTATGTATTTTTGGTATATAAAACTTCTCAATAATGTTTTTTCTTATAGAATGATTTTTTATTTTGAATTCCTTTACTTGCAATGAGCATCTCTTTAAACTGAAGGGTCACTGTATGAATTTCTATATATGAAGCATTGTGTAACCCTCTATTTTTTATGACGACCTCAAAAAATTTCATCTCTCCCTCCCTCCCTTAGCTAATATTTTGGTTATGGTAATGGTTTACCTAATTACAAGTTTTTTACTTCATTGTCAGAGTGCTTATTTTCCTTTTTAAATAATTTTTTTTGATGTGGTGGAATTTATCTATCTCATGTATCATGATCAAGTTTTTGAATGCTATTATATAAAAATAACTAGTGTAATGTTTTTAATTAAAAAAATTAGATAATGAGTTGAAGCAATGGCTTTATCTCAATGATTTTTTTTAGAACCCTTTCTTTGAATCTTAATTTATCCAAACCTATAAAGTATGTTCTGACATGTATTTCTTAATGTATTTTAACTATATCCTCTTCAGGATCTTATATATTTTTTTATTAATAGATAAAATTAATAGAAATGGAAATTGTGAGGTTTGAATGATAACCCAAACATAGCTTATAGGATTTGGAGTTTTTTAAAAAAAATCGAGTGAACATTACTCTCTTTATTGATTTTTTTTAGTTTTGGTGTTACATTATTTATTTGTATACTTTTATATATTCTGATGTTGTTCAATAATAGAGGATAAGCCTAGAAGACTATGATTCATGAAGTTTCATGGTGTCTCTAATGACCCAATTAGTTGGTCTTGTTTTGAAGCTTTTTTCACTATGCCATGGTTTCAGTTGCAGACTAGTACATGCGATTGTCATGATATGAATTTTATTTAATTAATAATATTTTATACCAAATATAGAATTCACTATTTCATTATTATAATTTATTCATTTCATCTTGTATGCATATATATAAAAACTATGGGCTCATCAGGGGCTCCATCCACACCGATTGCTTCTTCTGGCTTGTGAAAATGCACCTGAAGTTCCTAAACAAGTTGTGTGAGTTGATATTTTCTTAAATGATTCTCCTTATTTTTATTTCACAATTAATTAAAATTTTGTATTCTTGTTTTATAGATTTCTGATGGGCACCCCTTACACTTTTTATGACATAGTAGAAAAGTAATTAATATAGTGCATTATTTATTTTCTTGCAAATTTGGCATGCCCATAAATGTTGGGTGAGGAGGTTAAGTGCGGGGAGGGGTTATTTTGGGGTTTTCATTAGAAAAATGATGGTGAAAAACTTGTATCTATCATTTCAAGTAAATATTTTGAGCATAGAATGTGGAGTACTTGGATCACTTGATTTTATAAAAAACAACCAATAGGTGTATTTCTTCTTGTATCACTTCAAATTTTCATTAAATCATTATAGTGTGTGGAATGTCTGAATTGAACATCACCCTATTATTCATTCATTGTTGCTTGATTAGACAATTGTTTTTAATGCCTAATATTGGATCTGCGTGATTGTGTTCGATTAAAGGTAATAAATGGGGTTTACAGATTAGTTTGACTCTCTAGTAAACCCATTTATCCTTAAATATATAACTTATTGTATCATGAAAAATGATTAGATGGGTAAAGAATTGTCAACCCAAATTTGATCTGAATATTATTCATATTCTAGATTACGTAACCCAATTACAATCTAAATCCATTTATGATTGAACCAAACCCGTTTAACTCATGTTGTGCTCTAAAGAGCTCAAAATTGTGATTTCTACATTTGATTCC
The DNA here is from genome assembly GCA_963277665.1 of Viscum album. Taxonomy (NCBI): domain Eukaryota; kingdom Viridiplantae; phylum Streptophyta; class Magnoliopsida; order Santalales; family Viscaceae; genus Viscum; species Viscum album. The sequence continues at coordinate 950,389,284 of OY728143.1, forward strand.
AATTATTGGATCAAGAATAACCATCAGTACACCTACATCTAAAAACATGAAAAGCTACCTCATGATTTTCCTATGCATTTACATGTTTTTATTATGAAATTAGATAGGTAGCAATAGTAGTTTGGATATTGTTATCATTGAAAGGATCACTTAAGATGTCGTTAACATCGGGGGTGAATCAGTGTTGATATATTTTTTCTTCCAAATCCCAACCGCTCTCAGTCTTATTCAGTATTTATCTCTTTAACTCATAATAAAGAAAATATAAAAAGAACACAACACATTTGTTAACGAGTTTCACCTCCAATAATGATGACTATGATCCAAGTGTATTGTGGTTTTTATCCCTTGCACACACAACAATCCTTTTTTATCAAGAAGTATCCATGAGCAAGGGAATTACCTTGAACCTTCTATAGATACTATGAATTGTGAAATGGTCGAGCAGACCGAATTTCAATCAAATATGTCATTTTCCTGGGATGACTGAATACACACTTTTTGTTTCATAAAACACCAAAACATTTTTTAATGGTCATATATATATATATATATATAATGAACTCATAATGACTTGAAATCATAGGAAAACCACATTATTATTATTATTTGTGATGTGTTCAAGTAGATGTGACATCAATCAGACGTGCAGTCTGTCCTGAACTATCGAATATGCGGTTTTTAAAGGTTTGACTCCCTTTAAACATGTGCATCTAAAAACATCCAAATGACCTCCTATTTCAATGAAATCAGACAACAACAATTGTAGAGTGAAATTTCAAATGTTCATATAGACGGAACATCAGTCGGAGATACCGTTTACCTATGATGATCGAAAATAGACTTTTAGTGTCATAAAACACTAAAATGTGCATTTAACAATCAGACCAATAGAAAATGACCTCATAATGACCTGAAATCATATGAAAACTGTCTTATTATTATTATTGATGTACATGAGCAGATGGAATGTCAATCAGATGTGCAGTCTTCCTAAAACGACTGAATATGTAGTTTTTAAAGGTTGAACGCCCTTTAAAAAGGTGTGTTCAGGGTCAAAATCATCCAAATGACATCTGAATTCCATTAAATCATAAAAAAACGCAGTGTAAATTTTGAATTGTTTAAGAAGATGGAACATCAATCGAAGATTTTTTTCCCCAAGAAGACCAAAAACAAAATTTTTATTGTCACAAAACACCAAAACATGCATTTAACGGTCAATTCCATATCAAACGACATTATAATGACCTAAAATCATTTTAATACTATATTATTCTTATTCTTGTTGTGTAAGAGCAAACAGAATGTCAATCAGATGTTTGGTATGCCCGAAATGACCGAATATTCAGTTTTTAAAGGTTGGATGCCCTTTAAAAAGGTGTGTCCGAGGGTTAAAATCATCCTAATGATGCCTGAATGCCATAAAATCAGACGAAAAAAATAGTAGAGTGAATAGTGAATTGTCCAAGTAGACAGAACATCAATATAAGATTTTTTTTGTCTGAGATGACTGAAAACACACTATTTGTGTCATAAAATACCAAAATGTGCATTTAACGGTCAATTCCATATGAAACAACCTCAGAATGACCTAAAATCATAGTAAGAGAATATTTTTATTATTTTTGTTGTGTAAGAGAAGAAAAAACATCAATCAGATGTTCAATCTTCCCCGAATGACTGGATATGCGATTTTTAAATGTTGGATTCCCTTTATAAAGGTGCGTATGGGGGTCAAAATTAGCCTAAGGATGTATGAATGTTGTCAAATTAGAATTCAAAAATTGTATTGTGAATAGTGAATTGGTTGAAAAGAAAAAACATCAATTTGAGATATTGTTTTCCCAGAATGACTGAAAACACACTTTTAGTGTCATAAAACATCAAAACGTGTATTTAACAGTCAATTACACATCAAACCACCTTGGAATGAACTGAAATCATAATAATATAGTCTTATTAATATTGTTGTTGTGTAAGATTATATGGAATTTCAATCGGACATTCAGTCTGCCTAGAATGACCAAATATGTGGTTTTTAAAGGTTTTACGCCCATTAAAAAGGTGGGTATGAGGGTCAAAATCAGCCAAACGACATTCGAATGTCATGAAATCAAATGAAAAAAACCATAGAGTTAATAGTTAATTGTTCGAGTAGAAGGAATATCAATCTGTGATGTTGTTTTCCTAGGATAATCAAAAACGCACTTTTGGTGTTATAAAACACCAAAACATGTGATTAATGGTTTATTCCTTATCAAAGAACCTTGGACTGACCTCAAATCATAGGAAGATAGTATTTTTATTATTCATGTTGTGTAAGAGAAGAAGTAACATCAATCAGATGTTCGTTCTACCTACAATGACCGAATATATTGTTTTTAAAGGTTTTACGCCCTTTTAAAAGGTGCGTATGGGGGTCAAAATCAACCAAAAGATGTCAGAATGTCCTAAAATCAGACGATAACAACCGTATAGTGAATAGTGAATTTTTTGAGAAGATGTAACATCAATATGAGATGACGTTTGTCTTGGATGACTAAAAACTCACATTTAGTGTCATAAAATACCAAAACATGCATTTAACGATCAATTCCATATCGACCAACATAAAAATGACCAGAAATCATAAAATATTATCTTATTATTATTCATGTTGTGTAAGAGTAGACAAAATGTCAATTGAACGTTCAGTCTACCCAGAATGGCTGAATATGTTATTTTTAAAGGTTTTTAGCCCTTTAAAAAGGTGCATCCGGGGGTCGAAACCATCCGAACAACATCCAAATGTTGTTAAATCAGAAGAAAAATACCATAGAGTGAACAAAATTTTTTATAGAATACAGAACATCAATATGAGATGTCTTTTTCCTAGGATGACCAAAAATATACTTTTAGTGTCATAAAACACCAAACGCACATTTAACAGTCAATTCCAGATCAAACGACCTCAGAATGACCCCAAATCATATGAACACTGTCTTATTATTATTCGTGTTGTTTAAAAGAAGATATAACATCAATCATACATTCATCTATCTGTATTGACTAAATATGTGATTTTTAAAGGTTTTACGCCCTCTAAAAAGGTGTGTTCACTGGTTAAAATCAGCTGAACGACATTCGAATGTTGTGAAATCAAACAAAAACAATCATAGAGTTAATATTGAATTGGTTGAGTAGACAGAACATCAATATGAGATGTTTTTTTGCCCAGGATGACCAAAAATGAACATTTAATGTCATAAAACACCAAAACTTGTGTTTAATGGTCAATTCCATATCAAATTACCTCAAAATGACCTAAAATCAAAGGATGATTGTATTATTATTATTATTATTGATGTCTACGAGTATAAAAAATGTCAATTGGACGTGTGGTCTGCTTGGAGCTATCGAATATGTGATTTTTAAAGGTTTTATGCCCTTTGAAAAGGTGTGTTCGGGAGTGAAAACTTTCCAAACGACCTCTGAATGTTGTGAAATCAGATGAAAACAACCGTTGAGTGAATTTTAAATTGGTCCAGTAGAGGGAACATTAATCAAAGATGTCGTTTTCTCAGGATGACCGAAAACACACTTTTAGTGTCATAAAACACTAAAACGTGCGTTTAACGGTCAATTCCATATCAAATGACTACATAATGACCTAAAATCATAGGAAAAATGTATTATTATTATTTTTTATTTGTAAGGGAAGAAAAAACGTCAATCAGATATGTGGTCTGCCTAAAATGGCCGAATATACAGTTTTTAAAGGTTGGGTGCCCTTTAAAAAGGTGCATCCAGGGGTCAAAATCAGCCGAACAAACTCTTAATGTCATTATATCAGACGACAGCAACCGTATATTGAAATGTAAATTGTTCGAGTAGACGTAACATCAATCTGAGATGTCGTTTTCCTGGGATGATCGAAAAAGCACTTTTAGTGTCATAAAACACAAAAGCGTACGTTTAACGGTCAATTCCATATCAAACGACTTCAGAATGACATAAAATCACAAAAAAACCGTCTTATTATTTTTCATGACATGTACAAGTAGATGAAACTTCAATCAGATGTGTGGTCTGCCCGAAACGACCGAATATACAGTTTTTTGGGTTGGATAACCCTTTAAAAAGGTTCATCTGAGGGTCAAAATCATCCAAATGACGTCCAAATGCCATGAAATCAGACAAAAACCACCATAGAGTTAATTTTGAATAGTTCAAATATACAGAACATCAATAGGTGATTTTGTTTTCCCGAGATGACTGAAAACATACTTTTACTGTCATAAAACAACAAAACGTGCATTTAACGATCAATTCCATATAAAACTACCCTGAAATGGCCTCAAATCATAGGAATACCATATTATTATTCTTGTTATATAAGAGCAGACAAAATGTCAATCAGACATTCAGTCTTCCCAAAATGACCGAATATGGGGTTTTTATAGGTTAAGCGCACTTTAAAAGGTGCATCTGGGGGTCAAAATTAGCTGAACGACGTCTAAATGCCAATAAATCATATGAAAATAACCATATAGTGAATTGTGAATGGTTAGAGTATATGGATCATTAATCGAATATGTCATTTTCCTGAGATGGATGAAAATGCACCTTTAGTGTCATAAAACACCAAAACATGCTTTTAACGAACAATTCCATATCAAACAACCTTGGAATGATCTGAAATCACAGTAAATCCATTTTATTGTTATTCATGTTGTGTACGAGTAGATGGAACGTCAATCAAATGTTCAGTCTGCTCGGAATGACCAAATATGTGGTCTCTAAAGGATTTACACCCTTTAAAAAGGTGTATCCATGGGTTAAAATCATCCAAAACGATATTTGAATGCCATAAAATCAGAAAAAAAAAACAACTTTAGAGGGAGTTTTTAATGGTTTGAGTGGACTTAACATCAACCAAAGATGTCGTTTATCTGGGATGACCGAAAAGGCACGTTTAGTGTCATAAAACACCAAAATTTGCATTTAACGGTCAATTACCTATCAAACAACCTCATAATTACCTAAAATCATAGGAAGATCGTCTTATTATTATTCATGTTTTTTTAGAGTAGATGGAATGTCAATCAAACATTTGGTTTTCTCAGAATGACCAAATATGCAGTTTTTAAAGGTTTTACGCCTTCTAAAGGCACGCGGGGGTGAAAACCAACCAAATGACCACCAAATGCACTGAAATGAGATGAAAAAACCCCGTATAGTGAATTTTGAAATGTTCAAGCAAATAATATGTCAATCGAAGGTTTGTTTTGCCTGAGATGACGAAAAATTCACTTTTAATGTCATAAAACACCAAAACATGTGTTTAACTTTTTGATATATTGAAGAAAACTTTAGAATGATTTGAAATCATAGGAAATCAATTTTATTATTATTCTTCATGTGTATGAGAAGACAAAATGTCATTCGGACATGCGGTTTTCCCGGAACTATCGAATATGTGGTTTTTAAATGTTTGATGCCCTTTAAAAAGGTCTGTCTGGGGTTCAAAAATAGTCGAACGATCTCCAAATGTCGTGACATTAGACGATAACAAAAATAGTGTAAATTATGAAATGGTCGAGCATACAGAATTTCAATTGGAGATATCATTTTTCTAAGATGACTAGAATTCACTTTTAGTGTCATAAAACACCAAAACGGGCGATTAACAATAAGATATATAGAAAATGACCTCAAAATGACTTGAAAACACAGGAAAATTGTATCATTGTTATTATTAATGTGTGTGAGTAGACATAACATCAATCAGATGTGTGGTTTCCCCAGGACGACTGAATAAGTGGGTTTTAAACATTGGATGCCCTTTAAAAGGGTGCACATGGGAGGTCAAAATCTTTCGAACAACCTCTGAATTCTATGTGATCATACAACAATAATCGTCGAATGAATTTTAAATTATTCGAGTAGATGGAACATCAATCTAATATTTTTTTTCCCTGAATGACTGAAAATGCACTTTAAGTGTTACAAAACACAAAAATATGTATTTAACAATCAATTTCATATCAAACAACTTAATAATGAACTGAAATCACAAGAAAAACGTCTTATTATTATTTTTGATGTGTAAAACTAGATAGAACATCAATTTGATGTGTGGTCTACCTGAAACAACCGAATATGTAGTTTTGAAATGTTTGACTCCCTTTAAAAATGTGCATCTGGGGGTAAAAATAAGCCGAACAACATTCTAATTCCATGAAATTAGATGAAAAAAAACTTTAGAGTGAATTGAAAATTGTTCAAGTAGTCGGAACATCAATCAGAGATGTCGTTTTCCCGGGATCACTGAAAATGCACTTTTAGTGTCATAAGACACTGATACGTGCATTTAACGTTCAATTCCATATCAAACAACATCATAATGACCTAAAATCATAGAAATAACATATTATTATTATTCGTATTGTGTATGAGTAGACAGAACATGAATTGAATGCTTGTTCTGCTCAGAATTACTGAATATGTAGTTTTTAAAGGTTTTATTCCCTTTAAAAAGGTGTATGGGGGTCAAAATAAGGCATATGATGTCTGAATGCCATGAAATTAGATAAGAAAAACCATATAGTAAATTTTGAATGGGTTGAGTAGACAGACCAACAATCAAAGATTTCGTTTTCCCAGGTTGACCGAAAATGCACTTTTGGGGTCATAAGACACCAAAACGTGTGATTAACAATCAATTACCTATCAAATGACCTCATAATTCTTTGAAATCATATTAATAATCTCTTATTATTATTTTTGTTTTTTAATAGTTGACGGAACAACAATCAGACATTCGGTCTTCTCGAAATGACTAAATGTGGAGTTTTTAAAGGTTTTACGCCCTTTAAAAGCACGTGAGGGTCAAAACTAATCAAACCACTACTGAATTCTCTGAAATCAGATGGAAACAACCATATAGTGATATATTAAATGGTTAAGGGTGGTATGTTAATTAGTGGTGTCGTTTGTCTGGGGTGACAAAACACACACTTTTAATGTCATAAAACACCAAAACATGCATTTGACATTCAGATATATATAAAACAACCTCATAATGACTTTAAATCACAATAAATAAATCTTGTTTTTATTAATAATGTGTAGAAGTAGATGAAACATCAATCGGATATGTCCTCTGCCCAAAACTACCAAATATGTTATTTTAAAAGGTCTAACACTCTTTAAAAAGGTACGTTTGGGGGTAAAATATAGTCAAAAGACCTATGAATTCAGGGAAATCAAACAAAAACAACCATAGAGTGAATTTATAAATGTTCTAGCATATGTAATTTCAATCATATATGTCATTTGTGCGGAAAGATTGAAAATGAACTTCAGTGTCAAAAAACACCAAAACTTATGTTTAAAAATAATATCCCTAGAAAATGACCTCATAATTACTTGAAAAAATATGAATACTATATTATTGTTGTTATTTATGTGTAGGAGAAGATAGAATCTCAATTGGATGTGTAGTCTGTCCGAAACGACCAAATATGCAGTTTTTTTTGCATTTTAATTATTAGTTGATTTTTTTTCTACACTAATTATTTTATTAAATTTTGTGATGTAGTTTTATTTGATGATGGGTTTGGAATTTAAAATATGATGATGAAAATATATTTATATTATCATGGTTTTAGGTATTTTGAAATTTCTTTTTGATATTTTTTAAATATAACATTTTTTCAATGTTGTTGTGAATTTAAAAATAAAAATAAAAAAACCTATAGCGGCCACCATATGGAGGTTTCTATAGGCCCTACCTGGAAGGTATATAGAGACCACAATTTGGTGGCCCCTATATTTAATCTTGATCTTATCTATAGCGTTCACCAAATCGAGAATTCTATAGGCAACAACAACGGGCATAAAGCTTCTGCCGTTTGGTGGATGCTATAGGCCTTTAGCGAAGACTTTTAGAGGTCGTTAAAGTACTATTTTCTACTAGTGACTGAATAATAACATTAACTTTATGGATCACCCTAATAAAAAATGTGGAGGATTAATGTTAGACTGATTCATGAGATAACAACCTCCAACATTCAATGGGACTAAAAATCCATTTATAACAGAGCAGTGGATAAGTTCCTTAGAGAAAATATTTCCTTGCTTTGGGGGGTAACAAAAGGGAAAAGGTTGTTAGGGAATTTTATTGTCTCTCAGGAGATATGGATCATTGGTGTTCATTAATACAAAACACTAAGTAGGATTAATAAGTATAAAATATGTAATGGAGGAGTTTAAAGAACTTTTCCTAGAAAAATACTTTCTTTATGAACAACAAGATCATATGAAAAATAAATTTCTTAGTCTGAAGAAAAAAGAGGATGAGAATGTTGAAAATTATGAGGCTAACTTCACAAGGTTATAAAGTCATGTTGTAGAATATATACATAAACCAATAAGTAATATTGATCGATTCTTTTATTTGTTAAAACCATTCCTTCGACGGGAATTGGTCTCGCAATCTTTCTCATCATATGAAGATATAGTCTCATGTGCTATCAAGATAGAAAATGAATTATCTATGTATTATTTATTTAAAGGTAATCAAGAAAATAAGAGGTCCAATGAACACTATATGAAATTAAATAAGGTGAATAATGGAAAAGATGACTTTCCACCCTGTAGTTATTGTGGGAAGAAACACCCTGATACTTGCCTAAAGGGGATGGGAGTTTGTTACAAGTGTACAACAAAAAGGCCACCAAACTCAATATTAAAAGGGGAAGAAATAAGCTATCCATGTTCAATGCTAAAATTTTAATGAAATGGGAAATTATGAAAATTATTTTCCTAAGCGTCAAGTAAAATTACCTCAAAAAATTCCAAGGGAGAAAAGCCAAGCTTTTGCGATCACGACAGCTGAGGTTGAAACTCCTAATGATGTTTTGGAAGGTACTATGATCTTATCCTAAAATTTAGGAAAATATTTATTTGATTCTATATACTCACATTCCTTTATATATTCCCAATTTTCTTTAAAAATTAGATATTTCCAATTCAATTTAATAATGTATTTGTTAGTCAAAACCCCTAAGGGAAATCTCATTACAACAAAGATGTGTTAGGCAGTTCCCATTATGGAATATAAACGTGCATTATCTTCTGAATTTGTTATCATACCTATGGTAAAATTTGATATAATCCTTGGTATTTATTTTCTATCAAGATATGATGTGAAAATTTATTTTAAGAAGAAGGAAGTTATGATTTTTAAGGAGGATGTAGAATCCATTATCTTTAGAGTAGAAACTTCATTACCTGCTTCTTATCAAAATCTACCCCCAGTAGCTTTACTGAATGAGATTCTTGGAGAGGCATAGGAAATAACATATATTGATAAAGAAATAAATATTCAAATTGAGGGTTTACCTATTTTAAAGGAATACATTGATGTTTTTTTAAAAGATTTACTGAGACACCCCCATAGAGCATGAAGTTGACTTTTATTTTCATTTAATCCTTGATGCAAGACCAATATCAAAGACTCCTTATAGAATTTCCACTATGAAAATAGTATAGTTGAAGAAAAAACTATAGGTTTGGAGTAATAATGGATTTATTCTCTATTGTGTTTCTCCATAGAGAGCCCTGGTTCTTTTTGTTAAGAAGAAATATGGTTGAATGAGGCTATGCATTGACTATGGAGAAATAAATGCTATTACAATAAAGAAAAAGTATCCACACCCTCACATTGATGATTTATTTGATCAACTACATGGAGATCAATACTTTTTTAAAATTGACCTTCATTCAAGATATCATCAATTGTGTGTAAAAAAGAAGATATTCCAAAGACAACATTCTGAACAAGGAATTGTCATTACGAATTTACCGTAATGCCATTTTCATTGACTAATGCACCCTCTATTTTCATGGATCTAATTAATAAAGTGTTCAAGTAATATCTTCATGATTTTTTCATCATATTTATTTATGATATATAGTTATAATTCAAAAGCTACTAAGACCATGAGAACCAATTATAGATTGTTCTAAACTATTTTAGAAGAAATGAACTATATGGTAAGTTTATCAAGTGTGAATTATAGCATTAGGAAATTTCTTTTCTTGAACATATTTTCCCAAAATATGGAATCTCAATTTATCCATAAAATACAAAGGCAATCCAAGAATGGCCAGAACTGATGAGTATAATAGAGTTATGCAGTTTTATTGGATTAGAAGGATACTATCTGTTGGAACCGGGTATGCAGCGGAAGCCCCAAACAGGTGGGTTTTAAAAGTTTTCTACCGACGGTCAATGTAAACTTGTCGACGTCGGAGAAGAGAAGCCTAGTCTTAGCTGAGGACCACGCATGGAGGATTTCAAGCACAAAATTTAACAGTAAAATACCTTGTTTAAATCTGAATCTGTGCATGACGTCTGCTCATCTTTGGCGATCATTGCTCGAAGAATCCGAAGTCGAATTCCTCTAGATCATCCACACATGATTTAAGGAATCCACTGGAGCGTTGTTCGTCGTAATCCGGGTGCTAGCGTGGATTTGTGACGATGCCTTCGGTGCTCCAATGACCACTGCATCGCATCGCTAGTGATGCCCGAGATAGAGCTCCTTGTATCCATAGAATCTCTCTCTAGAATGTGGGAGAGAGGAGAGGGGAGATAAGATCCATGAATAGTATTTGTAAAATTCCTCTTCTCTTCTATTTATAGAGCTCAATTAAAATACCCAATATCACCTCATCGGCCGTGAATACTTAACGCACTATTAATGACATTTTATGAATACTAAACTGAGTCATACATTTTATTATCATTTACTTATAATATATTAAAATATATTACGTGATAATAATTGAGTCATTAACTCGACTCATCGCTCCCATAAATATTAATTTAACCTTGAATAATTTAATATTCATCAATTAATATTTTTCATGTATTTACCTAAAACTCATAAATACATTTAATAAATTAAATACTTATTATTCTAAACATGAATAATATGAATTTATTTATTGCATTGGTGATCATTTAACTTTGGACAAATCCCAGACCCCTGTGGCGGGGCCCGCCATGTCCAAAACTCTTATTCAACTGAATAGGTCAGATTCTTGAATACACTATAGTGTGTGACCCTCTAGGACCTTATTTCGACAGTCGTTAATAGTATTCACAAACCAAGTGTGGGATCTAGCAACCCATCATAGCCCCTGAAGAAATAAAGATTGTCACATCAGTGACAACCAACCTACGAACACGCACTGTGTAATATAATCTCTTTGTCCGTAATATCTCATAATGCAGGACGCACTCACGTGTCATTGCCCTTTTCTTGCTTTATTGTTTATTGATGTAACTGGATGGATTTACCCTTGACTACCATGGCCATGGTATTATAATGGTACTTCCATCCATATCAACATGGCCTGAGATATATTACTTCCATAACCTGGAAGCGAAAAATCCTTTTTTGACCATTCAACCAATGTCATGCCACCAACGACGCACCCGACACAAACTACCTTTCCATGGCTTCATCGCCATGGTTTTCATATTACATCAAAGTATGTAATCAAGTGACATAAATTGGTAATTATCTCAATTCAGGAGACCATTACACATGATCGTAGATAGGAATATCCAATGACATCCGAAACATGTGGTGTTCTTATTGGCGGGCTAGTCCTTATGATCTCACTACTAGAGATCACCAAGTGCGAACTTCATGAGAAGAAGTCTCAATGCTTATGAGCCCCCAACACCTGATGGCCAGACATCTACTATGTCCAATTAGTAAGATGTATCTAGATCATAAAACATCTATTTAAGATTAATGTCTTAGTATCTAGAGGATCTTATTATAGTCTGGGAACTTCTATAACCTTTCGATACGACAATTAATATTTGGAAATTACCATTTTAATAGTGGATGCAGAAAAGTCTACACTATAATGGTAAGATGACATCATGCATAGCTTACTGTATACATGATATGGTAATCAAAAGCACTGAATAGTTGGGTCTAGGGAACCCACTATTTCAACACTATCGACGTTTCGTCTAGAATTTTGCCCGATTAGAAAACCCATTAAAAAAACTCACATGTAATGGGTTTAAATTCATTTGTAAAAAAGAGTGTGAATAATGTTTTGATGAATTGAATTGAATATTAGTCAATGCTCATATATTGACTCTACTATCTAGGAATGATGGGTTTGTGATTTATATGGATGCATCAAGGAAAAGACTCAATTGTGTCCCTGTATAGAATGATAGGGTTATTTCTTATACATAAAGAAAATGAAAATTCATGAACAAAACTACCCAAATCATGATCTAGAGTTAGCAGTAGTAATGTTTTCTCTAAATATATGGAGACACTATCTCTACAGTGAATGATGTGAGATATATACTGATCATAAGAGTTTGAAATATATTTTATCATATAAAGAACTCAACATGAGACAAAGGAGATAGCTTGAGATACTATAGGATTGTGATTAGACAATACACTACCACCCAGGGAAGGTATATAAGGTAGAAATTTCTTTGAGTAGAAAATACCATGGAGTTCTAAAAAAAATAAGAGGTGAAAGGGATCCTATTTTTATGGATCAGGTAAAGATGGATATGGGAATTATCATGGAAGGTGAAACATCACTACTTTTTCAAATAGTTATTGAACCTTACTTTATAGAAAGAATAAAAAGTTCTTAGTCTGATGATGACTAGTTTAAAAAGAAAATTAAATCTATGAAGGATGAGAGACTAACTAACTTTGTATTTGGAGATTGGGTTTTGAAATTTGGGAATAGGATTTGTCTTCCTGCTATACCTAAGATAAAAAGGGAATTATTGTATGATTCTCATAGCTTTAATTTACTTATACACCCTGGTGGAACTAAGATGTATAGATATTGGAAGGAAATTTTTTGGTGGGACAACATAAAGAGTAATATTATTGATTATGTATCGATATGTTTGGTTTTAAAATAGGTAAATTCTGGAAGAAAACATCCTAGAGGAGTTATAGAACCTCTTCTTATACCTGTATGGAAATGGGATGATATTATGATGGAATTTTTCATGGGTATACCAAAGACTCCCAGAAGAAATGATGTGATATGGGTTATTATTGATCGTCTTACCAAATTAGTGCATTTTCTTGATATAAGAGAAGACTTACCACTTGAATTTTTAGAAATAATATATATTAATAAAGTTTAAAGACTTCATGGTGTACCCCTATCTATTATTTTTGACCGTGATTTCAATTTTACATCACAATTCTAGAAAAACATCATAATTCCCTAGACACTGAGCTTCATTTGAGCATTACATACCACTCTCAGATCGAAGGACACTCAGAAAAGACTATTCAAAACTTAGAATACATGTTGATATCTTTCTCTCTTCACTTTAAAGGTATGTGGGATCAATATTTACCTATGGTAGAATTTTCCTATAACAATAGCTTCCATTCAAGTATATAGATGGAACCATATGAACCATTATATGGAAATAGATGTGATACACCAACTTATTAGGATTATGTTGATGAAATAAAACTTGTAGGCCTGTAATTGTTTAAATAATTGACGGAAAACAAAAAACTATTCAGACCCATATCAAAATAACTCAAAGTAGAAAAAAGTGCTATACTGATAACCGAAGGAAGGATCTGGAATTTCAAGTGGGAGATCATGTCTTCTGGAAGGTATCTCCATGGAAGGGTGTTATACAATTTAGTAAGAAGGGTAAATTAAGTACCAGGTACATCAGACCTTTTAAAATTCAAGAATGAATTTTAGTTATAGCTTACCATTTGGCAATGCCACTAAGTCTCTCCAATGTTCAGGATGTGTTCCATGTATCAATGTTAATGAAATACATGCCAGACCCAACACATGTACTCACCTATGAAGAAAAAGATATGGAACCCAATAAGATTTATTATGAAGATCCTATCAAGATTCTTGATACCATATAACATGTGTTGATAAATCGTATGACTCGTCTGGTAAAGGTTATTTGAAAAAAAATCATAAAATGGAAGAGGTGACGTGGGAACCTAAAGAACTTATGATGAAGAACCACCTGAATAATTTTATGAAGTCATATTCTATAAATTTTAAGCATGAAATTATTTGATTTAGGGAATAATGTAACACCTCAAGATTCCATGGTATGCTTCCTTTAAAATAACTCAATAGATTGTGATACACTCAATATCGAGTTCGAGCACACCATGACCTTTCAAACTAACCATTTAAAAAGAAGTTATGATTAGTATTAACCAAATTATGAAATTTATAAATTTTATTATTCAAAATAGACATAATATTTGAATTTATAATATCAAAATTATCTTAGGGTGGAATTTTGGTAATTTTCTAAAAAGTTTTAATTTTTGATGACTAGTGAAAAATATTTCATTATTGTTAAAAACCCTGCTTTTTCATTTAAATAATTATTTTACTTTAAATTTATTTTAATGTCACAATAGATACATTATACATATATCATTACATTTTAGTTCATTGGAATATTTTTTATAATAGAATTAGATATAATTTTTTTAATATTTTGAAAGTCACTTTTACCCACCTTATAGCCACATCTACTGGATTTGTATTAAATGTAATTTTACCACCTCTGTGAATTGAATTTCAAAAAATGGACATGAATGGTTGTAATCAGTAGGAGAAATTTGGTCTAATAAGATCAAAATAATTTTTGATGAATAGTAACTTTTGGATTTTATTTACCACGATTAAAGGAAAATAGGGTAATTAAAGGTACAATTTATATTATAATAATATAATATTACCCTAACACTCGTTCTAATTTCATTGTATAAGTGTGTTTCAAAAAAACCATCCTTAGGTTGAAATTATGTTTTTTTTAAGCCACTTTTTTGAGATTAATACATTTATTATATTTTATTTAAAGAAGAGTTAAACATGTCATATTAAAATTTTAATAACTAAACTGATTTTAATATAGGGTAACAAATAAGATAAATCAGACTATAAATAGTATATGTAAAGATAAAATGATTATATACATAATTGTATTTTTGTAATTTTAGGAAATAATTAATTAAATTAAATGGTGACACAATAATGATGTAGTAATTGACTTATTAAAGGAAGAATCAATTAAATAATATTTAAAATATTAAAATAAATATAATTTGACTTAATTAATGACATAAAATAATTTTATATCTAAAATATACATGATAGTGACATATTATAATTATTGGTTCAAAGTTATAATGTTGGTTTGATATTTTTAAAAAAGAAAATTTTGAATAGTATCAAATTTGACATAAATGATACTTTAGAATAAAAAATATTTAATTAAATGTTATAAAATTCATATAAATATCAGGTTTCTCCAAATAACTATAATAGTGTTAAATATTTCATTAATGATCCAATTGGGGTTCGTTTGAAATTTTATAGTAACTATATTAACCCTATAGTGTAGAAATACAAGAAGACGTGGTAAGAGTTAAAATGTTTAACTAAGGGTTAAACCCAAAATATAAGGTTAATTATGTGTCATAAACTTTTATAAAAATCATTTTATGAGATAATTTAGACCCATATGCATCTTATCCTTTAAATAAATTGTTTTTGATCTATTTGAAACCGAAAATAAATTTATAATAAATTAATATTTTAAGATCTTCCAAAAGTGCCCCTCACATCTCTTATAAAAGGGCACTTCTCATTCTCTTTTATTCACAACTCCAAAGATATTTGGCTCAGATAAATCCAGCCTACTTATTCTCTAAAATTCTCTCACTTTATTTTAGAGGCCATACTTTGGGAAGAAATCCATTCTATGGAGTCCTTTTGTGCAAACCAAAAGGAGACACCCAAAAAAGAGGTAATTGTTTTATCACCTATTTCAAAGTTCTTTTCTTATTATACTTCCACTTTCTTTGTTTTTTCTATATAAAAATAATAAATACTTTATCATCCATGTACTGATATGTTATTATAATCATGGTACAACCATATAACTCATTTTATCTACCATATGAATAACAATATCACCATACGTACGTACATATGGCTTACCGTCTCCACGTTGTGGTGTAATTTATTATTAAACACTATATTATTTGGATGGGTATAATTATGAGTATAATGGATATAAATAATGAATAAAAATTATAATGATTCTATATAATTAATATACCATCCAATTCCATACCATTTAACTATTAAGGGAACAATATCATCGCTCGTACGTACGTACGACCTACCGTCTCCACAATGTGATGAGATTCATTCTCTATGTTAACCATTCAAGAATGATTATAAAATTTATATGATGAGTAAAAATAAAAATTATGAACTTAATTTCATTATATATATGAATAAAATATATCCTATTCATAACAAACGTGATTTACATGACAAAACAGGAATAGGAAAATGAAGTAGTTAACACCCAAAATAGCTGTAATACTGAAATATTATTACCAAAATGATATAAGAGGACAATACATGATATCATAAATAAAAATATGGTCCTATTATAATTTAATAAAATTTCTTAACCCTTATAAAGAGTCTAACTTACCCTCTACTAAAGTAAAGTATAAGGTAAGAGTTAATTTCACAATCTCAGTATTATCCAAGGTTGTTTATGTATAAGTATTTGCTGTGAAAAATTTATTATCCATGTACATGTTTTATAAAAAAAATTTAAAATATATTTTTACTATTTCTCTAAAATTGATTAAAGTCATTTATACCCCTATTTTACTTTTTGAAAAACATTTTTAAAGGAATATTTTCTATTTTTTTCTAAAGAGGTACTTTATAACCTTTTTTACAACTTTAAGGAAGGGATATTTTTTTAACTTATATGGCACAAACGACCAAATTACACCGTTAGGACGTCATAGAATTTTGAAGATTTCTTTACAAGCATAAAAGGTTGTTTTAAAAAGAAATAATTTTTTTCTAATTTTGTGGCTTCTAAATGACTTCAAAGTAAAAAAAGAACACTTCCCTCAAAGAGTTTTAATGAATTTATTACATTATTTTCATCTATGTCAACATAATTTATTGGATTTTATGCTTATTTGAGGTTGAATTATTATGATAAAATCTTCCATATTGTACTGAAGGGTTTATGATATATTTTACCATGGATATTATACGTTTATTGCATTCATGGTTTATGGTTAAAGTATTAATGTTTCATATGATATTTTTAATATGAATGATTATGTTTTGTTTCACCCTTTTCATAAGAAGAATAAATTGGACATAGTATTTGATGGGTGGGGCCCTCTATATCCCCTCGATGCATCTGTAGGTATCATGATACAAACTAGAATCTTATTATAAGGGATTGACAATATGGTAATGGTCTTGGCATGAGGCCTTGATGATATGGTTATGATGTCCGACATTATTCATTTCCTTATTATGATATTAGTTATTGATATTGCATTTGATTATTCGACTAGTAGAATATCCATGTAAATGTTTAAATGGAAATATTTGATTTATTTTTTCCATATTATGGTGAATAATATGTTTAAAATGCTTGTGTTTCAATTTTATACCTTGCATTAAAAGTTTATTCTTAATTATGGTAGCTTCTAATATATTATTTATCCTTACTGAGCATCTGAGATCGCCCATTTCTTATATTTACTTTTTTTCTAAGATGTGAAACAGTATATTATGATTGACCTATAGGGATAGTTTAAGTGATAAGAGAGTTTTCAAAAGGGATTATATGTTGGTTTTAATTTAAATTTGTAATGTACAACTTATATTTGTATCTAGTATTTCCATTACTATAAATCTAGTTTGTCCTTCGAGATTTGATTTTTCTTGTGATCATGAAAATGTAATAAAATAATGAATAGACTCTAGAAAACTGGGTTTGGGTATTTAAATCCTTCGTAATCAAGCACTTTCATTGATCCCCACAATATATACATCCCACCCCCATTGATCCCTCATCATAGAGCCCCCCATAAATCCTTGTCATCTATCCCACATCCTATCACCCACCTTTACCTGCTGTCGAGCCCCCCCATTGATCACCCATTCTTCCCTTACTATTGAGCCCTCATCCCCCCTCTCCCACCATGTATCCCCCTGTAGTCCACCCACCATTGTTCCCTTGGATGATGACCCCCACCCCTCATCTATATACACTCTCTTATGGGGTGCTACTAGGTGCCCTTACTTCCCTGTCCTCAAATCCATTCTGCATAGTGACCCCTTCCCCTCGATTTCTACGAAGGGACCCTTTCCCCTATATTCCACTTATTCATAGTGACCACTACACCTTCATTCCTATTATATGTAAAATAATCTTGACCCATTTTCAAGGTATTTTTCTCATATTGATTATTGGTATTAAACTCCTTTATCCAGAACCAGAATCTAAAGATTCATTCATTTTATCTTCTACTAATAAATGTTTTGAAACCACATAATTGTGTATATTGACATGTAATAGTTTACTTTGTTTTTTTATTTCTCTAATTACCTTTTCATGAACCAAAATTAAACTTGATTCTACTCATTATACATTTTTATAGAATCTTTATCAGAATTTTCTAGTTCTTATATTTGTGTAGACAATTAAATTATAAAAATTTCTATATTGAGGATTATATTTATGCATGGTGTTGTACTTGAACCTTATTCCATGACCTATTCATGGTTCAAAATATAATTTTAGTGGACCTTTTAATCTTATACTATGCATTTTTTTTGTTCTTAAATATGAGGTAAATGATTATTGTGCCACTTATTTTTAGACACTAGAATATAATTAATATCGTCTTTCTCTCCCATTTTATTGTAATTTCAATATATTATTGATATTTTTTGGAATTTCCATGGACTATATAAGATAATTATGTTTCTACTTCTTTTCCCTTTGGGAATATTTTTTTCATTGATATATTTTTTTTGAATATTATCCCCTTGCGTAAATTGATGAAATGCGGTTTTTTTCTTTTTTTTCTTTAATTTAGTTAATTATTGTTTGAATAAAGTATTTATAAAATTTATGTGTGTAGGTACATGAAAAAAATTTCACAGTTAATCCCTATAATATATTTCATTAAAATCTATATGTGTAAATTCTTTGATCGATATAATTTATAGGCTTGCCATTATTATATTTGAAGATGTCCTCATAGTGTTGGATCTAATGTTCGTTATTTTCATTAATTGTGTATTCATATATTATTTATACCAAATTTGATAAATTCACCAAATTTTTTGGTATCACTAATTATTTTTTCATCTCTTTAAAATTTTCCTTAGATAATGGCTTTATTGGTTCATATGTTTTATTGTTATGAGTTTCTTTATAATTTAAATAATACATTTCAATTATTTTCTCTTTATTAAATAAAGATCTGGATAAGAGCTAGATCAATATTCCAGATAGGTTTTATGATAAGTAGTATGAGGGGATTAATATTTTAATTTATTTAACTAGAGGATTTAAAAGAGATTTGATTAGTTTTCCATGCCTAAAATTTTCAAAAAAATATCTCTTCAAATGAGATACTATTAGGGAACATCTATTTATAAATGATTTTTTGAAAAACTATAAGGCATGGACACATTATGAGGATGTGAATGTTTCATTTAACTATTCATAAAGTATTCATATTAATTTTTATTATAGAATAACTGATCTGATGAACATAATACTCAATGATATGACACATCAGTTTCAAACTGAAGATGGTAATATCATAAATGATGATGTCGGATGGAGTAATCCCCATTCTTCTACAAATAAAAAATCATTAAAATTATTTGAAATTATTAATGATTTTCATACTAAATTATATCATGGATAAAAAAAATTTAGTAAATTTTTATTCATTATGGAATTATTACACCTGAAGGCCTTGAATCAGTGGACAGACGCCTCATTCGACATGTTTCTACAATTATGGAAGAAGGTAATCCATATTGGATCAAATATTACCAAGTCAGACTATCAAGCTCACAAGTTGACTGATGAACTTGGTTTCATATATGATACTATTGATGCCTGCTGTAATAAATGTATGTTTTTTAGAAAAGATAATGTGCAATTCAATAATTATATTGTTTTCCATTCATCTAGGTGGAAGTAAAATGAGATTAATTAAGGTAGTCATATTCTTCCTAGCATGGTCTTGAATCAGGGGAAACAAGTTGCTGCTAAGAAGATGTATTATTTCCCACTAAAACTGGGTCTATATATATTCTTCATGTCAAAAAAAATTATAAACTGATTACTTGGAATTTAGAGAGAAAAAATTGATTAATAAATTAACTCACTTGGAATATTATTTATCATGGAAAGAAATTGATCAAAGAAACCTAGATATTTTCTATAATGGTCATAATGTTCAACTAAGTTTGTAAGTAGATGGTTATAACCCATTTGGGTCCATGGTTGGGGCAACACATAGTACGTGTCCAGTGGTTTTGGTTCAATACAACCTTCTCCCATGGGTTTTTATGAGGCAACCAATTTCATTACATTCAACTATAATTGATGGATTGAGAGGACATAGTGATAAAATAGATGTTTATATGAACCTGTTGATTGATGAGCTGCATGAATTTTAAGCAGATGGTGTGACGACTTTGGAATAAATATCTAATGAAATTTTTAGACTTTGGGAAGCTTAATTATATAAAAATAATAACTTCCCAACATATAATAACTTTTCAAGTTTGATTAAAAATGATAACTTTTTCCCTTATTATAATAAAATAAAGAAATATATATGGATTAAGCACTATAGAAAGTGGGAATACTCTATTTCGTGGGTTTAGAAAATATTGTGTGTTATTTTATGGGAATAGAGAGAATGTCCCATCACCATAAATAATTTTTGGGGTTCAAATTCTTTCATAACATGATCAAGAAAACATCCACACAATATATGATTTCTACATTTATTTGCATCTGAATTTCCTTATATTCTTGCTGAAAATAGAAAACACAATCATAATTGGAAGAAGTAGAGTATTTTTTTTTTTGAATTTCCCAATTGAAAAGTTAATATTTTATGAAATAATTTAGATGTGATGAACATTGAAAAAAATGTTTGTTATAATATATTTTGGACCATTTTAGACGTCAAGGAGAAATCAAAGGATAGTTCCAATGCTCGATGTGATTTAAAGAAATGGGATTGAGAAAACCTTTACATTTATAATTGGGTGATAGTAATCGAGCATATAGGCCTTCTATAGAGTACACAATTCTTAAAAAAGTGAAATAAACATTTATATCAATTTTTTATACCATCAAGTTTCATGATGGTCATTTCTTTAATATTTAAAAGTTTTTAAATGTGATGATCATTACATTATAGGGGTTGAAAATTCATGATAATCATATTCTACTTTAACAGTTATTCACAAGTTCAATTCATTATTGTTTACCTAACCGTGTTGTTGAGTCATTGATTTATGTTTTTATTTTTTAGATATCTCTTTTTGACGAATCATAGTACGAGTGATTTTAAAAATTCAAAGGATAAGAATGTGACAGAACTATGTCACCTGGATAAACTATTATCCATCTTTTTTTATATCATGGTACACTTGACTATGCATTTGACTAGTGAATTCATTGCTATATATCCCATGTAATTATTGGGGATGTATCCAATAGAGCTATACTTAAATACATTAAAATGGTATGCTTTCATAAAATATTGTTTGAAAGATTCAATTTCCAAGGGATATTTGATGGATGAGGGAACCTATTTTTTACTTAATATATTTTTTTGGTTGAAATGAATTTATATAAACCCTCCTGGATTGATGAGGGTCTAATTGGAGATGGGATAACATTTTATATGTTCAACAATTAGTGGGTTTAATTTTATAGATACATGTTGTTTAACACTCCATCAGTTATATTATTGATACATTAAGTTTCATAGTTGATCTATTATACCTTATGTTTCTATTTTTAATTTATTACTTACCTTTTATTATGTTGTAATTTAAGATGAATATCACTGATTTTTTATGGGAAAGGCCTCTTTCAGCTAACCATTAAATCCAAAAACATCATTTCAACAAATTAAATGAGTGGTTCAATAATCACATACATATAAATAATTGTTTTAATATCTTTATAATGAAACTAGGTTGTATTTTCACAACCCTTTATTCATTTAATTATGTGATATTTATAGATTCACAATATGTAAGATTTAAGTTCTCATACTATGAGTAAAGAACTCAACCGACAAGATGATATATTATTTATTATGGTTCATCCCAACTAGTCTTTGGATGCTAACAGATTCTGATTTTGTATTTTTGATGTTGATGTGAAACAATAAATACCAAACAATTATGTTAGTTGATCATATTTTTATGTAGGTTATTATTATTGATTTTTGAGGGATATTATAGAGGTTATTTATGGTCAAGACTTAAAGAATGTATTTTTTTATGTGTGACTGGGTCGATTCAGTTTGTGGAATGATAGTTTACTATTTCCAATTAAAATTAGTAAACTTTAACAGTATACTATATAAAGATTAATGAGTAAGAAACAAGAACTTAATACTGACATCACAGGTAGAGAAATTTTACTTTTTTTATTGATTATAATTGGAAATTTAGGGTAAAAATGTTTAAAAGAGGGTTTTTTTCTAATTGACCAAGTAGAACTATATGATTTTTCTATTCCTAATCATTCACTTGACTAAACAACTATAGTTGTATGATAATAATATATAAGATGGGATAGAGAGATAGTTAAAGTAGATATGATAGACTCGAATGATCATTGAAAGATTGTAATCATTTTCCCATTTTCGGTTTGTAAAAATATATATGAATTATATGTATAAAAATTACTTGATTTAATTGTATATTTTTATTAATGTAGGTATGTCACTAGGTGTTCAAATTGGTTCACCTGATGAATTTCTTATAATTTCTTATAAGTATATTCCCCTAACTATTACTTATTTTTAATTAAAAATTAATTTATTTATATTTACATTATGAATTTAGGTTTATCAGGATTTAGTGTATCTTCTATAAGACATGAGGTTTATAGTAGAGGGGTTCGATCCTATAACTTTAGAGCCCGATTGGATGTGTTATTTGATGACAATTTTCATACAGTTGGAGAAAGTGAAAGTGTATAGATTCATTGGTAGGGGGATATAAAATGATACCTGCATAGATTTCATCTAACGACTCATGATTGGACTTCATTAACCCATTATAATATTGAAAAATTATGGAGGGAGTTAAAGTAAATTCAATGATTAATTTTTCATGAAATTATTTTTACTATTATCATAGCTTCTAAATATTTATTTAATAGGATAATTTTACATCCTGTCCAGATGAGTATAAGTTTTATGAATCATCTAATATTTAAAATTATAGATGGATTATAAGGGATGGGTAAAGATAGATCACTGAATTCCATATTTGGGTGTACCAAACATTATACAGTGAGTCCCTTTAGGAATTCTTGTAACGACCCAAACCTTCATTAATGGAAATTCCTCTTGATCTAATTAAATGTCTTATTATAGTTATATAAAATGTGAAAATCATTGGTTTTATGTTTCTATATTTTAAAATACCGTTATGAATTGTGACCATTACTAATATGGTCGTTGAACAGTGATCACATGATTAAATATAGGGCTTTAACAAATCCAATTTACTCAGACAAAAGAAGCGATGGCCTCATCCAATAGACTTTCCCTATACGAAGCCCATTTTTAAGAGCTCGAAAAGGAGGTGGCATCATTGGGATTCTCTTATGACCAAGCCCAATCTGAGCTTGAACACATTATTCTTGAGCGGAACCGACTATAGGAGAAGCGGAAGTTAATAGAGATTACCACCTGAGCGATGTTATCTGAGCCACCCCAAGAGTCTATCAAAATCACACACCTTACCCTTCGTTCTTATGTAGGTGTTATCAGGGGTTATGTAAAAATACCTTATAACTATGACTATGTGCATTATTTTTGTATATAATAGTGAATATACATTCATTTTATTATTTTTACTTTATAAATAGTTTTTAAAGCACAAATAGTATTTTTAGTTAATATTCAACTAAGAAATCTATTTTGTGAATTAAAGGATTTTTTAATTAAATAATATTTTAATAAAATATTATTATTATTAAATTAATTTTTATTAAATATAAATGATCCTATAATGTTATGAATGCAATTGAAATTTTTGTTAAGGTTTGAAAGTTGTTTTTGTCAAAACCCATGAATTTTTGATAAATGTCTGTTTTTATTTTAAAAGATAAAATTCACATATATAGAAAATTATTTAGATAAAATGAATATTATTTTTGGAATTAGGATGTCGAAATTATCTAACAGTGAATTTTTCATAATTTTCTAAGACAGCCGAATTTTTTGGGTAAAAATTAAAGACCATTTAAATATATAATGTGTTTTATAACATCATAATGACCCAATAGTGATGTAAAAAAATAATATAAAAATTATTTTCGGAAAATATTTGTTTTAACATTGAACTAATGTGATTTTTGGTTTTTTGATTTATTTTACAAAGCTTTAGTGGACCCTTCAAGGCTTATAAAACGTTTTGTATTTTTAAATTGTTTTCCTTGAGAGTGTGACTCACCTCCACATAAGCAACCCTATTATTTTAAGAAGTTAGACCATTGGACTTATAAAATATTTTTTCCACTCCCCTTTGGAAAAAACCATGGGAAAAACCATGGGCTGAGTTTTGGTTTTGATTATTTTAATGTGTGGTGACCCAAACCTAAATAATAAAGAATTCCCTCTCCTTTCCTATATAAACTCACCCAAGCTCCCACTTTCTCTTCACTCAAAGCATTTGGAGTTTGTCCAACATCTTCCCTCCTCTCTCTATAATCCTCCCAATGTTCTCCATGCTCCCACAAATCCTCTCTCAAGCCTCTCCCAAGCCTTTGGGATCACACTTCCATGTAAGGGATTTCTTCCTTTCTCATTTTTGTCCAATTTTGTTTTTAAGTTTTTATGCCCTTTTTTCAATTAAAAATGTTGGGGTATGATTTATAACCTCCCACATAAATACCTCTTTATGTTTGGATGATGGGATATCCCTTTATCTCTCATTAATGCCTCCCATGTACACCCGTTACTATGCCGAAATTCCGTGAGGGATTTCTCTCTCCTCTTTTACATCCTAGTAATTATTTTGAATTATTCATATAAATTCCAATATGTTTTTTGGGACATGTATCTATTTGAACCTATTACTTTCCATTTTATAAAAATATGATGATACACCTATTTCTATCTCATCAACCATTTTTTATGAGTTCTTATTTCACATCATTATGTTGCTAAAATTACACTATGATTTTCCAAGCCAATGTCATTGTGTAGTGAATACCATGCCCATTTCTCTATCAAGGGTATTCACCTTTATGAACATTTAATTATTTATTATAATACTTCATGTACGTATTCCACATCTCTTTATCATGGAATAAATGATGATGATTGATTTCATGTTGTATGATCCATGTGGCACACTTATGCATGAAATGAAATGTTTAAGAAGGGTGTGCCCTGATAGCGCTCCAATACATTGGGTGAAGTATAGTATCATGATATGTCATGTGAAATGGGTTTTCACTCATTCTAATTTAAGTGCAATGAGATTTTACTCATGATTCCTTTGCAATGAGGGTTTACTCATGCTCTATGTGCAATGAGCCTTGGATCATGCTAATTCCATGTTAAGTGTTGTTTCCACATTTCCATGTTATGATTACCATGCTTTATCAGGACTTTATGTTCATGTTTCTATTATGCTCCATTGATATGCCTATTGTCTAACATGTATTTTATTCCTCATGTTATTCCATTTTTATTCCCTTACTGGGCTTTATATCTCACCATTTTCTTATGCATGCCCTAAGATTATCCCATGCAATGCTAAGTACGAGCGAATACAGTGGTCATGTAAAGAAGTTTTGAATAAAGATGTTGTATTTCATGTTTTAATTTGTTATGTAATTGTTGACCTCACCTGTTTTGATAATCTCAATCATGTATTCATATGTGTTGAAAATCCCAGTTATGTTTTCATTCTCTATGATATTTTTAAGTATCATTGATCTATACTTTAATTCTTTCAAATCTGTGATCAAACCCATAATAATTTTTAAAATAGTCTTTGGAATATGCTAATTCTCATTTATCCATGTTCATACAAGTTATAAATTAATTCTAACACAATCGGATGTGTTCTGCATAAAACAGATAAGTAATCTGCCTATAGCTACTGATAAAGAGCTACCGGTACCCAGTCTACCGATAGACTTAGTCTACCGACAGACAGAGTCACCGATATACTTAACACAGAGCTACCGATATACTTAACACAGAGCTACCGATGTACTTATAAATGTTAGCTACTGACTTACAGATAGCTACCGATACAAACATAGAGCTACCGGTGTAAGTATAAATAGCTACCGATGGAACAAGAGTCACCGATAGACGAAGCTACCGACGCATGGAGCTACCGACGCATGAAGCTACCGACGCATGAAGCTACCGATACAAGCATATACCTACCGACGCATGGAGCTACCGACGCATGGAGCTACCGACGCATGGAGCTACCGACGCATGGAGCTACCGATGCATGGAGCTACCGATAAACAAAGTCACTGATACAAGCATGTACCAACCGACGCATAGAGCCACCGATAGAGTCAAAGCAACTAATGACATTGAGCTACCGATGTCCAAGCTACCGATGCTGATTACCTACCGATTACTCGACTCACTGTTTGAATTTCTTTATTTATCTTTATTTAATCTATCCAACGGTCATATCATGTACATTTTAATGATTTGTCAAATATCTGATAAAGGTTGTCGGATGTCAGGAACCCGTACCTTGTACCTGCAGAAAGGAAATCTTTTATGTCCCCTGTTGGGAGACAAATACGAGAAGACTACGCTGCCCAAAGTAGAATCGATAGAAGTGTGGGGTGGATAAAATATACCAAACACAAGAACGATAATAATCAAGAAGAGCAAAACCAGTTCCATCAAGAACACAGAGAAGCTCATAGACAATCAAGCATACTCGAGAAGTGTTCTGTGCATATAAGAAGAACACTAAAGAACTTCAACCACTACATTTTTCACTGTCTGTGAACCTGGAGCATACGACACTCTGTTTCTCAAACAGGAACGAGAAGAGGACTCAGACTCACTTCTGATCGAATCCAAAGGAGTCCAGAGCTACACTGAAATCACCAGAACCACTTCTAAACTCTACATCTCTTGTTCTGTGATTTATTATTATACTTTTCGAGCAGTGTGTGTTATCTGCTGTATCTAACACATACACTGTCTCCTGTACTTAAACTGGAGGATTTTTAAATCCTTACCAAACTCTTTCATTCTTTCTTTCCCACAAAGAACAGTGGTAGAGGTCGTGTGTGACCTGGACAGCTGGGTGCTGTTGTACTGTTTCCCACGAAGAACAGTGGTAGAGGTCTTGGACCTGGACAGTTGTAAACTGTTGAACCCCGATCCAGGGTGTGGATCATTTTTATATAAATTTTTGAGAGGACTAAGTCTCGGCTTGAGACTGAACCTCTAGGTTACATTTGTTGTGCCATCTCTTTCAAAGGTTTATTCCGCTGCTAATCACTTTAAAACTAATACTGTTTTTAAAGTTACTTTGATAATTAAATTAGCAAGTGTTTATGTTAAGTGTAGATTAGTAAGTTAGTTTCAAAAGATAATCACACACTCCTGTGTTGATTAACTGGGAATTAATCAATCCCTTGAGAATATAACAGAACCTCTACTTTAATATAAATTCACTACAGTTTAATTTATTATTTTATTTGGGGGTCTTTAAGACATTGTTTTTAAATACAGAAATTTTAATTGGTACTCAATTCACCCCCCTCTTGAGTAAACCACTCCGACCAACACTTGGTATCAGAGGATTGAAAATACTTTCTAAAAGTACTCTGCTTTTGAACTGTGATTTTAGTTGTATTTTAAAGGTCTTAAAATTTCTGTTATATCTAAATTTTTATCTCTTTAAAATTTTCTCATCATGGACAATAGACTTGAGGGTGCTGCTACTAACCGGCCACCTTTCTTCAATGGAACTAATTATGCTCAGTGGAAACTGAAAATGAAAATTCATCTAGAAAGCATAGGTTTTGATATTTGGACTGCTATTGAATCAGAATACAAAATTCCTACTACTGCTAGATCTACTTGGGATGAACCTATAAAGAATGCTTACAATAACAACTGTAAAGCTATGAATGCCTTGTACTGTGCTCTAGGAGATGAAGAGTTTAATAGAATTTCTTCTTGTAAAACTGCATATGAAATTTGGGATACCTTAGCTGTTTCTCATGAAGGAACAACGAATGTTAAAGAAATGAGATTGAACACTTATACTATCAAGTATGATAATTTTAAAATGAAGCCTGACAAACCCATTTCTGACATGTATCTCAGGTTCAATGAAATTGTCAATACAATGATCTCGCTGGGAAAGGATGTCTCATCGAAGGAACAAATTATGAGAATTTTGAGATGTCTACCTGATAGATGGAGAGGCACATCTGTCTCAATCATAGAATCATGTGACATTGCTGCTCTACCTGTCAAGGAACTAATTGGCAAGCTGATGATGTATGAAGAAGAGCTTAAAGTGAATAAAGAGGAAGAAAATGAACCTCCAAGAAAGTCTGTCGCTTTCAAATCTTCAACATCAAAGAATAAGGACAAAGAAAAGCTTCAAGCTGTAGTTGAAAGTTAAAGTTGTGAAGACAGTGAAAGTGATTCTGACAGTGATGCTGAGATGGCTCACATTGCTAGAAGATTTAAGAAATTTTATAGGAAAAATAAGTTCTTCAGAAAAACAAATTATAAGGTTAAGTATGATCACCAAGGCAAATGGAAAAAGGATTGGAAGAAGAATGACAAATCAGATGATGTTGTCTGCTATGAGTGCAAGAGAAAAGGACACATTAAAGCCGACTGTCCAAAGCTGAAGTATAAAAAGAAATATGAATATAAGGACAATAAGTTTAAGAAAGCCATGAAGGCTACTTGGAGTGCTTCTGAGGATAGCTCTACTAAATCTGAAAGCTCTGAAACTGAACACAAAAAAAAGGCAAACATGTGCTTTATGACAAACACTTCTCAGGTAACTGCTGAAACTCCTGCTTTAAATTATTACTCTGGAGATAATGCAGAATCTGATTCTGATTCTGGAACAATGTCTAAAAATGAATTTTTTGAGTACTATGGTATGCTGGAAGAGACATGTAATGAACTTAAGGATAAATACAAGTCATTAAAGAAACAACATACTCTCACCACTACAGTTAAAACCGAACTCACTATTGAAAAAGAGAAAAATGCTCAACTATTAAAAGAAAACACTGAACTGAAACTATCTAATGAGAAACTCAAGAAAGACTTAGAGAAGTTCACCAATGGCAAAAATGCACTAACACAGATGCTAGGAAAGCAAATAGCACCTAAATATACTACTGGTATAGGATACCAACCTGGATAAAGGAAAATTTCCAAAACTAGATTCATTTCTAAATCTGGACAGAATGAAGGTAATTCTGGAACTTCATATGCTTCAACCAGTTATATACATAGCTATGGATCTAATAAATTTTATTTTTCAAAACATTTCAATTCTACAAATTATATGAGACCCATTAGACAAATATGGGTACCTAAAGTGTTATTGGCTAACCAGTCTGGACCCAAGAAAATCTGGGTACCAAAATCATCTCCCATCTGAATCTGTTTTGTAGGGAACTTGCTTAAAGAGCTCCTGTAAAGAGACCTGGTATTTGGACAGTGGATGTTCAAGACATATGTCAGGAGACTTCTCTTGTTTTAAGAGTTTAATAAAAGTTTATGGAGGCTTTGTCACCTTTGGTGACAACTCTAAAGGAAAAATCATCGGCCTAGGCCAGATTGGTAACACTGATTCAATTTTGATTTCTAAAGTTTTATTTGTTGATGGCCTTAAATACAATTTATTAAGTATTTCTCAGTTATGTGATGATGGTTTTCATGTTAAATTTGAAGATGATTCTTGCAAAGTTTTTAATTCTAAGAATGTTTTGGTATTTTCTGCCTTAAGAAATGAAAATGTTTATGCTGTTAATCTGAATTCTTTAGCTAAGCAGAATACTACTTGTTTGAATGCTTTTCATAAAGAATCTTGGCTATGGCACAGAAGATTGGGACATTTCAACATTCACTCACTTAGAAAACTCTCTAGAAAAAACCTAGTTAGAGACCTACCTAAATTATAATTCCCAAATGATAGAGTGTGTAACCCCTGTCAAAAGGGAAAACAACACAAAGTTTCTTTTAAATCAAAGAAGTAAGTTTCGACTTCTCAACCACTTGAATTGGTTCACAAGGATTTGTTTGGACCATCAAGAGTTTCTAGTTTAAATGGGAAGCACTATGTTTATGTTCTTGTAGATGATTTTTCTAGATATACTTGGGTATATTTTCTAGCTCACAAAAGTGAAGCTTGTTCTTCTTTTGTTAAATACTCTAAATCTGTAGAGAACCTTAGTGGACTTGAGATTAAAACTTTGAGAAGTGATCATGGTCGTGAGTTTGAAAATCAAGATTTTGAATCTTATTGCTCACACAATGGTTATACTCATAACTTTTCTGCCCCTAGAACACCCCAACAGAATGGTGTAGTAGAAAGAAGAAACCGAACCCTTCAAGAAATTGCTAGAACCATGCTCAATGAATATGACCTGCCTATTTATTTTTGGGTTGAAGCTGTAAATACAGCTTGTTATGTCATTAATAGAGTCTTAATTAGACTTGTTCTTAAGAAAACCCCTTATGAATTGTGGAACAATAGAAAGCCTAAGTTTAATTACTTTAAAGTTTTTGGTTGCAAAGTATTTATTCTGAATACTAAAGATAATCTGGATAAGTTTGCTTCCAAAAGTGATGAAGGAATTTTTCTGGGTTACTCTATTTCAAGTAAAGCCTATAGAGTATTCAATAAGAAAACTAAATGTGTGGAAGAATCTGTTCACATAATATTCGATGAAACTGATCCACATAAGTCTAAAACCTCTCTTGAAAATATTGAAGAAGACTTATCTGTTCTGGACATTAATGATAAATCTAAAGAACATGTTATCAAAGCATCCAGTTCTGGACTTTTTCCAGAATCTGCTTCTGTTGAACTCGAACCTATAGATGAACCTGAAATTTCTAGTCCAACCTTTACCAGATCAACGAGGATTCTAAAGAATCATCCTTTAGAAGCTGTTGTTGGTAATCTTGATAGAGGAACACAAACTAGAGCTTCTCTAAGAAACCAGGTTGAACATCAAGCTTTTCTTTCACAGCTAGAACCCAAAAATATCAATGATGCTATCAATGATGAATTCTGGGTAATGGCTATGCAGGAAGAATTAAATCAGCTTGAAAGAAACAAAGTCTGGGAATTAGTTGACAGACCTAAGGACACTTTGACAATAGGCACAAAATGGGTTTTTAGAAATAAAGTAGATGAATCTGGAAATATAGTTAGAAACAAAGCTAGACTAGTTACACAAGGATATAGTCAAGAAGAAGGTATAGACTATGAGGAAACTTTTGCACCTGTAGCTAGACTAGAAGCCATTAGGATCTTACTTGCATATGCTGCACATCTGGATTTCAAGTTATATCAAATGGATGTGAAAAGTGCATTTCTAAATGGTTTTATAATTGAAGATGTTTTTGTAGAACAACCACCTAGATTTACTAACCCCCATTCTTTAAATCAGGTTTTTAAACTTTCTAAAGCTTTGTATGGTTTAAAGCAAGCTCCAAGAGCTTGGTATGATAGACTTAGCAATTTCCTTATTTCAAAAGGTTTTACTAAAGGGATTGCTGATCCAACTCTTTTCATTAAAAGAATTTATAAAGATGTTTTAGTTGTACAAATATATGTTGATGATATTATTTTTGGATCTTATAAACACTCTTTATGTACTGATTTTTCAAAAAGTATGCAAAATGAATTTGAAATGAGCTTAATGGGAGAACTTAAGTACTTTCTTGGATTCCAAGTATTTCAAAATGAAAATGGTATTATTTTGAATCAAAGTAAATATACAAAGGATCTTTTAAAACGTTTTGGTCTGGATAGTATCAAGGAAAGTGAAACTCCTATGAGTACTATCTATAAATTGGACGCAGATGAAACTGGGAAACCAATTGATCAAACAAATTACAGAGGTATGATTGGTAGTTTACTTTATCTTACTGCTAGTCGACCTGATATTATATTTAGTGTGTGTATGTGTGCTAGATTTCAAGCTAATCCAAAAGAATCTCATTTGCTTGTTGTTAAAAGAATTTTTAAATATCTCAAACACACGGTTAACTTAGGTTTGTTTTACCCAAAATGACAATCCTTTGAGTTAATGAGTTATTCAGATGCTAACTTTGCTGGTTGTAAGTTAGATAGAAAAAGAACATCAGGAACATGTCATTTGCTTGGAAAATCTTTAGTTTCTTGGTGTAGTAAGAAACAGAACTCAGTTGCATTATCTACTGCCGAAGCAGAATATATAGCTGTTGGAAGTTGCTGTGCACAAATTCTGTGGATGAAACACACTCTTTTGGACTATGGATATGTTTTTAAACATGTTTCAATCAACTGTTATAACACCAGTGCAATAAACATCTCTAAGAATCCTGTATCTCACTCTAGAACCAAACACATAGATGCAAGACACCATTTCCTAAGAGATCACTATCAAAAAGGTGATATTTCTCTTGAATTTATTGGCACTGAACATCAATTGGCTGATATTTTCACTAAACCTTTAAGTCCGGATAGGCTAAGTTACATAAGACACGAATTGGGAATGTTTAATCACTGATGTGAAATCCTCGCCGATGTGGAAATTCTCACCGATGTGAAATTCTCACCGATGTTAAAATTCTCACCGATGTGAAAATCCTCACCGATGTTAAAATCCTCACCGATGCAATGCTTTCTAAAACATCTGTCCGCCGCCAAGAATATGAATCGTTTTATTTTATTTTATCTTACTTTATCTTAGTCGTTTATTTGGAATTCCTAAATGATAAAACAAATTCTAAGCCACTTCTTACCTCACCGAGCTCAAAATCTCTCACCTTCGAACCTTTGCTCCCAAATCAACCAAGAACCCTAAACCCGTGATGGCAAAAACTAAGATTCCTATCGTCAGAGTTGAAAGTGTAGGACCAAAAGCTAAGAAGCAGAAGACACAGCATAAAGCCAGTGCTAGTGAAGTCAGAACTAGATCGGGAAGGCGACCAGTGAATCCTCACTTGCAGAATAGAGACATAGTAATCGAGAAGTAACTGTGCGTGGAATGGATACTGCCTAGCAAATCGTTAGTACTCAAGATTATGGAGGACCAGAAATGGGTGGATTGTTTCTCTAATAACAATGGCCCATACTACCCGAAGTTGGTAAAATAGTTCTACGAGTTTGTAACCTTTGAGAAGTCTGAAAATTAGAATCGGGTAAGCTCTTTTTTAAATGGAAAAGAGATGTCTTTTTCTTCAGTAGAGTGGGCTGAGAGTTTGAAAGTATCACATGAAGGTGTCTCTGGGTATGTATCAAGAGCAATTCCACCTAGCAGTGACATCTTTGATTATGAAACCGCCTTAAAAGAACTGACCGGTAATTGGAATCAAAGGCAAGTGGTTGCTACTGAAATGGATGGAGAGAATCGACTGCTCTTCAAGTTTGTTCAGCATGTGTTGATACCAAGGCGAAGAGATTTTGAAAATCTGAGATATCAAGATATCTATCTTCTTCATTTGCTAATACATGGTGTAAAAATCAATCTGTGCAGATTATTAATGCTTCAAATGGAAGACATGATTAGACCAAAGTCAAAGACTAATGCTTTGTTCTTTGCCAAGCTGATTTCAGTAATGATAAAAGTGAAAGGAATAGCTGAGTCTTAGGATGAGACAGTTGTAGTCAAGAATAATTTCTGCATCACCTCGACTGTTTGTAAGTACATGAAATTTAACTGGAACCCATGGAAGGGAGAATGGGTCAGTGATGATCAGAAGATATATGATAGGTTTAATCCTGTGGATCATCCCTCAAGACCAAAAGATATGAGAGATCCGAGTCTGAGACCTGATGAAGAGGAACCTGTTTATAGAGATGAAACAGAAGAAGAAGAAGAAGAAGAAACTCCCATGGATGTTGGAGGAGATCCAGACTTGCCCCCAAGTCCTGTTGCATAATTGGTTTATTCTAGGAAAGGAAAGGTAGAGGAAATTTTGTCTACTTATGAGGAAGACCAGTCTGTACCTCACCAAGAAGAAGAGGAAAAGGAGAATGTATCTGAATTGTCTGCTTCTGGTAGTTTAAGTATGAGTCCTTTGATTGGAAACTCAGCTATGCCTGCTGCTGAAGTAGAAAGAGATACAGAAGAAGCTGTACCTGTAACAGAAGATCTTCTAGATGATGCACCGATGGAACTTGTAGTAGAAGATTCTGATGAAGAGAATCCAGCACTGAATGCTGTTGTGATACATGAGAATGCACCCATTGAGGGGGAGCATCAATCTGTTCTTGGAAATGTTACAGTAGTTGTTGAGTTTGGAGACTGGGTAGAAGACCCAGGGTTTATAGTCTGTGGATTGGATTATCCGGATTCTGACAATGAGATGTCTGTGAATAGACCGAAGACCAATTATGATCTTGCTTCTGAATTGTTGCCAGATAATGTGGTCAGATTTCATGATCTGAATAATCTGAAAGAGGACCTCAAAACCAGTTTTGTTGAAGAAGTGAAGTTAATGGAAACCTCCCTTGCATCCTCAGTTCATTCAATAATGACTGATTCTGTAGTTAGTTTGGCATCAGTAAAGGGATCTGCTGCAGTTGTCCCTAATGATTTTGTCTCAAAATCTGATCTTGAATCCATGAAGAATGAGCTGAAAGAATCATTCAGTGTATCAGTTGCTAAGATGAAGCAAATTTTTAATGAAGAAATGAAAATGTTAGAGAGATCCTTCGAGCTATCTCTGACTTGTAATTTATCTTCTTTTGTGTCTGAGCTTATGGAAGAAGTGAAAGAGTGCCAGACTCAGTCTTCTAGAATCGAAGCAGATCTTGAATCTCTCAAGACATCAGTTGTTGCTTTGGATTCTTATATGAGCTCCAAGTCTCAAGCTGACAAGGACCTAGCTTATGTGAAGAGTGTAGTAAGCCAGTTTGTCTCGGTGTTTGAAAGTATCAAAACCTCAGTGAAGGATCACGTTCAATTACAAGACTCTCAAGTTCAAAGCCTAATCAGTGGTTTGTCTAAGAGTTTCAAAGAAACTGTTTCCTTCTCTCTTGGACCTCTCACATCCAAACTATTAGTTGACCTGAATCTAGTTCGAGCAATGTTGAAGGAGGAGATTGGTTCTATTTCAACCAGTGGCTCTATGGACTCATCAGAGTTGAGCCGAGTGGTGCTTTCTACAAGAGATTCTGCTAGAGAAATAATGAAGATTGTTCAAGATTATATGAGAGAAGCCTCTGCCTCTCAGGAAGCCATAAAGAGCAAAGTGGACTACTACTTCACCAGAATTTTCACCAAGCATCAACTCGAACACCACATCAAGCTGATGTTGGAAAACATGAAGCTACCTCCAGTCACTCAAGCTTTCAGAGAACAAGTGAGCAAACTAAGACAATTGACTCCTGCCTTGGAGAAATTCATGGAGAACAAAGATGATTTCATCTCTGCTATGGAAAGAGGAGGAGGAATTATTATGGATTTTAGAAATTTGTTGCTACCCTTCTTGCATGTTGATTCCAGACCAGTCATCATACCTCATGCTTTACCTGCTTCTGCCTCAGCTGCTTCCACAGTCCAGCTGACTCCTTCTCAAGCTATTCGAAGCCTCACACCAATGATCACCCAAAGATCTTCAACCTACAGGCCTGACTCTGTGTCAGTGGCCCAGCCTCCTTTGATCTTTTCTGGCATTCCAAAACCTTCACCTGCATCCTCACCATCCGAACCTTCTTCTGATCCCAAAAGAAAATCTCACGTGGAAGATGTGGATTGATCCAGTGGCCAGGATTTTTGATAGGAATTTATTTGTATTCTGTTTCTGTACTTTTTGACTACTCTAATACAGAAGAACTCCTTTTACTTCACATGTTTTATTTGTCTCCTATATATGCTTTCCCACTTTTTGATTATCACAAAGGGGGAGAATAATAAGGAGGAGAATAATAAGCGGGGGAGAACAAAATGAGAGAATGAGAAATATTTTCAATGGAGAAAAATAACCTTCTTTTCAATTTTTTATCTCTGATATTATTTTGTTTCTTTTTACCTTCGGTACCTTATGATTGTTACCTCTGATAACTTATGTCTATATCATACTATTTCTATTATCTCTGATGCTGTTTTCTCTGAGAAAATTGAATTCAATATTATACTCTTTACTATTATATTTTCACTATGTTAAATGCCCATATCATAAATTGTGATTATCAAAAAGGGGGAGATTGTTGACCTCACCTGTTTTGATAATCTCAATCATGTATTCATATGTGTTGAAAATCCCAATTATGTTTTCATTCTCTATGATATTTTTAAGTATCATTGATCTATACTTTAATTCTTTCAAATCTGTGATCAAACCCATAATAATTTTTAAAATAGTCTTTGGAATATGTTAATCCTCATTTATCCATGTTCATACAAGTTATAAATTAATTCTAACACAATCGGATGTGTTCTGCATAAAACAGATAAGTAATCTGCCTATAGCTACTGATAAAGAGCTACCGGTACCCAGTCTACCGATAGACTTAGTCTACCGACAGACAGAGTCACCGATATACTTAACACAGAGCTACCGATATACTTAACACAGAGCTACCGATGTACTTATAAATGTAAGCTACTGACTTACAGACAGCTACCGATACAAACATAGAGCTACCGGTGTAAGTATAAATAGCTACCGATGGAATAAGAGTCACCGATAGACGAAGCTACCGACGCATGGAGCTACCGACGCATGAAGCTACCGACGCATGAAGCTACCAATACAAGCATATACCTACCGACGCATGGAGCTACCGACGCATGGAGCTACCGACGCATGGAGCTACCGATGCATGGAGCTACCGATAAACAAAGTCACTGATACAAGCATGTACCAATCGACGCATAGAGCCACCGATAGAGTCAAAGCAACTAATGACATTGAGATACCGATGTCCAAGCTACCGATGCTGATTACCTACCGATTACTCGACTCACTGTTTGAATTTCTTTATTTATCTTTATTTAATCTATCCAACGGTCATATCATGTACATTTTAATGATTTGTCAAATATATGATAAAGGTTGTCGGATGTCAGGAACCCGTACCTCGTACCTGCAGAAAGGAAATCTTTTCTGTCCCCTGTTGGGAGATAAATACGAGAAGACTACGCTGCCCAAAGTAGAATCGATAGAAGTGTGGGGTGGATAAAATATACCAAACACAAGAACGAGAAGAATCAAGAAGAGCAAAACCAGTTCCATCAAGAACACAGAGAATCTCATAGACAATCAAGCATACTCGAGAAGTGTTCTGTGCATATAAGAAGAACACTGAAGAACTTCAACCACTACATTTTTCACTGTCTGTGAACCTGGAGCATACGACACTCTGTTTCTCAAACAGAAACGAGAAGAGGACTCAGACTCACTTCTGATCGAATCCAAAGGAGTCCAGAGCTACACTGAAATCACCAGAACCACTTCTAAACTCTACATCTCTTGTTCTGTGATTTATTATTATACTTTTCGAGCAGTGTGTGTTATCTACTGTATCTAACACATACACTGTCTCCTGTACTCAAACTGGATGATTTTTAAATCCTTACCAAACTCTTTCATTCTTTCTTTCCCATGAAGAATAGTGGTAGAGGTCGTGTGTGACCTGGACAGCTGGGTGCTGTTGTACTGTTTCCCACGAAGAACAGTGGTAGAGGTCTTGGACCTGGACAGTTGTAAACTGTTGAACCCCGATCCAGGGTGTGGATCATTTTTATATAAATTTTTGAGAGGACTAAGTCTCGGCTTGAGACTGAACCTCTTGGTTACATTTGTTGTGCCATCTCTTTCAATGTTTTATTCCACTGCTAATCACTTTAAAACTAATACTGTTTTTAAAGTTACTTTGATAATTAAATTAGAAAGTGTTTATGTTAAGTGTAGATTAGTAAGTTAGTTTCAAAAGATAATCACACACTCCTGTGTTGATTAACTGGGAATTAATAAATCCCTTGAGAATCTAACAGAACCTCTACATTAATATAAATTCACTACAGTTTAATTTATTATTTTATTTGGGGGTATTTAAGACATTGTTTTTAAATACAGAAATTTTAATTGGTACTCAATTCACCCCCCTCTTGAGTAAACCACTCCGACCAACAGTAATGATCCTAATCCCCTAAGAAACTAGAACTCTCTATCTTCTATGGTGTATCAAGTGATGTTTATGTAATAAATAATGTTTATGTTTTTAATAAAATAAGGTTTGTTATAGTTGGTATCAAAGGATTGGTTTTTTTATTTTTGGGATTAGGATTAGAAAACCCTAGTAAATCCTTATAGATAGGACTAAGTATAATAAAAACATCACTAAGTTTTGGTGAGTATTGATTAAGTGGTTTATCAAGAAAATACATCCCTATCTGGATACAAGTAGGTAGAGGTGGCTCTGGCACATATGTACCTAGGGGTGAAAACCTGGGCAAGGAGTTTCGAGATTGACCCGAGGTATCCTGGTACATGAAAATGGGCCTTGATGAACTCTTGGTTACAACACTCATAGGGGATATTCTTTGGTAAAATCAAAAGTTTATTATGAAACCTTATTAAGGGAATTAAAAAAATTCCCCTAAGAATATATGTTAGAAAGTAGACCATGAATAGCATAGATTCAAGCCTATGGATTCATAAGTTAAGAAAATAAAAGTTATTTAAAAGTCATCAGTTTTGTCCTTGGATTACCCTTTATGTGTTACCCCTAACTTTCCTTTTATTCTAGCCAGTGGATGGTAATAAGAAGACTCATTCTAACAACTGATGTGAAGATTAATTTGATGACTGTGCTAATGAGATTTCTAATCCAATGGGAGTGGGAATCATGAACTTTGTGATGCTTCTCTCTTAGTTAACTCAATATTTGAATAGAAACATGGCTCAAGAGGAACTTTAACCCCCCCCCCCCCATAATAAATAACATGTTACTATCGAGATCTTCATGAGACAAAGGCCTCCTACTTTTAATGGATCATCTGAAACCTCAATCGCCGAACAATGAATCAACTCCATTGAAAAGATCCTCTCTATCTTTCAATTTTTTGAACAAGAGAAGGTTCTCCTGGATTATTATTGTATAGAGGGTGAAGCTGATAAATGGTGGACATTGATAAAAAATATGAAGAATGAGGAGGAGATCAAGGCGTTGGATTGGAAGGATTTCCGAAAGATGTTTTTCGATAAATATTTTATGTGCACCCTCTGACTTAAGATGGAAAGGGACTTCCTTTCCCTCAAGCAAAAAAGATGACTAATCTGTCGTATCGTACAAGGAAAACATCACAAGTCTTACACGATACGCCTCTGGCTTTGTCGTTACCCCCCGAATGCATGTTTGACCGCTTCTTTGGTGGGCTGAAACCTAGCCTACGGAAAGCGCTTGTGATCCGTGACTTCGACAGCTATGAGAAAATTGTCCGATGTGCCCTCAAGTTCAAAATGGAGATCGAATAATCTTAGGGGTATCATGGGGATAAGAAGCGTAAGGTGGAATTCAATGCCGGTGGTCCTATGGATAAATCCAATGGTGCTAAGAAGATCCAGCACCCCACTTTCCAAAGGTGCGGAAAGAAACACCACAGAGAGTTCCTGATGAGGATAAGGAAATGCTTTATGTGTGGAAGAGAAGGGAACCTAGCTATTAACTGATGAAAAGAAAAACCCGCGGCAAAAAGAGAAGAAAGGAACGCTCAGTTCGAATCTCAATGAGTTGTTCATTGCTACAACTACAAAGAACCAGGGCATTTTTCAAATCAGTGCCCAAAGTCAAGGGTTTTACGAGGCAACCAACAACCTCCAGGGCAGCAAGGGTGAGATTTTTTCATCACTACTATCGAAGTGAATCCCGAAAATGAAGTGGTGACAGGTATTCTAGTTATTCATTCAATAATAGTGAACACATGTTTTGATTCAGGTTCTACGCATTCTTTTATATCCTAAACTTTTAGTAGAACAATCCCAACACCACTAAAAATCATGAAAGTAAAGATGTCAGTGAGTACGGAAAATGGGGCAATCATTGCATCCCATGAATATAACTCCTCCCCTGTCATAATTGGTGGGTTGAACTTCTTGGTGAACCTCATCATACCCCCCCTAGAGAAATTTGATGCAATTCTTTGCACATATTGTCTTTCCTTATATAGTGCCAACATAAATTGCCGTGAGAGGGAAATCACTCTCCATGTGGATACCAGCCCACGATTCTATACAAGTGCAAGGAGGAATATGAATCTTCTTTAGCTCCATCATCTCAAGAATGGATATTAATTCCCTATGAGAACAGGTATCTGGCTCAGATGATTGAGTCTAAGGAGGCAACCATACTTGAATACATGCCTATTGTGAGGGAATCCACTGAAGTGTTTCCTGAGGAATTGTTTGGTCTTACTTTTGTAAGAGATGTTTAATTATCAATTTACCTTATACCTGGGGTGTTACCAATATCCAAGACTCTTTTTAGAATTGTTGTTATAGAGCTTGAGGAGATGAAGAAACTACTACAGAAGAATATGGAAAAGGATTTATACTCCCAACTGCTTCACCATGGGGTGGAACAGTCCCCTTTGTCATGAAGAAGGATGGGTCAATGCATCTTTGCATCGATTATCGTGAGATTAACAAAATTGTGATATAGAACAAGTATCATCTCCCATGAATTGATGACTTGTTCGATCAGCTGCATGGGGAACAATACTTCACCAAGGTGGATTTACGGTCACGATATTATTAAGTAAGGGTGAAGAAAGAAGATATCCCCAAGACTGCTTTTCATATAATATGCAGGCACTATAAATTCATAGTAATGCCTTTCAGACTCACTAATGCTCCATAAATATTCACGGACTTCATGAATAGAGTCATTAGAGATTAACTTGAAATTTTATTTGTAGTACTTATATATGATATTCTAATATACTCAAAAACCAAGGAGGGTCATGAGAAGCATCTAAGAATAGTACTAGAGACCTTGCGGAAGGATAAGATCTATGAAAAGTATAGAAAGTGTGTGTTCTGGTTGAAGGAGGTCTCATTTTGGGGTCACATCATCACAACCAATGGGATATCTATGGATCCCTCCAAGATAGCTTCAATTGAAGTGTGGCCAAGGCCAACATCTGTGAAAGATATTCGTAGCTTCTTGGGGTTATCTAGATATTATCGTTGATTTTTGATAAATTTCTCTTGATTGTCTAACCCACTTACCAATATAACTCTAAAGGGAGTAATGTTTTCTTAGAGTGAGGAATGTAAATAAAGATTCAAGGAGTTTAAAAAGAGACTTATCACTGCACCTGTGCTCACTTTACCCACAAGTGGAGAACTTTTTGTGGTATTCAATGATTCTTTAAATTAGGTCATGGGATATGTGTTGATGCAAAATGAAAAAGTCATTTCCTCTACTTCAAGTAAATTAAAATTTCATGAGCAGAATTATCCAATACATAATTTAGAGTTGACTGAAGTGATATTTTCTTTAAAAAAATTGCGGCATTATCTCTTTGGAGAGAAGCGTGAAATTTATACGGACCACAAAATCCTCAAGTATATATTCACACAGAAAGAGTTGAACATGCACCAATGAAGATGGTTAGAGCTGATCAAAGACTATAAATGCTCAATCCATTATCACCTTGGGAAAGTGAACAATGTGGTAGATGCTCTAAGTAGAAAGGACCCAGCAATTCTGTCATTGATGAGAATTGAGAAGAAGCCAATCTTCTTAGATTTGATGAAGATGGACATGGGAATCATAAAGAAGTGAACATCATCAATCCATTCACAAATGATTTCTCAACCATGTCTTTTGTAAAGGTTAAATCATGATCAAAAGGATGATGTGGGAATTCAGAAGAGAGTGGAAGCTATGAGAAAAGGGAAATCCTCAGAGTTTAATGTTAATGAAGATGGAATTGTGAGATTTGGGAAAAGACTATGTGTTCCATCAAGTATGGAACTGAAGAATGAACTTTTGGATGATGTGCATAGTTCAAATTTCTCTATTCACCTAGGAAACACAGAGATGTATTGAGATCTCTGAGAGAATTATTGGTGGGATAATATGAAGATGTATATTTCTGATTATACATCAAAGTTCCTGGTGTTTCATCAAGTGAAGTCATAGAGGAAGAAGTCTAAGGGGATGATGCAACCATTGACCATACCATCATGGAAATGGGAGAACATTGCCATGGACTTTGTCACCGGACTTCCGAAGACATCCAAAGAAAATAATGAAATCTGGGTTATTGTGGATCATCTTAAAAATTTTACACATTTCATTTCAATTCGGGAGGATTTATCGTTGGATCAGCTGGCATGGATATATATCAAGGAAGTGGTAATGCTACATGGAGTACCATGATCTATTGTATCCGATCGAGATACAAGATTCACCTCTATGTTTTGGAAGAGTCTTCAAAATGCTCTACATACTAAGCTAAACTTCAGTATGGCTTATCATCCTCAAACTAATGGACAATCTGAGCAAACTATCGAAACAATAGAGGACATGTTGAGATCGTGTTCTATGTATTTCAAAGGAGGGTGGGACCAATATCTTCCACTGGTTGAATTATCCTAAAATAATTTCTTCCACTCGAGCATTCGAATGGAAACTTATGAAGCCATATATGGGAAGAGGTGCAGAACACCGACATGTTGGGATGAAGTCGGTGAGCATAAGATGCTAGGACCAGAAATGTTCGAAGCAATGGTAGAGAAGGTGAACACCATTCAACAACATATCAAGGCAGCCCAGAGTCGGCAGAAGATTTATGCTGATTACCATCAATGAGAACTTTAATTAAAAGTTGGAGACATGGTATTCTTATGCATATCTCTATGGAATAAGGTCATGAGTTTTGGAAATAAATGGAAGTTAAGTCCTAGGTACATCAGCCCCTTATAAATTCTTGATCGTGTCGGGGTTGTGGCCTATCGACTAGCACTACCACCTATCATGGAAAAATTATATGATGTCTTTCATGTATACCTCTTAAGGAAGTACATACCAGACCCTTCACATGTACTCTCTTCAGAGTTAGTACAATTATAGGATGATCTTTATTGCGAGGAGAAACCAGTGAAGATATTAGATAATAGGGAAAAGTCCTACTAAATTATACAATGCCCCTTGTCAAAGTGTTGTGGAGAAACCAAAGGTTTGAAGAAGTGACGTGGGAATTAGAGGAAGTGGTAAAATAGGTTTACCCACATATTTTTTAGTGTGGGAAAAGGAAATTTCGAGGAAGAAATTTTTTAAGGGGGGATGATTGTAACGAACCAAACTTTCATTAATGGAAATTCCTCTCGATCTAATTAAATGTCTTATTATGGTTATATAAAATGAGAGCTTCATTGGTTTTAAGTTTCTGTATTTTTAAATACTGTTATGAATTGTGATCATTTCTAATATAGCCATTGAATAATGATCATGTGATTAGTATAAATTTAGGGCTTTAAAAATCCAATTTACTCAGACAAAGGAAGTGATGACCTCATCTAGTAGATTTTCCCCATGTGAAGACCATTTTTCGGAGCTCGTAAAATATGTGGTGTCATTGGGATTCACTCTTGATCAGTCACAAGATGATCTTGAACACGTTAATCTTGAGTGGAACCGACTACGGGAGATGTGTATGTTAATAGAGATTACCACCCAAGCGATGTTATCCGAGCCACCCCAAGA
The DNA here is from genome assembly GCA_963277665.1 of Viscum album. Lineage (NCBI taxonomy): Eukaryota > Viridiplantae > Streptophyta > Magnoliopsida > Santalales > Viscaceae > Viscum > Viscum album. The sequence goes on from OY728143.1 coordinate 950,433,420, forward strand.
GTCTTTCACAATCACACACCTTACCCTTCGGTCTTATGCAGGTGTCATAAGGGTTTATGTAACAAGACCTTAGAACTATGATTATGTGCATTATTTTTTTTTATAATAGTGAATATATATTCATTTTATTATTGTTACTTTGTAAATAGTTTTTAAAGCGCAAATAGTATTTTTAGTTAATATTCAACTAAGAAATATATATTGATTAATTAAAGGATTTTTGAATTAATTAATATTTTAATAAAATATTATTATTATTAAATCTCTTTTTATAAAATATAAATTATAGTATAATTTTAGAAATGAAATTGTAATTTTTGTTATGGTTTGAAGGCCGTTTTTCTCAAAACCTATGAATTTTCTTTAAATGTCAGTTTTTTTAAAGTTAAAATTGATATATTTAGAAAATTATTTTGATAAAATGAATATTATTTTTGGAATCAGGATGTCAAAATTATCCAATGGGGAATTTTTCATAATTTTCTGAGACAGTCGAATTTTTGGGTAAAAATTAAATACCGTTTAAATATATAATGTGTTTTATGATATCATAATGACCCAATAGTGATGTAATAAAATAATATAAACATTATGTTTGGAAAATATATTTTTTAACATTAAAACAATGTAATTTTGGGTTTGTTTGATTTATTTTACAAAGCTTTAGTGGACCCTTCAAGGCTTATAAAACATTTTGTCTTTTTAAATTGTTTTCCTTGAGAGTGTGACTCACCTCCACATAAGTATCCCTTTTATTTTAAGAAGTTCTGACATTGGCCTTATAAAATAATTTTTTTCACCCACATTTGGAAAAAAACATGGTAAAAAACCATGGGATGGTTTGTGGTATTGATTAGTTTAATGTGTGTTGTCCCAAAGCTAAATAATAAAGAATTCCCTCTTCTTTCCTATATAAACCCACCCAAGTTCCCCCTTCCTCTCCACTCAAAGACTTTTTAGTTCATCCAAACTCTGACCTCCTCTCTCTATAATCCTCCCATAGTGCCTCAAGCTCCCAATAATCCTCTCCCAAGCCAATCCCAAGCCTTTGGGATAACACTTCCATGTAAGGCATTTCTTCCTTTCTCATTTTTGTCCAATTTTATTTAAGTTGTTATGCCCTTTTGTTTTCAATTAAAAATGTTAGAGTATAATTTCACACCTCCCCCATAATTCCCTATTTATTTTTTGATTATGGTATACCCCTTTCCCTCTCATAAATTCCTCCCATGTACACTCGTTATCATGTGGAAATTCCGTGAGGGATTTCTCTCTCTTATTTTACATCCTTGTAATTCTTTTGAATTTTGCATCTAAATTACATTATGTTTGTTGGGAAATATATCTATATGACCCCCTTACCTTCCATTTTATTTAAAAATTATGAGACACCCCTTTCTTTCTCATCAACCATTTTTTATGAGTTCTTATTTCACGCTGTTATGTTACCAAAATTGCACTACGATTTTCCAAGCCAATGTCATTGTGTAGTGAATACCATTCCCATTTCTCTATCATGGGTATTCACCTTTATGAACATTTACTTATTGATTATAAATCTTCATCTATGTATTCCACATCCCTTTATCATGGAATAAATGATGATTATTGATTCCATGTTGTATGATCCTTGTGGCACACTTATGCATGAAGTGAAATGGTTAAGAAGGATGTTCCCTGATAGCGCTCCAATGCATTAAGTAAAGTATAGTATCATGATAAGTCATGTTCAATGGGTGTTCACTCATGCTAATTTAAGTTCAATGAGGTTTTACTCATGCTTCATTTTCAATGAGGGTTTACTCAAGCTCCATGTGCAATGAGCCTTGGCTCATGCTAATTCCAGGTTAAGTGTTGTTGCCGCATTTCCATGTTATGATTATCATGCATTATCATGCCATTATGTTCAGGTTTCTCTTGCAATCCATTGATATTACTATTGTCTAACATTTATTTTATTCCTCATGTTATTCCATTTTTATTCCCTTACTGGGCTTTATAGCTCACCCTTTTCTTATGCATGCCCTTAGGTTATCCCATGCAATGCCAAGTACGAGGGAATGTAGTGGTCATGTAAAGGAAGTTTTCAATAGAGATGTTGTATTTCATGTTTTACGTTGTTATGTAATGATCCTAATACCCAAATACACTAGACCTATCGATCTTTTATGTTGTATCAAGTGAAGTTTATGTAATAAATCATGTTTAAGTTTTTAATAAAAGTAGGGTTGTTATAATTATTCCCATGCAGTGGTAGGATTTGGTTGCATTTTGGTTGAGTGAGGTGTAGATAGTAAAATGTATTTATTTTAGTCTATAAATGAATCCAGTTTTTCATTTCTCTATTAACTAGATACATTTAATGTAGACTGAGACTACTCATCATGCACGTAATCGAGTGGTGTGGGGAATGCCTTTCAAACTTGGTACTCGAAACATGTCACATATCAGGCATGATGTAAGTTTAGAATTCATTTTTTATTAATATATTAAAAATATTTTATCCTAACAAGAATATAAATACGTATTTTTTGGACACCTTTATTATATTTACACCAAATAGGTGATCCAAATGATTGGATGTCGATATGGGTGAGGAATCATCGAACGGGTGATCCAGATGTTGTCAGTATTATAGTAAGAAAATTATTTATTAAAAAATGTATTTTTATTTCCTAGAAATTATTCGCATTTGTTTATAAATTCATTATTTATATTCTATAGTCTCATTTTGATGATGATTTATCAGAGTTGAAAGAGGATAATCATCATAGTACTATGAACAGAGATGAGATATTTCAGAATTTCATAGGCCATGATGGTCATGGTTATTCATTGTCTTATAAAACTGGTTTCCCACGACGTTTAGTTGTTAGAATAGAGGTGATGGGTGCATACAGATATGTAGGGATGTACACACACACTGAGGTAGATACTGATATACATGATATGCATCATAGTTTGAATAAGTATTTTTAGTAGTTATGTGCAGAGTATGAGGAAATATTATCACAAATGTCAGCACATATCGAAAAATTGACGATGCAACATCTTGTTTATAGTACAAAAGTGGTTCCATGGGTAAAGAAGAAAATAAACCATACTCATAATGTCTTTATTGATATGATTATAAAAAATAATATTTTTATATGTTTTTGGATCTAGATATAGCTGGTGGACATTTTCATGAGTTCATTGGTGATCTAGATGAGGATGCACCTCATTCATTAGTTAATTTACATTACCATTTTAATATTTAACATTTCATTTAAGTTGAATAATTTCAATGTGTTTTTATTTCCTAGAATACCCCACATAATCTTATAATAATTTTAAGACGAATATATATGATTGAATCCCAAATATAACCCATTGAGAATGATATCATTTATTCTATAATAAAATGGATTTGGTAATGACACTCAATGTTCTGTCCAATTTTCTTATTTTCTTATCCATTCCAAATATATATATGTGATCTTCATCAAAAAAATAGATATAAACAATGTCACTCTACCTACTTAATACTTATTAAAAAAATAGATATAGCAGTAAACTTATGTTCTTGTCTTGAATTATCTTTTTTCATAATTCCATATCTTCTTTTTCAAACAACCATAACTCAGCCATCATAGACATCAGATATTCAACCAAATTCTTTACTACTATTCCATCCCTATAAGTTAATAAAGTCCATATTTTCTATGAATGAATCTTTACCATATAATTCTTAGTGAATTCCTCCCATGAAACTTTATATTCAATTCACTACATGCTCACCTTGATATTTTTTAGATTAATTCATCCCTCCTCAAATATCTTAGCCATTCTAGACCAACTTTTCTAGTGATATATACCATCATGCTTTGTGTTCCAAATGAAACTATTGATAATTGATTCAATTATTCTAATGAAATATTTTGGAGTTATACATTCATTGGTATGGAAGATATGAAACTTTTTACATGTTTTTATACCTTTATCCAGCTAGCTTTATCATGGATTGTCTGGTCACCAATAGTGTAGTTGAAGATGTTTTCTATATTCTAGTTTTACTATTAGTATCTACTATTTAGACTACATTTTGTCTTCATCATACTTTCCATTTGATAATTATTTATATCATTGAGCTCACACTAATCTTCTCATAATAAGATAACTTTCTTCCTATATTACATCACTATTTTACAGTAGAATGTGAAAAATTTGGATATTCAACTGATTCACAATAACACTTGTATCTTGGATTTTGTTATTTTTTTCATGTATTTTGTTATATAATTTATATTCAATTGAAATGGATGAATAACCATATAAAATAACTTCCTAACTAGAAGATTAAAACTTTTTAGGATTCTCCTTATTGATAACAACACATTTACTTCTAATAACAAAAAAACATGAGGGTTGGATTATTTATATAAATAATATCATGAGGGGGGTTATTCCATTTATTTTTACAATATAAGTATCTATTGAAGATATAAACTAATTTAACAACTAAATCCAACCTATATGCCTCTTGTTGATTCATTTCAAGAAGTATTGTCACGTCTATAATATTGACGATACAATTATTTCCTTCAATAACTATATTTTTATAGAGTTTATATGGATAAAAAAGATTTTTTATCCCATTATCCCAAAGTTATATTCACTAGTGTATTGTTAAACTTCATGATATTATGGGCTTGTAATATTTTAATTTGTATCCCATAATTTTTCACACAAATATCTATTAAATAGAAATTCACCTGAACAAATAATATTTATGATAAACAACCACCAACACTTTAATCGGAATTTATTCATCATTAAAGAAGATAAAATTTATTTTCCTATCCATGGAAATTCACCTAAACTGTCATGATAAATCATTTTTACTTTTTATCATTGGTCATGTATGTTTTTCAATCAATATCTATTTTTAAAAAAATTTGGTTTCCTATTATTTGGACAACATACACCTATCATATTCTCCATCAATATGATTGAGTTTCTCTTTTATGCACCACCCTTAAAAACAACTAATCCATAACTACCTTTTATTGTGTGAATTTTTTTGTTAAATTTCAATTTATGCCATAATACATAAGGCTAACTATCACTATGTTATTTTTTACTGAGTCCATAAACTCAAATTACATCTAGTCACACTATTTTTTTCACTAATCCTTTCTTTCTTGAAGAAAATAATTTTTCCCCTGTTTATTTTCAAACTGAATTGCACCATATTTATTTTATTTGATACTGGTGATAATGAAATTATTCACCATAATGTGATATGTACAACTAATTTCTAGAATCTATGTTCTAGACCTTCCTATTTCTATCAAGTTTATTTATGTAATATGGTATTTCTAATATTTTATATTCTTAATCGATTATAATAGGTGTAACACCCCGAACCCAGAATTTTGGAGCCAGTGCATTACTTTATTAAATTGGCATGATTAAAAGGAATAAAATTTCAAAGTATCAAATATTTTAGTAGTTTTTTAAAACCATATTACATACATGATACCCATAATACATTGGGAAAATAAAATAATGAATAACATAAGTAAAATAACAGTATCCTTGAAGCTCATTCAAACAATTCATCTTCATATCCTGGGGAAAGGAAACAAAATAACAATGAGATAAAATGATCAGTAAGGGTAATCATACAGAATAATTAATCATGAATCAATAAGAACAAAAAATATGTAATGTCAAGTAAGTGAACACACTTTCCATTTAAATGGCTGGACAAGGAATAATCAATATGGCAGGGTATGTAACTGAAACACAATCCATTTAATGAATAAACTGAAAAGTAAATGAATCAATATATCATATTATATGAAAATATCATGGATAATAATAATAATAAGAGAAATATAAATGAAGTAAATACTTAATTATTGTATGTCATTTATGAGGCACATGAAAACCTATACCTTCAAGGCCTTTTCACATGATGATTTAAAACTACTGGTACAAACATGTTTAACTTGGCCAACTGATTTATCTCATGAGAACTTATTGATGCATCGAGGGGATATATAAGGTTTGGTCCACACCAATCACTAGCTGTCAAAATAATTCCTCATATTATGTAATTTATTTAATTAATAAAAAATATGCCTTATCATATATTTGTATTAAATAAAGATTACAAATTTATCAATATTTATCCAAAAAATCAAATAACCGTAAAAGTAAACACCATATGTAAAATTAGTATACGGTTTTGGAAAAAAAATATACCTCTGCCAAGAATGTGGATATTTAAGGAAGTTTACAATGGAGAAATATTGCAATAAAATTATTTTTTTAGGAGAAAGATAAAAATCAAAAAATAAAGTGAGATTACAAAGATAACTTTTTCCACAAGGTAATTTTCCAGCTAAACCCCTTGGGTGAGATAATTCAAATTGAAACTTAAAATATCATAAATAATGAGTTAATAATGATATTAAAACACAAATAGGTAGTATATACACCACATTAAATTGAATTGGTGCATAACAACACGTAAGGCTCAAAGGAATGTAAATTGAGACGAAATCTCTTACCTTGCATTTCCTTTAAGGTGGACATCCTTTAACCTCTAATATAATGGTTTTATGAATGTTATTAACTTATACCAGAACCATAATCTAATTTATAATATCACATATTATCTTCTTATAAAATCTTATTTCTCGTTATCAATATTTTATTATTTTCACTATTTCATGTGTTAATTGTCATGTTTTTCATGTATGTTTTGACTTGTTACTTGTTGTTACTATTAATTATATCATCATTTCATATTCTATAGAGTTTAAACCTTGATTTAAATATCATATATTTCCTCTATAGGTTAATTTAGAATAATCCATAATATTTGGAGATAAGAAATGAAATGCACCATTCATGGACATGGTAGGATGTATGTATAAATGAATGCTACTTCCATTTCAAAATCATATTTAAAAGAATTAAAAGTAAATGATATATATATATATTTGTGTTTTTTTTATATTATAATTCCAATATCATATTTATTTCATATATGTAACATATTTTTATTAAAACCATTCCTAATACATTCTATGTAAAGTTTGAACGAATCACTTCTCCTTGAGGAGGTTATATTCCACACGTCTAAAACGATGTTATCGTATTCCCAAAATAAGGAAAGAATAAAGGTATGTGTTATATAAGAAATATATGAGCATAAATAAATTATAAATATCATATATATAATATATAACCTATAAATCCATCATTATTTCCAACCATTAAAGTTAGTAAATGGAAGAACGAATGACATTGGTTTGTGAGACACTAGTTTGTTGTATGCACGAATGATGATTGTGTATCCCATTTGATGGATGTTTGAATAGGTATAAGTTTAAATATTAGAATAAAAACATATCATTATTTTTAGTATACTTATTTTGTTATATAATAATTTAATATGAAGAATCAAATAGTTTGATAAAGAAATAAAACAAAAGTGATCGGTGAATAATGTTACCTCTTTTTCGAGCAACTCCTTTTGGTTTTCACTAAAGTACTTCCTTTGATTTTTTCTGCCCAAATTTAGGGTTATATGTTGATTTTATGTATGTTGGGATCTTATTTTTAAATGTTTTGGTTGATCCAAATTGTCTCAATATGTGTGAGGATGTGGTATAGTTAATTCCATTTTATAGTGGAGGAGTGGCATTTTTGTAAATACCAAAAGGTAAACACTATTGGGAGGTCTCCCTTACCTTATGTGATTAAAAAATAAAAAAATAATGGATTAAAGTGAATTTATGGTCTATAAAAATCTCCAAATCACAGAAATAAGTTCATTTTTATAATTTTATTCCTTATTCTTTAAGTTTCCTTATATTGTTTATTTTGGTTATTCATTTGGGTATCTAGTTTTCTAACCTATGTAATTCATCCATTAATACTAAATTAAAGTGATAATTTTTATAAAATTTAGACACTATGAATTATAAATATGATACCTAATTTACAAAATAAAAATATCTTTTGTGTTGGAAATTAATTTTAATAGAAGTGCATGCAACGTTCAAAAACACAACAACAACCCGAACCAGGCTAACAATGTTTTTACTACTTAGGGGTCAATATGTTCATTATAAATGATAAATTGGTCCATTAATAGACCATATGTCACAAAACCCTCCCCAAAAAGTGTACCCCACCTGGGTTGTCAATGTAATAAGGGAGATAATGACCCATGAGTCCCACCTCCAGTAGGCCCTGGGTTGGATACTAGCACCGAGGGTATAGCGAACACACAAATGGGAGGCATTACCCTTTAAGAGAACACATGCAGAAGAGAGAGATAAGATAGACACCAACCAACTCCAAATCAACTAGTAAGAAAAAAGAAATCTCAAGTACACATATGAAATGTCATGAAAAACTACTACAAATGAAAGAGGAAAAACTGCAAGTACCCAAAATAAAGTAAAACAGCAGCAACCACATCCTGAACAGCTCCGACAACTGCAAGCTAGTATTAACCAGCCTGACCTCCAACCTGCTCCAAGTGACCTAAAAAGAAGTTTATATATACATAGGATGAGTATAACAATATACTCAGTATGATCCCCCCCGAAGCCTATCGTGCAAAAGTAAACAAAACATGCTAAAGCACAGTGAACAACAAGTGAAACTAACTCATCACCTAAAAAGGTATACTATGTTCCCAGCATCACCATGGCTACTCTCACCAAGTAACACATACAAGAGTATATAATATAATAAATAATATCAAGGGTACCCCACTACTACTTCCCCACTGGTTTTGTGCTTTTCCCCAACTTCGCACGTCCTAAGCATCTCTCTTCAGAAAGACTTTCCCGCAGACACATAGGTGAAGCACCACAACATGCACCTCATGCAACAAAACCACCACGTCCACATAAGCAAAGTAACCAGGTAGTTTCTAGGAGCCACCACAGCTCACATAACGTGTATTATACATCGAGTATTATACCTCAAGTCATTACAACCCATACACTGAGTAAGGATCCTCAATCCATCACATCCTATACACGTTACACCTATAGTAGTCCATAGAAAGCTATATCCAGAATATATGTGTGTGAATAAGCACAAGCCATTACATCCATCTACACACATATATGGATAAAACTGACCAATGTGCCTATCAGCACAAGTTACTACCAAGAGAAGTGAGTGGGGCCAAAGGGGGTAGTCATCCATCCATCCTCCCACCAGAATGTTGGGGAAAAACACCCCCTAGGGCTCAGAATCCCCGGGGTGTCAATTTCCCTTACTAACAGGGTGGAGTAGCATATAGAAACATAAAACATACAGAATATACTATAGCTCTCAATTATACTACGAGCATAACCTAGTCTTAGACTCAACTATAGCTAACGTCTCTCGAACTCCAGACTGCTACTTCTAAGACTAGGTATCCTATAAGCACACAACCATTTAAAGAGCTTTAATACATTACTTCATTCTCTTTTTATCAGTTGCACTTTACGTTAATTAATTATTTAAACAATAATTAACCAATAACAATTCCACATTAAATTTCATTAGCATCACACCCAAAGTACACTGTTCCTTCAAATCACAACCTCATCATTGTGCCCCAGCAAGCTCAAACCCCATGGGTTAACATCATTTATTCAATTATTTATTTACAGCATTACTTTCCCATATTCCCAGGCATTCTAGAAAAACAATCTGTGCTTCTAAACACAAGGGGATCAACATGGTGAGTAGATGAACTACCCGTCGAGTCTTTTCCACCAATAGTAAGAGCGTAGATCGATCCTTCCTTGAGAAGATAAACACATAAAGCATGTGGAATAACCTGCACGTCTTCGCCCCTTTTGTAAAAAGGGTAAGCAAGACCAACTGCCTTGAGTAGCGGGGAAAGTAAATCAGATAAACAACCAAGAAGAATCAATAGAAAACTAAACATTCACATCCAACACATTTCATCATCCCTGGTTTCCTCTCTGAAACCCACATGCATAAACCGATGAATCTCACTACTCTAGGCATCAACTGCTACAACAACTAGTAGGCCTCCATTCCCCCACATATCACAACATTCATCCGGGATCATATCACAACACAAGAAACAGGAAAACAACAATCATATCAGTTGGGATCTTGGCCCTTAAACAAGCAAGAGGGTAACACATAACCCTTCAAGGAATTATCAAACAATCAGTTGTTTAATCCATCTTGAATTAACTGATTTTTTATTCGTAGGTTCCATATTCGAGAAACCTAAATAGTAATCTATCACAAATAAATTAAACATGCTTTCTGCACCAATTTGACTTACATAAAAAAAATACAACAATAAGAACCAGATTCATTTACATGCCTCTTTATCTTTATCCAAACAATTATCAATTAATTATGGTTTACGTTCTTTACCAGTTTTTATCAAGAACGAACAACTAAACAAATCAAGCATAAATATCACACTATCTAGAAAAAATAATAGGCAATACCATAAAATTGATATCAATTTATTTATCTGGTTCATATATTTATTATGTCAATTCCATTGTGATCCAGTGGCTAAAACATGCTAAATCTACGGTTGCACATAAAAATAATAGAGAAGAAACAAATCCCCTACCTTAAAAAGGTGCTTAAGGATCTTTATACAAGAATAGTCCACAGAATGTATCATGATCACCTCCTCCCATGACAACTGCATCCACTCGAGGATGTCGCGGCACAACCGCACAAACCCAAACCCAAGAAAATCCATTAGAAGCATGGAGATCACATACCATAATATGGAAATTAGAAATAGGAGAAGGTAAACCCAAAAGAATTATGATAAATCATACTTTATATCAAAGATTGGTGGATACTTCTTGGTTACACCAAAACAGGGGGTGCACTTGCAGCAAGAAGATCATTGAGGGAAACCGATCCATGGGGAAAATTCTGATCTCACTATTACTATGGGAAGGAAGGTAAGGTTTGAGCATCTCTCACCAGAGAACAAGGAGGAAGAACAAGGGAGGAAGATATCTTGTCCCTTTTGAAGATTTAATAGAGATACGATTTATGATATAGTGAATTTTCCATTAAAATCGGATCATATTAAACCACACTGTTTGACCAAGTAAATTCATCCCAGGACTTAAGAAAATAAATATAGGAGTTATGGGATTTTATTCGGCCTTAAATCCCTTAAAAAAAGTCCATAAATGCATTTTACATCAAAGAAAACATTAAATCGGTGAAACTAGAAAAATTTGGAAATTTAGCAAAGGAAATATGAAACAGTTCTAAAACACTGTTCATGATCTGTCTCATCGTTTCTGACTCACCGTTTCTAACTCACCATTTTTGACTCGTCGTTTCTGACTCACCATTTCTGACTCACAGTTTCTGACCCACCATTTTTGAATCACCGTTTCTGACTCACTGTTTCTGACTCACCTTTTCTAACACACCGTTTCTAACTCTCCGTGACATTATTCATAAAGTAGGAAACACTGTTCACAGAATTGGAAATTTGGAAAAGTGTTTGGGATAAGTCACCTTGACCACCCAGAATACATCAAACACCAGATTTTAGCAAAGGGATGGACCAGAGAGGTCTGTGACATTACATCAGATACCTCTCAAAACATTCTTGTCCTTGAGAATCCAAAACCAACACAAAAGGAAACTAAAAAGGGGTCCGAACAACCACTCCTCAAGATACCTCTCAAAAGAGAGAAATCCATAAGAAGCAAAAAATAAAATAAATATTATAAAAATGAAAGGTTTATAACCACAAATGAGTCATCGTTAAATGAAAAGAGTTTAAACGTCAAACAACTCTGGGTGCTGAGCATGTATCTATGACTCACGTTCCCAGGTAATCTCTTCCATGCCACTATATCACCACAAGATAAGAACCATGGGAATAGAACGCTCGTACAACACCTTATCTTTGTGATCTTGTATCTCCATAAGTCGCTGCTTAAAGGTCACATCATCATCAAGATTGATCTCTCCCCAATCAATGATGTGAGACTCATCAGGAAGATAACGACGGATCTATGACACATGCAAAACATCGTGTATCTGGATCATCTGTGGGGGAAGAACTATCTTATACACCACACCTCCAACATGATCCAACACCTCGAAAGGCCCAACAAACTGGGGTGAAATCTTACTCTCACGACCAAACCTTCACTGCCCACAACGGGGAGTCCCCTTCAGAAACATGTGATCCCCATCATCAAACTCCAAAGGTCTCCTCCTTTGATCGGTATATGATTTATGATGATCTCGTGTTGTCTTCATCCTCTCATGAATCTCCTGAACCATCTCTATTGTATTCTACAGTAGTTATGGTCCGAGAATTTCTGACTCTCCAACCCCAGTCTAGCACAGCGGAGAACAGCATGGCTGGCCATATAGGGATTCAAATGGAACCATACCGATGGAGGAGTGAAAACTATTATTGTAAGAGAACTCCACCAATGGTAAGTTCCTCATCCAAAAACCTCCAAAATCAAGAACACAAGAGCGTAACATGTCTTCAATAGTCTCGATGGTTCGCTCTGTTTTACCATATGTTTGAGGATGAAAAGTAGTGCTAAGGAATAGCTGAGAACCGAAAGATTGTTGGAGACATCTCCACACCCTAGAAGTAAAGAAAGGATCACTATAAAAAATGATCATCCTTGGGAATCCATGAGTTTTCATCACTTTATCCAGATACTGCCTCAACAAAACTTCCACTGATCTCAACTCCTTGATCGCTATAAAGTCGGCTGATTTTGTTAAACGATCCACTACCACCCAAATAGAATCATGTCCTGTTGGAGGTCAAGGTAAAATAGTAACAAAGTCCATTAAGATGTCCTCCCACTTCCAATGAGGAATATCTAATAGCTGGAGAAAACCACCAGGGACGCGGTGCTCAGCCTTGACCTTCTGGCAGACTAAGCATTGAGACACAAACTCTCCAACTACATGCTTCATCCCAGGCCACCAAAACTGACTCTTCAAGGATCGGTACATCTTTGTCACGTCAGGATGCATCGCTAATGGAGAACTATGGAACTATCTAAGAACAGTATCACGCATCTTCAAAGGAAAAAACCCCTTCATGATACAAAACTCGGTGTTGTTCATCATCAGTCTAACCATTAGGGGCCTCGCCACAAACAAATCAGTCTCTCCAGACCTCCACCTCAGGATCCCCCAACTGGGACTCTTCCACCTGCTGCAATAGAGATGACTGCACCGTCATCTGGAAAAGACAACCTCTACCTCCAACTTCTCCCTTATCAATATGTAATGCTAATAGTTCTTCCATTACTCTCCAGGAATCACCAGATTTACTCATAGAATCAATACGTGACTTTCGACTCAGCGCATCACCTACAACATCCTCCTTTCCAGGTGTATATGATATTTCAAAGTCATATTACTATAAGAAATCCATCCACCGACGCTGTCGTTAGTTCAATTCACGCTAGGAGAAAACATACCTCCGGCTCTTAGGATTGGTGAAAACCACAAAGCCCTCACCAATGAGGTAATGTCTCCCCAACTTCAGAGAAAACACCACGGCAGCCAACTCAAGATCATGGGTGGAATAGTTACATTCAGGAGGACGCAACTACTGAGATCCATAAGAAACAACTGATCTTTGCCGAATCAGAACACAGCCTAACCCTAGATACGAAGCATTGTAGAAAACAGAAAATTGAACTCCCTCTGCTGGGAGACAAATAACTGGAGAACTTACTAACTTCTACATTAGATAATTGAAAGTTTCCTGACACTGATCAGTCCATTTGAATGTCTAGTGTAACGCCCCGACCCTAGTTACCTAGAGTCGGTGCATTATTACATAACATCGGCATGATCACGAGAAAGATCAAGTCTCGAAAGACCAATTAGTTTAGTAGCCTTGGAATAACTAGATACATCCATAAATTTTTACATTACATCATAAAAAAACATCTTGTCTTCATATCCCCTCATACTATCCCTGCAGGTCATTCATAAATTACTTCTTCATAATCCTGGGAAAAATAAAACATTGAAAGGGGTGAGCTCAGATGCTCAGTAAGGATAACATTATAGCAGAAGCTTTCATAAATAAGCATAAACACTTAAGGCAATTTATAACTAAAACAAAAGCCTTTTAAACATGAACTTCAGCATAAACTGGCAAAGGTAAAATGAAATAATGCCATTTACTTACTCACATGGATATTCTACTAGTCGAATGATCACATGCAATATCAATAACCACTTTCATAATGTTGGAATGCATAATGCCAGACTATCATAACCACATAGCCAAGGCCTCGTGCCAAGACTACAAATAAGATTTTGTCAAGGCCTTGTGCCAAGACACTAGTTTGTCTCATGAGACCTACCGATGCATCGAGGAGCTATAGCGGGCTCCACCCGTCACTTATTAAGTCTAATGCATTCCTCATATGAACATGTTTAAACATAACATAAACATTCGTATTAAAACTAGCATACGAAATGTCAATACTTTTACCACAAACCATGAATGGTATAAAAACAGCACATCCACAGTCAAACATAACTCATTCTATACAATATGGAAGATTTTATTGTATCACATTAACCTCAATCAAGAATAATGAAGGATGTTGACATAACTGAAAATAATCATCAAACCTATTTGAGAGAAATATCCCCCTTTTCTTGAAAACATTTAAAAGTCACACTATTTGTCAAGAAGCCATTTAAAAGTAGATTTTTGAATCAAAGTGTCCCATACCACTTTGAAACTTTTTAAAAGGATTTTTAATTTCTAAAACTTTAATGTCCATATAAATAAATCCTTAAAACCATTTTTAAAACATGGACATTAATGATCAAGATTTAGAAGAATAAGTCTTTAAAACATTTAAAAATGGTATTTTAGTTAGAGATTCTAACCAAAAGAGACACTTGAATACAAATAATTGAGGTAATCAAAACTTTGTAATATCATGAGAATAAAGGGATTCATGATATACTATGTCAAAGTACATTATATACACCACATAAAAGTGATTTGGTGTATATCAACAAAGAAGTCTCAATGGAATGTAAATTGAGATGAAATCTCTCATAAAGGTCGTATCCTTAGGTTAAGGATAAATCAACGACATAATTATGTGTGACAAATACACTAAATATGATTGGATATTCAGTGTAAAACAATCAAAGTATATTCACACATATTCTTGTAAAAACAACACCAACGAATTGGATGTTTAACTCAACAAATGGTGAATGAGTTAAAATTACTCTTATCAAATTCATATCAATGACTTGATAATTACCAATGAGTGATTATGTGTATCAAAATTATATCCACAGGAAGGGGAGTGGAAATTATGACATAATCAAATGAATAGTGATTCCACACATATTCATGGAGTAATATAATCAATGAAATATGCGTAAAGCCAAATGAGTGGGAATTGAAATCTCAAATTCCCTTATCGATTAGGTAACATACGAAACATACACCCATGAAAGAAGTATCATACCATGATGATGTAAATACCCATAAATTAAAGTATATTACACAATGAATACAATCATGGGCAGTACACATACACCACATGCAATAATTAAGTGGTGATCAATGGAAATCTCACGAAATTAAAAGTGAGATAAGAAACCCCTTACCACGTTAATAAACTGAGTCATATGGCCAAAAGTTAATAACCACCAAATGATTTACAGAATAACATGAATATAAATAGAATCATGAATATATATCAAATGGTAGTACACAATACACCACTTTCAATAATTTAGTGGCGAAAAATGGAAATCTCACGGAATTGAAAGTGAGATAAGAAAATCCCTTACTTTGTACTTTTTCCTTGGTCGATGGTAGGTTTAACTCCTGTATAATGGTGAAATAATTGTTATTTAATTATACAATAATCATTTACTTTAATATGATATCATATATGATCTTTTAACATTGATTTGTTAATAATATCTTAGAATTATCGTCATTTCGGATGTTAACGCGTTCATTTTACTTTATATTCTTTGTTATGTGAGCCATATTCGTTATTAATGGGATGTATATTATTCATATACAGAATTATATCAAGTCCTTAGATAATATTTTTAAATCATCAAATGATAATTATACTTCAATGGATACGATGGAGAATGAATCTCATCGCGTTCGTGGAGACGGTAGTCCGTACGTACGCACGAGCGACAATATCATTATTTTGATATTAAAATAATATATAAATGGATGTTATATCATATATAAGGAATCATTAACATGTTATATTTATTATTTACATGAGTTACACATCATTATTATACCCATCCAAATAATATTATATTGAATAACAATTACACCACGACGTGGAGACGGTAAGCCATATGTACGCACGTATGGTGACATGTTATTCAAAGGGTGGATAGAATACTGAATATGGTTGTACCATATTTATAATAACATCACAGTATATATATGATACTGGAGTTATTATTTTAGAATGTTAACAACAAAGGAAGAAGAAGTGGAAGAAGAAAGGAACTTGAAAAGGGGTGGTGAAAACATTACCTCTTCTTCGGGTTCTTCCTTTTGATGTGATCAAAAGTGCTCCTTAGGTTGGATTTATGATCAAACTAAGGCCTCTAGGTTGTAGTGAGGGAAGTTGGGAGAGTATTTGTACAGAGTTTGGCCGAACCAAAAGGCTTGGAAGGTGTGAAGAAATGAGAAGGAGGAGTGCCCTTTTATAAGAGGGGTGAGGGGCACCTTTGGAAAAGCTAGAAATATTAATTTATAATAAATTCATATTCGGTTTCTAATGGATCTAAAGTTGATTATTTAAATGTTAAGGTGGGGATAGGTCGAAAACAACTCAACCAATAGAATTTAGATAGGTTTGGGTACTTATATTAACCTTATCTTTAAGTATTAACTCTAAGTTAATTAGTTTCACTTTTACAATGTCTCTTTGTATTTTTATATATTATGGTTAATAAACTTACTATATACATACAAGAGACTCCCAAGTAGTCCATCAATGATTAAACTATCATGATATAAGTCTCTTGGCCGAACCTTAGATTTTTAGGAATTTAATATCAATTAATAATATAATATTTGTTTTAAGAACTCTTTTATGTCAATTTTGACACTATTTAATAGTTGATTTTTTTGAAACTCATAAAAGATTTATTACTTCAAAAAAAGTAAATTAAATCAATACTAATATATCATATTATCCTAGAAAATTAGTTTAATTCATTAAAATTTTCATATTACATTTATTTGGGTATCTATAATATCAATTAATTTAATTTTTCACTATTTTAGTAATTACTGCATCATCATTGTGTCATAAATAAAATAAATTATTTAATGTCTAAAAATTATAAATAAAATATAATTATGTAGTAAATATTTTTATATTTCTAATGAATATTTATAATATGAAATCCAACATATATAACCCTCTGTAACAATTGTTTTGTTAAAAGATATATGCTTGTGTCATTTTTGTATTTATTTTAACTTAATTAAAATAAAGTGTCATTATCACTTAAAAGTGGATCCATGGGGTCCCAAAATAAACCCAAAGATGCCAATGGTCGACCATGTATCAACCAATAGGGTTAAGACACGTTTTAGGGTAATTTAGTATTATTATAATATTAATTGTTAACCCTTGTCTACCGGATTTACCCTTTAACCATGGTAAATAAAATATTTACCGGAGTAATTATCCAAAATGTTTAAAAAATAAAAGTTACCTATTTACACAATTTGAAAATCCTGATTCAAAATATGGAATCCATTTTTCCAAATTCAAAACACAGAAGTGTCAGAAATTAATTTAAAATTAATTCCTGTTGTTAAAACAAAAAAGCGTGTTTTTTAGAGATAATAACTATCAAAAGATTGTCACTTGTTTATGACTGGTTTAAATGTGAGATTTTGTTCAATGACCCACATTGTATTACATGGTAAAAATATATTCTAAATATACTTTAAAACCACTCAAATTCATAATTTATCACTATTAATTATTTTGATTAAAAAAGTTGTTTTTAATTAAAATTTAGTAATTTTCACTATTCATCAAAATATGAAAGTTATCCGAAAAGTACCAAAATTTCACCCTAGGATAATTTCAATATTCCAAATCCAAAAATGAAGTCCATTTTTAGAGATAGAATTTATAAAATTTCAAAAGGTAGGTATTACTATTCATGACGGCTAGTTTGATTGGTTATGGTGTGTTAAAATCTCGAAGTTGCGTACAATGCACGTCATTGCATTATTCGAAAGGAAACATACCGAGGAAGCTTGGGGTGTTACATCTGGTCCTTCCTGGTCAAAGCTGTCAGAGGAGTTGCAACTTGAGAGAAATTGGCTATGAACCTCCTGTAGTAGCCTGCAAGACCAAGGAAACATCGCTCCTCTGACACTATCTTGGGGGCTTCCTAAGACATAACTGCTTATATATTCGATGGATCCACAGCTACCCCCTGCTAGGACACAACATGCCCCAAGAAATGGACTTATCAAGCCCAAAACTCACACTTCAACAACTTCCCAAATAGCTGATATTAACAAATAACTCCCAAAACAGCCTGTAGATGCTCTACATGCTCCTCCTCAGATGTGGACTACACAAGGATTTCATCGATGAAAACCACCACAAACATGTCCAAGAACTTACGAAACACAATGTTCATTAATCCCATGAACATAGCTATAGAATTATTCACATCGAATGGCATTACAACAAACTCATAATGCCCATGATGACAACATAAAGCAGTCTTCGGGATATCCTCATCCTTCACATGCATTTGATGATATTCTGACCACAAATCGATCTTTGAGAACCAACTTGAGACCTTCAGTTGATCGAATAAATCATCAATCCATGGAAGAGGATAAGGATTATTTATTGTCACATTTTTTGAGCGACAATAATCGACACACAACCGCAATATGCCATCAGCCTTCTTCACGAAGAAAGCTAGTGCACCCCACAGTGACACACTCAGCCGAATAACACCACACTGTAACAAACCATAAATCTGTATACATATCTCTCGCAACTCAGAAGGGTACATACTATATAGGGACATAGATATAGGAGACACTCCCATTTTTAGTTCGATCCCAAACCCAATCTCTCATCGAGGGGGTAATGCTACAACCTCTTTGGGAAAGAAATCAGGGTACTCTTCTACCGCCCTAGGAAACACTAACTGCTGAACCTCTGAAGAACTCTACATCATCTCATCCATCATGGATGATAAGGAGGGAACACGCCTATGACTCATCTGAGGGTCTCGCTCGCCAATGAACACCACCAGCTCTCCCTCTGCATCAATGAACACAACCTACCTCTGGAAGAAATCCATGATAGCCTGAACAGAATACAATGAATCCATGATGAGGATGACATCATATGGTTGTATTCATAAACATAGGAAATCTCCCCAAGAGTGGTGCTACCTTAATAGTAGCTCACGGTTTATACATACTTCAAACAAGTCAGCTCGGCCTCCAACTGGCGTAGTCAATGCCAAGGGCATTGGAAGCCTCTTTACCTCAAGTCACAAATCAGGTACAAGGGTAGGTGATATGAAGGAGTGTGTCGCTCCTGAATCAAACAAGGCGTACACCAAGGTAGAAAACAAGAAAAGAGTACCTTGAATGACGTCTGGCTCACCAGGTGCTGTAAATGATAAAGCATGAAACTGACCATGACATCTTCCATGAACTCTCCAACCCTGATGACGACCACCACCATGGTCACGCTCTGCTCTCTAAGGATGGAGAGAATCACAGGGTTGTCCTTTTCCTGCCTCATCTACCCTCTGCTGATCTGAAGCTAGGGCAACCTGTTGCTGCTGCCTCGGTTGGAACTTCCTCAACGGAGGAACTTAGAGTGGAAAACCAAGTGAACAATGACTGCTCTGAAAGGTCAGGCTCTCTCGCTCCTAAATACCTCAACCACCACAAGAAAAAAAAGCACCTGATCCCTTGTAATAGGCCGGAGATATGGTGCCCCCAGAGAAACAAGATGCTGAGGGATGGGACTTAGCCCCATCCAAATGGAAACTATTCTACCTAGAAAACCGGGAACCCCAAACCATAGCTCTACTTTATGAGGAATCATAACGATTCCCCTCTTGTGATGATCTGGTTCTGGCCAAAGTCCTCTCGATGACCTCTGCCCTTTCCAGTACCTCAAGATATGTATTTAGTATAAATGGGGTGACCTAGCGCTGGATCTATGGACACAAAGCCTCCTCAAAATGCCTCGCCCTAGCCTCCTCATCTGGAAATAGGTCTGAAGCATATCACAAAAGGTTCCTAAAATGAATTCCAAAATCTCGCACACTGGAGCTCCCTTGTCAAAGGGTAAGAAGCTCTTGGTGATTGGACGCCTTCACGGTCGAAGAAAGAAACTCGACTCTAAACTTGTCTTGGAACTCCTCCCATGAGATCGCTGACTCCTCGCGATCCCCAAGGAAAAATAACCACCACTGCCTCGCTGATCCATGCAGCATCATCACAACCAAGGACACCCAGTTCTCCTTTAAAGCACAGATCGAATTGAAACCTATCTCGACCTCCTCCAACCAGTCTTCTGTGACTGCATCTGAAACGGAGCCCTCATACTTCTGTAGACTCTGGCGCTGAAACTCTTAGAGTTTCCTACTCTAAGTGTCATCATCATCGACCTCTACCCATTGGTGATCTGCTGGAACAACTTTCTAGACATATTCTATGTGATCCTCACGAGGACGTCGACCTGGAGCCATACTTGTAAAATAAAAAACAATTAGAGCTCCTAAACCTCAAATATGGGAGACTCATCATTAATTAATTATTTAATTGTTGTCTTTTATTAATTTTAGGTTAACCTATCTCAAGTTCTACCCATTCAAACACAGGCACAAAGAAGAATGATGCATGATCCTTTCCTAGGTATCTACCCTGAAACTAGTATCACCTTGTTTAATAGCCATTGTAAACTTAAAGGTATGTACATTAGATCATAGGGGGACCTAAACGCCTATGTCTCAGCAGGTCTCCAGTGTTTACATCACTTTCTAAACATGAATGTCACTATTTTCCTACCAACCCATGCAACCTCACCTATGCCTAACTCTAAACTCCATTCTATCTCTCAACCTGAGCCTCTGATACCACTCTGTCACAAACCCCTCCCCACAAAGTGTACCCCTCCTGGGCCAGCAATATGAGAAGGTAGATAATTACCCCCGAGTCCCGCCTCCAGTAGGCCCCGGGTTGGCGACTAGCACCAAGGGTACATCAAACACACAAATTTGAGGCATTACCCTCTAAGAGAACACATGTGGAAGAGAGAGATAAGATAGACACCAAAAAACTCCAAATAAACCAGTAAGATGAAAGAAATCCCAAGTACACATATGAAATTTCATTCAAAACTATTACAAATAAAATGGGAAGAACTTCAAGTACCCAAAAGAAAGTAAAATAGCAGCAACCACAAGCCCGAACAGCTCCTGCAACCACAAGATAGTAGTAACCAGCCTGATCTCCAACCTGCTCCAAGTGACCTGAAAATCAGTTTATATATACATAGGGTGAGTATAACAGTATACTCAGTAGGATCCTCCCTAAAGCCTCTAATGCAAAATTAAATAAATCATGATAAAGCAAAGTGAACAACAAGTGATACTAAATCGTCACCAAAATAGGTATACTATGTTCATATCGTCACCATGTCTACTCTCACCAAGTAATGAGTACAAGTGTATATAATATAATAAATAATATCAAGGGTACCCCGATATTACTTCCCCACTAGTTTTCCACTTTTCCGCAATGTCGCACGTCCTAAGCATCTCTCTCCAAAAAGGATTTCCCGTAGACACCTGGGAAAAGCACCACAACATGCACCTCATGAAAAAAAAAACCACCATATCCACGTAAGAAAAGTAACCAAGTAGTTTCTGGGAGCCACCACAGCTCACATAACATGTATCATACATCAAGTATTATACCTCAATCCATTACAGCCCTTACACCGAGTAAGGATCCTCAAGCCTTAACAGCCTATACACGTTACACCTATAGTTGTCCATAGAAAACTATATCCTGAATATATGTGTGTGAATAACCACAAGCCATTACAGCCCTCTACACACATATATGGAGAAAACTAACCAATGTGTCTTCCAGCACAAGTAACTACCAAGAGAAGAGAACAGGGGAAAAGGGGGTATTAAACCATCCATCCTCCCACCAGAATGTTTGGGAAAACCCCCCAGGGCTTAGAATCCCTGGGGTGTCAGTTTCTCTTACTAATAGGGTGGAGTGACATATAGAAACACAAAAAGTAAAAAATATACTATAGCTCACAACCACACTATGGGCATAACCTAGTCTTAGCCTCAACTGCAACTAACGTCTCTTGGACTCCGAGCTGCTACTTCTAATACTAGGTATCCTATAAACACACAACAATTTAAAGAGATTTGATACATTACTTAATTACCTTTTTATCAGTTTCACTTTACGTTAATTAATTCATTAAACCTTAATTAACCAATAAAAATTCAACATTAAATTTCATTAGCACGACACCCAAAGTACACTGTTCCTTCAAATCACAACCTCATAATTGCGCCCCAGCAAGCTCCAAACCCCATGGGCTAACATCATTTATTCAATTATTTATTTATAGAATTACTTTCCCATATTCCCAGGCATTCTAGAAAAACAATCTACGCTTCTAAACACAAGGGGCTCAACATGGTGAGTAGATGAAGTACCCATCGTGTCTTTGCTGCCTATAGAAAGAGCGTAGACCCATCCTTCCTTGAGAAGTTAAACACGGAAGGAATGTGGAATACTCCACGCATCTTCACCCCTTTCAAAAAAAGGGTAATCAAGACTAGATGCCTTGAGCAGTGGGGAAAGTAAAGCAGATAAACAACCAAGAAAAATCAGCAAAAAACCAAACATTCACATCTAACCCATTTCATCATCCCTGGTGTCCTCCCTGACACCCGCATGCATAAACCGATGCATATCTACACTCTAGGAGTCAACTTCTACAAAACCCAGTAAGCCTCCATGCCCTCACATATCACAATAGCCATCCAGGCTCATATCACAACACAATTAGCAGGAAAACAACATTCATATCAGTTGGGATATTGGCCCTTAAACAAGCAAGAGGGTAACTACTTTAAAGAATTATCAAAAAATAATTTATTTAATCCATCTTGAATTAACAGATTTATTAATCGTAGGTTCCATATTCGGGAAACCTAAATAGTAAGATATCAAAAAAAATAAACATGCTTACTGCACCAATTTGACTAACATCAAAAAAATACAATAATAAGAACCAGATTCATTTACATACCTCTTTATCTTTAGCCAAACAATTATCAATTAATTCCGGTTTACATTCTTTACCAATTTCCACCAAGAATGAATAGTTAAACATATAAAGCATAAATATCACACTATCTAGCAAAAAAAAGAGGCAATACCATACGATGGATATCAATTTATTTATCTGGTGAAAATATTTATTATGTCAATTCCATTGTGATCCAGTGGCTAAAACATGATAACTCTACAGTTTCACGTAAAAATAAAAGAGAAAAAAATAATCCCCTGCCTCAAAAAGGTTCATAAGGATCTTTATATGAGAACGATCCACACAATGGATCGTGATTGCCTCCTCCCGTGACAACTTCATCCACCCAATTATGTCGCGGCATGACCCCACCAACTGAAACCCAAGAAACTCCATTAAAAGCATAGAGATCACATGAAAAAATATAGAAAGGGGTAATAGGAGAAGTTGAACCCAAAAGAATGATGATAAATCATTCCTTATATCTAATATTGATGGATACTTCTTGGTTGCACCAAAACAGGGGGTGCACTTGTAGCAAGAAGGATGTCGAGGAAAACCAATCCACATGGAAAAGTTTGATCTCACGATTCCTATGGGAAGGAAAGGTTCAAGCGTCTTGCACCAGAGAACAAGGAGGAAGAACAAGGGAGCAAGATATCTTGTCCCTTTTTAAGATTTAATGGAGAGCTAGTTTTAGATACAGTGGATTTCCATTAAAATCGAATCACATTAAACCATGCGGTTTGATCAAGTAAATGTATCCCGGGACTTATGAAAATTAATATAGGAGTTATGGGATTTGATTCGACCTTAAATCCCTTTTAACAAGGAAATTAATGCGTTTTACCTCCATGAAAATGTTAAATTGGAAAAACTGGAAAAATCTGGAAATTTGGAAAAGGAAATATGAAACAGTTCTGGAAAAAAATTTCATGAGCTATCTCACCATTTCTGACTCACCATTTCTGACTCACCATTGCTGACTCACCATTTCTGACTAACCTTTTCTAACTCACAGTTTCTGACTCACCATTCCTGACTCACCATTCCTGACTCACCATTCCTCACTCACCGTTCCTGACTCACTATTCTCGACTCACCGTTCCTGACTCATCGTTCCCGACTCACCGTTTCTGACTCACCGTTTCTAACTCACCGTTTCTGACTCAGCCTTTCTGACTCAACGTTTTTGACTCACCGTTTCTAAATCACCGTTTCTGAATCACTGTTCATGACTCACCATTTTTGACTCATTATTACACAATTCATAAAACTGGAAACATTGTTCATAGAATTAGAAAATTGAAAAAATGTTGGGGATGAGTCACCTTGACCTCCCAGAACAACTCGAACACTAGATTTCAGCAAAGGGATATACCAGAGGGGTCCAGGACATTACACTATATTTGATATTTATTATCATTTATTATAAAATTCATATAATATAGATTATTTTGATAATTTTATTTATTTTAATAAAATATCATTTTTTATAAAATAACATTAATGAAAACGTTAACATTATTTACTAAATTTAAATTTAAAAATATCAATACAATGATGAAAATAAAATATATTAATTTAAAATATATTTAAAATTACATATTCATCTACAAAAATAAGGGGAAATAATAATTCATTCAATTTCTTTAGTTAAAATATTTTTAATATCATTCATTTTAATTAATTATTAACTAAATAATCATTGTGTTGGAATTTCTTATTCATTTTAAGTAACTAATTGATCTATAAAAATTAATGATAATTCATTATGATAAAAATAAGTCATTTATATTTCAAAGGGATATTTATAAATTAAAATATGATTTTTTTCATATCTCAAGGCTTTTTAAATGTTAAAGGTGAGTAATGTTCATTTTTTGTATTTTTTCTTACTTAACATACTATACGGGTCACTTTCATTAACATGTGTCCCATTAAATCATAAAATTGAAACCCAATGTCATAAGGGTCGAAATATGTCTATAAAATGGGTGTTAGAAAAGTTTTTGGGAATTTATACACCATATATTCTATGTTTAATATTTATGTAAGCTCATTTTTACCTTAATCATTATATTTAATTTTAACTTCACTCACTAATATTTTTGGTCAAAAACTAAGTTGACCTTATTATAGATTATATATTACTCTAATTAAAAATATGGATTCAATTTTTCTAACTTCCAATCACAAAAGTGGTATAAATTAATTTAAATTCAATCATGCAGATGGGATGACAAAGCAAGTTTTTAAGTAAAAATGTTCAAAAGTTTTCTATGATTTTATATTCAATTTCAATGTGAAATTGATTCCAATTGCCTAAATTGGATTACATTATTCATTATTGATATAATATGACTTTAAAAATATTAAAATATTATTTTTTCTTATATATGAATTAGATAAAGAATCATTTTTCAGTTAATATTTAGTATTTTTTACTATTCATCAAAAAATGAGACTTTAGAGAAAAAATACCAAAATTTCACCCTATGTTAGTTTTTGTAATTCCTCTTTAGAATATATAAGTTTATTTTTACATATATAATTTATTAAATTTTTAAACTTTATATTTAAAATAGGTTCTCTGTTAAAAGGTAGTGAAACTACGTTTATAAAAATATAGGTTTTTATGTGTATAATTGGGGTTGTTCTTATCTTATACCTATCAAATATATTGGAATAATGTTAAAATATTTTATTGGATATTTTCTATATAAATTTACTATATAAATTATATTAATGTGTTCGAATTTAATTAATTTTGAAAAACATGACTAAATAGTGTTTTGTTTAAACTGTGTCTTGTGTTCATTATAAACTAAATGAGTATTGCATGTTTTTCAAGCTATAAAAAAATTAAATTTATTCTAAAATGAAAATATGGTAAATTATTAGGTTGAAATATTCTCCCCACCTTAATTAAACTACATCATCCCTGTTTAATATTTATTTACATAATTGATGGAGTGATATTTTAAAATACTATTCTTGAAAACCCCCCACATCATAAATAAGGTTAATAGGACATATTACTAATACGATGGAAAAGGAAATGAAAAGGTAACCACAAAACTAGGATTTCAAATATGATAAAATTTGTGAAAACATGGATATGGAAGAGATATTTAACTATCAAGTTCTGATGGAGAGTGATAGAGAGCATATAAATGAGAAAATTAATGAACACAAAACCATAAACTTGAGTGTGGATAATGGTGATTGATATCATAAAAAATGATGATAATAGGGCAGATTTTTTATTTCAAGATCCTTTTTCTAGAGTTGATAATTTTTTTACTTGATAAGAATATAAGTAAATACACTTACTTTATACGATTCTAAAATAACAATCTTTTCCTTTGGTCATTCATTGAACAATTTCTACTTATTTTCTTATCATAGGTCCCATAATACAGAGAAGTAATACAATAATCATTAAAACATTGTCCAAATTTCAACACAAACCATTTCATAAATGGTTAACCTTATGACCCTTCCATGTACTATGATCCAAGAATTTAGAATCATTTCAAAGGTAGTTAGTAGTTTCCAATTTACATTATCCATACAAATAATCTATTTATCCAAACATCATTGTCTCAAAATTAGAAACATATTAATGGTTATTTTTCCCTAAACCATGTATTTTTCAAAAAATTTAACTTGCTACTAATTCAATTTTCTTTGTACAATTCAACATATGATCTCAAATATTTAATAAAAATGTACTACAGTACAATCCTTATATATTTTATAACTCTTATAACCAATACATCATTGATAAAATAATAAAATAGCATAGTTATTCAATCCAAATACAAGAAAATTAATCATTACACATCGGTTATTTCAATAATATAAGATTGAATTTGATCCCGTAGATTCTTTTGAGGTATATTACCTTGATTCTTGGGGTATTTTATTGTATAGTTCCTCATATATTTGTAGTTGTAACAATAAATAGTAGTGTTTTCCTTTTTTCCTTTCTATTCCTTTTTCCGGTGACCCCTTTCTCCACACTTATACCAAACATCCAATACTTTCTAGAATTTCCCATGGTGAATCTTTCCACAATTATCACATGATTGAAAATCATTATTTCCCTTCTTCTTCTTTGACTCATTCCATTTTTCATGGTGTCTATAATACCTATTATTTTAATGGATTCCTTTAAATATGCAAGAACTCGATAATTCATTCTCTATGTTGATGGAACATAAAACCACCACTTAGTATGATGTAAAAGTCTGAGAAACCAGCACCCTTCAGAGATATGGATTAAGAGCTTCAAATAAGTGTTCAATATTGCACTTTTTGTTGTGCATGTAATCCACAGAATACTTTGATAACCTTATAAAGGTAGCTTCATAATCTATAATATACTATTCCTTTTTTTCTTTAAGTTAATGAACTTTCTCTACATCTAAATTTTTTGATCACAAGAGAAGTATTTATCAAATAATGTATCCTTAGAAGTTATCCATTCCATGTGTTCTATTTCTTATTCCTTAATAGTATTCTGGATCAAGGACCACCAATAATAAAAATTTCCATTGAGATGATACATTGTATGTAAGAACCCAGACTTTTTGGGAGATGCCTCAGGCTTGTTAACAAGTACTCTTTTTCCTTGTATTGAGTACATTTCATTTGGGTTCTACGTTGGGGTGCATTTGGGTGAAAATTCACAATTTTGGAAGAAGTTTGGGTAGTGCTTGTTTGAAACATAGTTTTCCAAAACTATGCACCCTATAAAGATAAATCGTGCACCCCCTAGAATAGGCACATGGTTAAGGCACATAATTAAGGGAAATCAAGTGCCCTGAGTAGCAACCCGTGTGCACAGTTTTAATTAACCCAAAAATTAGATTTTAAAATACCCAAAACCCAAATCTACCCCACTCATCCCCTAATGATTATTGTTGATTTTAGAGGCTCTATAATTCTTTCTTAGAGATCCTAACCTCCATTATTAGTGATTCAAATCCTGTATTGAAGATTTTCACCCCTCCTAGTTAGAGAATCTCATCCAATGTGGATTACTTCTTCTCTCTCATATCTTCCTCATCTTTTAAAGGGAAGATATAATCTGTTATGTTGGATCTAGATCTAGGATTTTTGGGTCTAGGTCTTGGATTATGGGATCTTGATTTTTTGATCTTGAATTAGGGTTTATGATCCAGATCTCATTCAATGTAATTGTTCCACAAAAATTGGGGATTTCTGTTAGCGAGATTTCTTCATAAACTTGAGATAGGTGGTCTATAATCCAAATCACAAAGTCTTGATTTTAATTATGTATATATAATTGTATAATTTCTTTTATATGTTTAGAAATTGTTTTCTTGACTGAATTAACTAATTTGGTGAATTAATTAATTGAAGAAATTGTGAAATTGGGGATAATGGGTTTATAGATGTTAAATAATTAATTATTGAATTAATTATGAGGGATCTTGGATTATTGAATTTAATAATTAATTGTTGAATTAATTTTGAGAATATTGGTGTTGTGATTTGAAATAATTAATTTTCGAATTAATTATGGCGAGATTGCGATTTTTGAAATTGAATAATTAATTTTTGAATTAATTATTCTTATATTAAATTGACTGATATTGAAAAATTAATTGAGAAAATATTTGGGGTTATTTAATTGATTGAGATAGAAAAATTAATTGAGAAATTAATTTTAGATATTGAATTGATTGAGATGGAACAATTAATTGATGAATTTAGTGGGGTTATTGAATTGTTCGAGTTGGAATAATTAATTGATGAATTAATTAATCGAATTAATGTGATTGTTTAATTTTTGAATTAAATAATGGAATGATGGGATTAATTAATTGTTGAACTAATTAATGGAAGTAATGTGATTATTTAATTATTGACTTAAATAATCATATTGATGATATTAATTAATTCACGAATTAATAAATGAAAGTAATGTGCTTATTTAAATATTGAATTAAATAATTGGATTGATGGGATTAATTTATTAAATAATTAATTAATGTAAGTAATTTGATTATTTAATTATTGAATTAAATAATGGGTTTGATTAGATAAATTTATTAATGAATTAATTATTAAGAGTAATGTGATTATTTATTGGTTGAATTAAATAATGGGATTGATGGGATTAATTGGTTGATGAATTAATTAATGGAAGTAATTTTATTATTTTTGAATTAAATAATTAGATAGATGGGATTAATTAATTGATGAAAGAATTAATGGGCGTAATGTGATTATTTAATTGTTGAATTAAATAATAGGATTGATGGGATTAATTAATTGATGAATTAATTAATGGGGTTAATGTGATTATTTAATTATTGAATTAAATAATGAGATTGATATGATTAATTAATTTATGAATTAATTAATGGAAGTAATGTGATTAGTTAATTGTGATATTAATTAATGTAATCGACGTGACCAATTAATTCGTGAATTTTTTGAAGATATTGAATGGGATTAATTAATTGTTGATGTCACGACCTGTCCCCCGGGCCCCGTATAGTGACTACCCCAAGCCCGCCTTCCATAGGCCAGGGGCTGGCGACTAGAACCAAAGGCGTAAATTCCTAAAACTAGGAAGGCATTGCCTTTATAGATCGTAAACACACACAACCAAAGTACAAGAGAAAGAAAACCCTAAGTAAAAGTTGTATAACAAAAGAACGAAAAGTAAAGGAGGGCCAGAATACAAGACCAACTATAAAGTACAAGGAAAAGAAAAAAGAGGTACAAATAAAAGAAAAACAACTGGAAGGTGTCTAGCAGCTCCTGGATCGTCCTCCGGAGTTCCTACCTGAAGGGTAGGTACAGATGGCCTCCACAGCACTCCACGTCCGTCAGAATCCACCGTGTACCGATACGTTTTAAGGTCCTCCTCCAGGTATCGCCCAGTCATTGTGCTCTCGGCCTCCGTCAGCGCTATCTGTCGTCTGCATCCAACACAACGAGGTGCGGGCATAGCCCATGCAGGGGTGAGTATAACGATACTCAGTAGGGACCTCGAGACCCTCAAGGTCTCACAAAATTCAACAAGGATAAACCACAAATTATAAAATCAACAGATAACCATTACTTAGGTATATGCCCATACATATACCTGAGTTATAAAGTAACCCATCTCAATCATGAGGAAAACACAAAGGTCATTGACTCAGATCAAACCATGATTTTTATTATCAAAACCACGGTTGCTGGAGAACTCTTCCTTTGTCGTCTATAGTGGGCATGTCACGACACCAAGGCACTTCTCACTAACCTTGGACTACTGAGGTACTTCTCCTGTCGAGTACCGCGGGTCTTCTTTCAACTACCAGGCGCTCCGTCCGCTGTGGTTCTGCCGCCAAATATCGGGTGCTCCCCCTAATAGCCTAACGAGGTAATCCTCCTCTCGAGTATTGTGGGTCTGCTGCCATCTACCAGCCGCTTCGTCTGCCATGAGTCTGCCACCAAATACCGGGTGCTCCGTCCACAGGGCTAATCGAATCACTCCGAGTCAAATCGGTCAAGCAGTTGTCAGGTCTACAGCTACTAGGTCTCCGCACTCTGACTGCTCGTCACCAGAAGGATCCGCTCCATGAGCTATTGGTCGATACTAAATGTGTCATGATGTCTCACGTAGAAGTGTCTCAAAAGACCGCCATGTCTTAGGGGTCTCAACGCAATAGACGACGCGTCAATCGGACGCCCGGTCTGTGAGTTATTAGCATTTTAGTCCTAGGGGCCCGGTTGGATTCGTGTACGAACCAACCTGACCGTGACTCAACTATACCCCGAACTCCAATGGGGTATACTCAAAGGGGTGGTTGTGCTCCAAGATAGTAATGGGTCAGTAATGGGCCCGGTTCCGGTCTGACCCGGTCGGACCGAATCGGCCCGACCTCGTCTGGGCTGACTCGGTCTGGGTCGACCCGGTCAGACTCGTTGGGTCTGACCCGACCCATTTGGCGGGTCATGCCGCTAAGTTTTGACCTGGTCTGCTTGGCCCAGCCCAGTGGACCGCGAGGGCGGTTTGGCCCGGTAGTCGCCACATAGGCGGCTCGGTAACTCGGCCCGGGAGACCGGGTCGGTTCGGTCAGCGACATCGTGGGGGAAGCTGCAGGTCGGCTTGAGAGGCTGGTGGTCGGGAAGCCAGCAGGCAGGCCGCGCGAGGCACGGGTAGGTCGACTGGTCATCGGTAGGTCGCGGGTGCACCAGGAAGGGTTTCGGGGTACCAGGCAGCGCGTCGGGGCGCAGGCAGCGCGTCAGGGTGTCGAGCAGGCCGCCGGCAGGGCGCGGGGGGCGCCGGGCAGGCCGCCGGCAGGGCGCGGGGGCGCCGGTCAGGCCACGGGTGCGGCGCGGGGGGCGCCTGGAAGCGCGCCGGCGGGGCATCCGGCAGCGCGCCGGCGGGGCGCGAGGGCGCCGGGCAGCCCGCCGGCGGAGCGCAGGGTCGCTGGGCACCGCGCATGGGGGGCGCGGGGGCACCGGGCAGTGCGCCGGGGGGCGTGGGGGGCGCCGAGCAGTGCGCCGGCGGGGCGTGGGCAGCGCGCCGGCGGGGCGTCGGCAGCGCACCGGGGTGCCGCGGGGGGCGGTGCGGTTCACGGAGGTCGTGGGTAGCGTGGCCCTTGTTCGCCATCCTCGTCGTCGTCGCCTCTTTTCACAGTCGTCATCATTGAACATGAACACACATGGGGAGGGTCAGACCGTGTTCGTGCGGCCCAATCCCTCCTTGTTACGGTGATAGAAATTGGTGATTCTCATACCATAACTTTGTTCGATGAAGAACAAGGTTTATATTCAAATATAAAATAACATAAAACTCCCTACCTGAAGAGTCGGGCGTCGACAGTGAAGTCGCGGGAAGAAAACGTGGTCGTCGTCCATTGCGTCCACCACACACTTCCACTTCTGAGTTCACACGACGGTTGTGGAAGCGTCTCCACATCGGTAGGTAATCAGGGAGGAATTCCGAGGATGACGCTGAAGAAAGAGCATCATCGGCGTTCTTCACGTTCTTCGTTAGGAAAGTGGGTCTCTGTTGGGAGCATTTAATCCCACCATAAGAGAATGCCAACCCAAATAAAATAATAGTTTGCCTATTATTTTAAGTGTTGGCACACAATTGAAAAGGGAGAATTAAAATCCCGGCTCCTCCAAATTAAATGCATGAGTGTTGTCTCATTAATTTGGAGGATGCTAAGAGGCTATTCTTATTAAAACACAAGCGTGGTTGCAATTAATTGTGCAGAGAGGTCAAAGCCTCTACCTCATTAATGAGGGAGAGTGGAGAGGTTTCATCCTCCACCATCAATAGGGGTCAGGTGGTCCCCACCCCTATCATTAATAGAGAGGTTTTGTGAGTCGGGTGGTCCCCACCTCAAATATCCTCCCATGGGAGGTTATGCTCAGGTGGGCCCCACCACCATAACCTCTCATGGGAGGTTAGGGTGTGGCGGTCCCACCACAAACCTCTAAGGGGAGGTTTTAACCAACACACTCAACACATGGAAGCTTAAAAATAAAATAAAATAAAGTGTTGTACTTTATTTTATTATTTTTTTATAAAAATCCAAAAAATAACTTTGATTCCCAACTCACTGTCATCGAAGTGAAAGTCTTATTAAGCAAAAACTGGCACTGCAAGTTCAACGGTGCCCTCAGATTTCCATTCCGAGAACCGGTTCAAAAGTTATAAAAACCCGCTCTTATGTTTACTGAACGTACCCGAACAAAACTTTAGAAATTGATTCCGGACACACTGGGGCTCGGAATCTAGCGCCGTCAGAAACTGAGGAGTCATAAAATTCCCATGTATTTTTAAAAAATTCCATGGGAATTCTGAGTCTTTACAGTTAAGTTATTTAATCTAATTTATGTGAATACTTAATTGGTGAATTAATTGATAGATGTATTTCTTTATTGTTGATTTAGAATAATTAATTGTTTAATTAATTAATGAATCATTGTGATCATGGAAATGGTTAATTTGGTATAACTAATTGAGAATTAATTTTTGAGATATTATGATTGTGAACTGAATAATTAATTATTAAATTAATTATGAGATGTTGAGATTGTGAGATTAATAATTAATTGTCAAATTAGTTATGGGGATATAGAATTATTGAGTCAGAATAATAAATTGTTGAATTATTTATAAAGATATTAAATTTTTGAGCTGGAATAATTAATTTTTTAATTAATTACAGGGATATTGAATTTCTATATCAGAATAATTAATTATTGAATTAATTATGGGGATATTGAAATGATTTAGTTTGATTAATTAATTGATGAATTAATTATGGATACTTTGGTGATTGTGGGTTTGATTAATTAATTATTTTACTAATTAATATAATTGATGTTATTAATTGATTGTTAAATTATTTCATGGGATATATTTCGTTAATTAATTTTTGAATTAATTAATGTAAGTGATGTGATTAATTAATTGGTAAATTAATTAATGGGATGTATTTGATTAATTAATTGTTGAATTAATTAATGTAGGTGATGTGATTCATTAATTGGTAAATTAATTAATGGGATTGATGTGCTTAATTAATTGTTGAATTAATTAATAGGATTTATATAATAAACTAATTTTTGAATAATTATGATATTGATGTGGTAAATTAATAGTTAAATTAAATCACAAAAAGACAAGAACATGAAATTTTACAGTTTGATTAATTAGTTGATGAATGAATTAATGGGATATTGTGATATATGTGACTTTAAATTTTGGATGGTAACATGGAAATTTGTCCAAGTATTCTGAATGGTAACATGCTTATTCAATTATATATTGTTAAATGGTGAATGGTAACATGGTCATCCGACCATGTATTTTGAATAGTAACATGCTCATTCAATTATGTATTGTTAAATGGTGAATGGTAACATGATCATTCAGCCAAGTATTATGAATGGTAACATGATCATTCAATTATGTATTATTAAATTTTGAATGGTAACATGGCCATTTAGCCAAATATTATGAATGGTAACATGCTCATTCAATTATGTATTTACATGCTCATTCAATTATGTATTGTTAAATGTAGAATGGTAATAAGGTCATTCGGCCAAGTAGTATGAATGGTTATATGCTCATTCAATTTTTTAATTTTAATGGTAAATGGTAACATGTTCATTGGCCAAGTACTATGAATGGTAACATTCTCATTTAATTATGTATTATGAATTAGTGAATTGTAACATGATCATTCATCCAAGTATTATGAATGTTAACATGGTCATTCAATTATGTAATGATGAATGATAATAATGGCATTCAATCATGTATTATAAAATATGAATGGTAACCTGGTCATTGAATTATGAATTATGAAATATAAATGGTAACAATGACATTGAGGTATTTGATTTGAGTTCAGGTGTCCTTGGGTACCCTGGTGATAAGTGGTTAGATAAAGTGTAAATTAATAAATGTAAACTATTTACTTTATCACTTGTATTTTATTCTTTATACAATGGGATACACTATTATTGACTAGATTTGTTTAGAAGCTATTGGTGGTGGCCTACTGAGTTGTACTCACACCCTAATTGGGTTTTCTAATCATTACTTGAATAGATTATATGATTTAAGGGCATGTGAAGGGAATGGGTCCTTTGTTATAGGGTTGATTGGGATAGAGTGTAATGAAGGAACCAAACTTGGTGTTAGGACCCACTTGGAGGATTTTTTAGTGTATTTATTTATTTTGGGTTTTTCATATTAACACTTATCACGTACTTTAGCATGAAATTTATATTATTCAATTTTGATATTGTCTTTCCAATTTTGGTTCATCCCATGATGTTGATGTTATTCTGGTTATGGTATATCATTTCTATTATTGCTTTATTATCTCCACTTGTGTATTGCTTTGAAGAAATAAAATAGAGGGTATAGTCTCCCCATGATCGAAAATAGACCCTCGCAGCTAGTCGGTAGCCTCTGGTGTAAGGGGAGGGGTGCCTAAGATCACATAGCTATCAGGATCGAGGCACTGGTGTGTGGCACATAGGTTGGTACATTACAAAGTTGTATGAAAGGAGTTTATTTTCTTTTTTATTTTTTCATAATATTTTGTAAATATAGATAAGATAATAATATGAGTTGAGTTTTGGCTAATAGATTATACATGGGAGTAACTAACTCATGTATGAGGGTAAAAGCCACACATCCTAGGGGGATTGTTGTTATTGATGTGTGATATTACAGTTGATATTATTTCACCTCAAATGATGCACTTTTTGTGTCATGTGATTATTATTATTGATATTTATTGAGATTTGACTCTTGGTTGGGTATGGAATGAGAGTTGAATTTTCATGCATCATTCTAGGCACTCATGATTATTATGATTTCTATCATTTTAGGCAGGCATGGGAAAACAGGATATGTGTAAGTTGTCGAACATGAACTTTTTTTCCATTCTTGTGAAATTGAAATGAAAATGGTGCTTGACATGAAATTTAGAATGATTTTAGATTGATGCAAGATGAGAATAAAGGGGTTTCTAAATGAGAAAATCGAATAATGAGAATGGGTTACCCTTTGTTAACCATGACCAAGATATAATATGGTTAAAAGTAGTTATAACATCTCAGTTTTGACCGTGTGGTAGGGTTTGGGGGAAGTGACACCCAGGGTGTGGGTGGTCACTTTGTTGGGATTTTTGTGCAAAAGACTAGTGTTCGATAGCAAAAATATTGGTGTACTTACATACATGAGACGATAATGCCCTATACCTTTACATTGACCTAGGTACACAGAGAGAGAATTCTCTATATTCCAAGCTACTTAAGGAATTTTTCTGATGAGATGAACAAAGGGAACTCTTGAAGGTTGGTCCCTTGGAACAAGTTAAAGGTAAAACTGTATGGTGGCTGGTGAACCACTAGTCATACTTGAGTGAGGGTCGTAAGGAGGTTGTGTGTTGATAAATTCTAAGGGTTTCATTCTTAGAATCCAGGAATGGGTGATGGTTTATGTTTCAATTTTGACGTTTTATTAAGGATGAGATGACTATACCCACTTCTTGGGATCAGTAGAAAGGGATAATGATACACAATAGTTGGTAATTTATTGAGGAAATAGATGATAACAATAAACCTATGGTGGGGAGATATGTGTCAGTAATAGATGTATCCTTTGGGGAGAATTTTATATATGTGCTGGCTCATAGTGATAAAGTGTTGTGGGGAAATATTTTTATGATGGTCCATGTATTGTTAAAACATGTATGGGTTCTGGAGGAAACATGGGAGAGAGAAGAGGATATGAGGGTTGAGTGGCCCGATCTTGTTTGGTCAGAATCTTTAGGATTTTTGGGAGTACATATTGAGGACAAGATGTTATAAGGAGGGGAGCTTGTAAGAACTCAAACTTTGTTTGGAGATGTATTAGGCTCATTTATAGGTACTATTTTTCTTTTTTTTAAAGAATTTTCATTTGGTTTTTACTTTGGGGTGTGTTTGGGTGAAAATTGAAAATTTTGGAAGAAGTTTGGGCAGTGTACGGTTGGCACACGATTTTCCCAAACAGTGCACCCTAACCCATAAAATCGTACAAACCTAGAAATAGAGGGATTGCATGTCTAGCACATGGTTTTCCAAACTATAATCTCCCTAGGAGTGGCACATATTTAAGGCATGCATTTTGGGGAAACCATGTTCCCCAAGTAGAAAATTTTGCGCGCTGTTTTGATTAACATAAAAATTAGATTTTACAATACTTAAACCCCTATATTAACCCAAATTTGACCCCCACTCATTCCTTATTGATTACTCGTGATTTTTTAGGATCACAAGTGATTTACTAGGGATCCTGAACTCCCTTCTTGGAGATTCAAATCCCAGATTGAAGATCTTCACCCCTCCTAGTAAGAGGATCATATCCCATGTGGTTTCCTTCTTATCTCAAGTATCTCCCTCATATTTTATAGGAAAGATAACCTCTATATTCTTGGATATATATCTATAATTTTTTTTATCTATATCTAGGATTATGGTGTCTATATTTTTTCTTGAATTAGGTTTTAATATCCAGATCTTTCTCTATGTCATTGTGGCACAAAAATTGGTGATTTCTGTTGGTGAGTGTTCTTTATCAAACATGAGGTAGGTGATCTATTATTCAAATCCTGAATTCTTAATTTAAATTATGTGTATGTAATTATAGATTTGCTATTATATGTTTAGAAATTGTGTTCCAGATTGAATTACTTAATTTGGTGAACTAATTAATTGTGAAAATTGGGAAATTGAATTTAATGGGATTGTAGATGTTAAATAATTAATTATCGAATTAATTAGGAGGAAACTGGGATTATTGAATTAAATAATTTATTTTTAAATTAATTATTAAAATATTGGGATTGTGATTTGAAATAATCAACTATTTAATTAATTATGGTGATATTTGGATTATTGCAATTGAATAATTAATTTTTGAATTAATTATTGTTTTATAAAATTGATTGAGATGCAACAATTAATTGAGGAATTTATTGGTGATATTGAATTGATTGAGATAGAACAATTAATTGAGGAATTAATTAAGGAAATTGAATTAACTGATATGAAATAATTAATTAACTAATTAAGTGTGATTATTGAATTATTGAGTTGGAATAATAAATTGACTTATTAATTAATGGAAGTATTGTTATTATTTAATTATTTAATTAAATAATTGGATTTAAGGGATTATTTAATTTATAAATTTATTAATGGGAGTAATTTCAATTTTTAATTGTTTAATTAAATAATATAAGTAATGTAATTATTCAATTATTGAATTAAATAATGGGATCGATGTGATTAATTAATTGATGAATTAATTTTTGAATTAAATAATGGAAGCAATTTGATTATTTAATTGCTGAATTAAATAATGGAGCTGATGGGATTAACTAATTGATGAATTAATTAATGGGATCAATGTGATTATTTATTTTTTTAATTACATTATGGTATTGATGGGATTAATTAGTTGATGAATTAATTAATAGAAGTAATGTGATTATTTTTTTTTTGAATTAGATAATGGGATTGATGAGATTAATTAATTTACGAATTAATTAAGAGAATTAATGTAATTATTTAATTGTTGAATAGAATAATGTGATTGATGAGATTAATTAGTTGATGAATTAATTAATGGGAGTAATGCGATTATTTAATTATTTAATTAAGTATTTATGGGAATAATTAATTGATGAATTAATTAATGGAATTAATGTGATTAATTACCTGTGGAATTAATTAATGTAACTCGCATGAAAAATTAATTGGTGAATTAATTGAAGATATCTAATGAGATTAATTAGATGTTGAGTTAGTTAATGAAATTTATGTGAATAATTAATTGGTGAATTAATTGATGGATGTAATGTTTTGATTGTTAATTTAGATTAATTAATTATGGATTGTGAATCGGTGTGATCATAGAAATGGTGAATTTGGGATAATTAATGGATAATTAATTATTGATATATTATGATTGTGAATTGAATAATTAATTATTGAATTAATTATGAGATTTTGAGATTTTGAGCTAAATAATTAATTGTTGAATTAATTGTGGGGATATTGAATTGTTGAGTCTAAATAATTTGTTTTTGAATTAATTTTGGGGATATTGAATTATTGAGTCAGAATAAATAATTATAGAATTAATTATGGGATTATTGAATTGTTGGATTAGAATAATTAATTGTTGAATTAATTATGAGGATATTAAATTGATTGAGTTGGAATAATTAATTGATTAATTAATTATAGGGATAAAGGGAATGCTGAATTGGAATTATGGTTCTAAAGATGAGGGAATATAATGTTTTTTCATAGGAGTAAGGATAGTATGGGGACCGCCGTGGAAAAAAAGGTTCGTGGAATGGGTGTGGTTTGCGGTATGAGGATCAGTATGCGGTGGAGGTTGTACTGAATCAAAGATTTGATAAATATTGTATTTCTAGATTCTGTGGATATATATTCTTATATAATGAGTGTTATTCTCATCTATTAGATTTGAGAGTTAATACCATTTGAGAACATATCTTTACTATGGGAATTCAGTGAAGTCCGAAAGTAGTTTTCGGGAAGCGATTCTGCAAAGGCTGAAGAAGTTCGCGGAACAATTTTCTAAAGTGTTTTTGCAGATTGTTATAGTTCATAAAGGAAGAATAGTCCTCAAAAAAAAATTGTACACCGAGGGGGAGATTTGGTATACAGAAGTGAAGACAGTTCACAAATAAAGAACAGTTGGTGAACAAAGGGTGGTTCACAAAGGAGGTTTGAGGAGTCGGTACATGGAGACGGTATGTAACGGTGAAGTAAGAGGAGTTCTTGAATTAAGGGTGGTTCATTAAAGTGGTAGTGGTATGTAGAGGAGATGTTTCATGTACCATACCCATTACATATTACAAGGGAGGAGCAGGTGGTTCACAGAACACTCAAGTAAGCTTTAAAAAGCTTCAAGTTATTTTCTGAAAATCATTTCTGTTACCTAAAAGTACACAAAAAGGTAAATTTCATCTGCAGGTTAAAAAGGGACTTCAACAGAGCATCTACCTATAGTTTAGGATGTTTCATTCATTCAAATTAATGGATCTACAAGTACATAAATTGTGTTTTACTTACAAGTATATACACTATGAGTGGATTCCTTTACAAGAGTAGTGAGCGAAGGAAGAGGAAGACGGGGACCCTTTCCACTAGTAGTGATCCAGAGAAATAGGCAAAGGTGGTGACCCTTGGGAATAAAGTGAACAAACCCTAAACCTTGTAAAGGAAGTGAGCATGGGCATAGAAGATCTGTCTTGAAAATTGTACTTATTATTGGTAGTGAGCCTTAGTGAAATTGGTACATCGACACATCGTTGTTGAATACTCCTTGAACGTAGCCCAATGAGGGTGAACTAAGTAAAAAATAAATGTGTCATGTGAATGATTTAATATATGTTCATATATTTATACAAGAGTAAGAGAGAATTGAGTTTTGTTTAATAATGAATCATGATCCGAAGGGGTAGAAGTTTCAATCTGTCATACCCTGATCCCCCCTCCTCAAGGTATTCAACCTTGTTGACCTAACAGAAGTGATGTGATATATTAATTATTGAATTAATTAATGGGAGTGATTTGATTAATTAATTATTGAATTAA
Organism: Viscum album; assembly: GCA_963277665.1. Lineage (NCBI taxonomy): Eukaryota > Viridiplantae > Streptophyta > Magnoliopsida > Santalales > Viscaceae > Viscum > Viscum album. The sequence continues at coordinate 950,474,048 of OY728143.1, forward strand.
TTAATGGAAGTTATGTGATTAATTAATTGGAAAATTAATTAATGGTATGGATTTGGTTAATTAATTATTGAATTAATTAATAAAGTGATGTGACTAATTAATTGGTAAATTATTTAATGGGATTTATGTGATTAATTAATTGTTTAAATAATTAATATTATTGATGTAATAAACTAATTTCTGAATTAATATAGAACTTATGTGGTAAATTAATTGTTGAATTAATTTACAAAACGATACAAACATGTGGTTGTTGAGTTTGATTGATTAATTGATGAATTAATTAATGTGATATTGTGATATATTTGACTTTACCTGGTGAATAGTAACATGGACATTCAGCCAAGTATTATAAATGGTAACATGATCATTCAATTATGTATTGTAAAATAGTGAATGGTAACTTGCTTATTCGGCCAAGTATTATGAATGGTAACATGTTCATTTGATTATGTATTGTTAAATGGTGAATGGTAACACAGTCATTAATCTAAGTATTATGAATGGTAACATGATCATTCAATTTTTTTTATTAAATGTTTAATGGTATCATGTTCATTCTGCCAATTATTATGAATGTTAACATGATCATTCAATTATGTATTCTTAAATGGTGTATGGTAACATGGTCATTCAGCCAAGTATGAATGATAAGATTCTCATTCAATTATGTATTGTTAAATAGGGAATGGTAACATGGAAATTCAGTCATTTATTATGAATGGTAACATGATCATTCAATTATATGTTATTTAATGGTGAATGGTAACATCCTTATTCGGCCAAGTAATATGAATGGTAACATAGTCATTCAATTATGCAATGATAAATAGTAACATTGGAATTCAATCACGTATTATAAAATATGAATTCTAACATTGTTATTCAATTCTGAAATATGAATTAGGAATCGTAACAATGACATCCATGTATATTACTTGATTTTGGGTGTCCTCGGGAACCAAGGTGATATGTGGTTAAATAAAGAGTAAATGAATAAATGTAAATTTTTTACTTTATTCTTGTATTTATTCTAAATAAAATTACATACACTGTTATTAAATGGATTTTCGTTATATGTCATTGGTCATGGACTAATGAGTTTTACTCACACTCTACTCGATATTCCTAATTTTTACCCGAATAGATTATATGATTTTAGTACAGGTTAATGGAAAGGTTCCTTTATTAGAGGGTTGATTGGGATGGAGCATGATGAGGGAACCAGACTTGATGTCGGGGCCTTCTTGGAGGAGTTGTCAGTGTCTTTATTTATTTGGTGTTTCGCATATTGAAACTTATCATGTACTTTAGCATGTCATATCGACTGTTCAGTTTTGATATTTTCATTCCATTTTTGGTTCATCTCGTAATGTTGATATTATTCTGATTATGTTATATCATATATGTAATTTCTTTATTATTTCCTCTAGTGTATTACTCTGATGAAAAAAGGTGTGTATAGTATCCCCATGATCAAAATTAGACCCTCTATTCTAGTCATAAACGACTGGAATACAGGAAGGCATGCTTGAGGTCACGTAGTGGTCCACCTCGGGGCATTGGAGTATTGCACTTGGGTATGGACGATACACTAAACGTGTAACCTTTTCCTTTTCACCACATTTGAATTCCATGAGTACCATCTCCAAAGACTTAATACATTTCTTATCAATAATTATATTGGTATTACAATTAAAAAATTGAGGATTCTATCACATAAATTGATCCAACATAGGATATTCTTGATGTGATATAGGTTTCTCCATTTGAGAAAATCTCTTTTTCATAACTTGATTAAGCTACCCTAAGATAACGATAATTTTCTCTATTCTAATACCATCTATATTGGTTTCTTCATTAGGAAAATATTTATATTTTCTATGAGTAGGGATACATTTCTTCCTTTTAGGTATCGTTTCTAATCAATGGAACATTCTAGATTAGTTCATAAAACCATGAACTTTTAATAGTTCTAAATATTTAATAACACTTAATGTAAATTGAAAAATTTATTCGCAGCTAATCACATAGTCATAAACATGGTTACTTTGGGGATATCTTTAAATTCAAGTCCTTTTTAATTATTTGTAAATAAAATTTCAATTATACTTAGTGTATCCATCGGGAGTGTCAAACCATGTGTGCAGTAAGGCCCGTTGTTGTGTACCAAGTTATGCTTAAATTAGGCATGATGCACCTTTTCAGAGTTGTTACTCCTAGATACATTAGTTCCAAAACCACATCCACTTGTATTATCCAGAGAGATATGTATTTCTAGGAATACCCACATAATATATACCTTACCAAAATTCTAGGATGTTCTACAGCACTTATCATCAAAGGCTATCTTAGGGTTATTTTCCCTAATCTAAATTTTATAAATCTAGTTTCCATGTTTTCTACTAAACTTCTATAATACCAACTATAATTATCTGACCCCAAAATCCCTATGCAAGTCCATTACTTTATTACAATATCATGATTACAATGAATTAAATCTTAAATGATCAAATAATTTAGTAGTTTTGGAAAACCATATTACATACATGATACCCATATCACATTTGGAAAATAAAATAAACTATAACATAAGTAAAACCTTTGAATCCTTGAAACTCATTCCATGAATTCATCTTCATATCCTAGGGAATGTAAATAAAATAAGGGTGAGATAAAATGATCAGTTTGGGAAAGATTACAGAATAAGAAATCATGAATCAATAAGAATAATTAATATAGAAATTTATGTAACTGAATACATTTTCCAATTAAATAATTGGATAATTCATAATCAATATGGTGGGGTATGTAATCAAAACACATGAAATTTAATCAATAAACTAAGAATAAAATATATACATAGATCTTATCATATAAAAATATCATAGATAATAATAATAATAATTGAAATTTCAATGAAGTAAATGCTTAATTATTGGACTTTATTTTTATGTCACATGAAAACCTATACTATCAAGACCTTTCACAAGACGGTTTAAAACAATTCGTAGAAAACTATTTAATTTGTCCAAATGATTTGTCTCTTGAGAACCTGTCGATGCATCAAGGGATATATAAATTATGGGCCCCATCCATCACTACCTATCCAAATCATTCCACATATCGAGTAATCAATTTAATTAAAAAAATTACTTATCAAATATCCTTATTTAATAAAGAATATAGATTTATCAATATTTCCCCCAAAAATTAAATAATTTTAAAAGTAAACAATGCATATAAAAATATTATACAGTTTAGATAATAATAATATCCATATACCAATAATGTATATATTAAATTAAATTTCCAATGGAAAATTATTACAATAAATTGATTCTTTCAATGGAAAGTTAACAATGACAAAAGAAAGTGAGATTGCAAAGATAACTTTTACCACTTAGTAATTTTCAAGCTAAATCCCATGGGTGAGATAATTATAAGTGAAATATAAAATACCCTAAATTATGATTGAATCGTGATATTAAAATAAAATGGGTCAGTATATACACCAAATTAATGTGAATTGGTGCATAACAACAAATAAGTCTCCACGGAATGTTGATTGAGATGAAATCGGTTACCTTGTGTTTCCTTTTGGGTGGACCCCTTTAACCTTATGTATAATGATTTTAATAATTTTAAAAACTTATACTAGAACCATAATAATATTTATAAAATCATATATTATCTTCTTATAATATTTTATTACCCATTTGTTAACAATCTTTCATTATTCACACTATTTTGGGTGTTAATTGTCCAGTTTTTCGAGTATGTTTTGACTTGTTACTTATTGTTCATATTAATTAGATCATGATTTCATTATATAAAAAATTTAAACCATGTTTTAAATATCATATATATATATATATATTATATATGTATTTATAATAATCCAAAATATTTTGATATAATAAATGAAATGCATCATTCATGGAGATGGGAGGTCGTACGTATACATGAACGCAACTTCCATTTCATTGTCATATTTAAAAGAATAAAAATTAAATGATATATATTTATATTATAATTATAGTATCATATTTATTTCATATATTTCAGATATTTTTATTAAAACCATTCTTAATACATTCCATTTAAAGTGTGAACAAATCACATCACTTTGAGGAGGCGGTAGTCCACACGCCCACAAATGATGTTATCATATTCCCACAAAATAGAAATCATGAAGGTATGAGTTATATAATAATTAAAAAAGAATAAATTAATTATAAATATCATATATATAATACAAAAACTATAAATAATCATTTTTTGAAACCTTGAAACTTGGTAAATAGAAGAACGAATGACATCAATTCGCAAGGCAGTCATCCTCCATACCCACAAACGATGATTGTGTATGTCATTTGATGGACGTGTGTTAAAGTTTAGATACAAATATTATAGTAAAAACATATTATTGTATTTATTATAATTATTTTATTATATAATAATGGAATAATAATAATTTAATGGTTTGAGAAAGAAATAAAATAGAAGTGATCGTTGAAGAATGTTACCGCTTTTTCGGGTAACTCCTTTTGGTATTCACCAAAGGAAATACTTGGATTTCTTTATGTCAAAATTTAGGCTTCTAGGTTGAGGGGAGATATTTTTGGAGATTATTTGTTCTATTTTTTTTATCCAAAGTGGCTTGATGTGTGTGATGAAGTCCGATAGTGAATACCTTTTTATAGTGCAGGAGGAGTGGCATTCCGGTAAATACCAAAAGTTAAAAACTATTGGGAGGTCTCCCTTAACTCATGTGATTAGAAATGGAAAAATAATGGATTAAATTGAATTTATGGTTGATAAATATCTCCATGAAACAAATAGAAGTTCATTTTTATAATTTTGTTCCATAGTCTTTGTGTTTCCTTATATTTTCCATTTAGGTAACTAGTTTTATAACCAAATTAATTCACCCATTAAGAAGAAATAAAAGTGAAAATTATTATAAAATTTAGAACAAATTAATTATAAATATTACATTTAATTTAAAATATAAAATTCTTAGGTGTGTTTAAAATTAATTTTAACATAAGCGCATGTAACACGCAAAATCACTACTTTAACTTGAACTGTGCTAATAATGTTTTTACTATTTAAGGGTCAATATATTTATTATAAAAGATCAATAGGTACATTAATAGAGAATATTTTACACTTATTAACATTTAAAAAATTCATAATGTAGTATTTTTTAGTAATTTTATATCTTTTAATAAAATATCATTTTCTATAAAATATTATTAATATCAATTTTGACATTATTCACTTAATTTAAATTTAAAAATATCAACAAAATGATGGAATTAAAATAAATTAATTTCATAGATATTTAAAATGACATATTCTTCTAATAAAATAAGGTCACACAATATTTCATTCTATTTTCTTCAATTATAATATTTTTAATATCATTCATTTTATTTAATTATTAATTAAATAATTACTGTGTTGGAATTTCTTAAGCATTTAAGTAACTAATTCATCTCTAAAAATTAATTATATATCATTATGATAAAAATAACTGATTTTCCATATCTCAAGGCTTTATAAATATTAAAGGTAAGGAAGGTTCCTTTTTTTTTTCTTTTTTCCTTACTTAACTTATTATATGGATCACTTTCATGAACATATGTACCAATAACTTATAAAATTATAAAACAAGGCCATAAGGGTTGAAATATGTGCATAAAATAGTTTTTTGAAAGGTTTTGGATCATTTATACAACTTATATTCTAAGATTATCATTTAAGTAAGCTTGTTTTTACCCAAATTACTGTAATTAATTTTAACTCCACTCACTAATATTTTTGGTCAAAAACAATGATGAATTATTAGAAAATAGAAATTATATTTATTTCAAATATGTAATCCATTTTTCTAAATACCACTCATATAACTATGAATAATTAATTTAAATTTAATCCCACATATGGGATGAGAAAGCGGGTTTTTAAAGTAAAAATATTTAAAATATTTCTATGTTTTTATATAAACTTTTAAAGCGAAATTTATTCCAACGAATTAAATTTTATTAATTGAGGTATTATTGATATAATTTGTCTTTTAATCTTAATTTAAATATAATTTATCCTTATAAATAAATTAGATTAAGTAGTATTTTTCAATTAAAATTTAGTATTTTCACTATTCATTAAAAAATGAAACTTCAAAAAAAATCACCCTAATATTATTTTGTAATTAATATTTCAAAAATGAAGTTTATTTAGAAATGAAAATTTATAAATTTCCCAAAAATTAGGTTTAAAATATTTTCACTATAACACCGCAAGTTTCCACGACACGTTTCTCTTTGAATAATGCAATATCGTGCGATGTACGCAACATCGAGTTCAAGCACACCACGACCTATCAAACCAGCCCCCTAAAAATGGTTATTAATAGTAATAAAATCAATTTTAATTATATATATATATGTATATATATATCTCATATAATTTTAACATTCATATTTTGTGTTTCTTATACATAATATAAGCACAAATTCAATTTTTTAGATGAAAGAAGTATTTTTTTTAAAATGCAGTTTTTCCACCTTTTAATGGGGAACCATTTTTAAATAAAATAATAAACACATTTATATATTTAATTTAATGAAATTAAATTCTTATTTAGAATCGGTCCATAAAAATGTAGTTTGGATAAATATTTTGTGTTTTTCTAATAACTTTCATATTTTGATGAATAGTGAAAGATAATAAATTTTAATTGAAAGAAACTTTTTTAATCAAAATAATTTATAGTGTTAAATTTTAAATTTGAATGGTTTTGAAGAATAATTAGATTATATTTTTATCATTTAATCCAATATTGGTTTTTGGAAGTAATTTCACATTTAAATTGGACATAAATACATATAATTATTTTGATAGTTTTTACTTCTCAAAAACGCGCTTTCTAATTTTGACAACGGGAATTAATTTTAAATTAATTAATGAAGCTTATATGTTTTGAATTTGGTAAAATATAAATCATTTTTTGATTCTAAATATCAAAATTATCTTAGGGTTAATTTTCGGTATTTTTCTGAAAACTTTCAATTTTTGATTAATAGGGGAAAACACTACGTTATTGATTAAAAACTACCATTTTATCTAAATAATTATTTATTTTATTTCAATTTATTTTAAGTCAAAATAGATAAATAATTCCTATATTAGTTCAATTTAATTCATTAGAGTCATTTTATAATAATATTTTATATATATAATTTTATTGAACTTTTTGCCATCTTTTACCCACTTTCTAGGTGCATTTGCAAATTTGCATAAAACGTAATTCTACCGCTTCTGTAAATTGGATTTGAAAAATCCTAGAGTCATTATTGACGTTATTAAGTAAAATTTGGTTTAATAGGATGAAAATAGTTTTTGGTGAATAGTAACTTTTGACTTTTATTTACCACGGTTAGAAGTAAATAGGGTAATTAAAAGTAAAAAATGATATTATAATTATGCTAACACATGTCCTAATTCTATTGGATAAGTGTATTTCAACCAAAATAAATATTATGGATAAAATATAATCCTTTTGGTCCAGTTGGATTAGATTAGAACATTTATTATAATTTAATTTAAAGAAGAGTTAAAAGTCTTAAATCCAATGTTTAATAACTAAACCATTTTTAATATAGAGTTATGAATAAGATAAATTAGACTATAAATATTAGTTAGAAATATAAAAAAATTTACTACATAGTGGTATTTTATTTATAATTTTTAGACATTAAATAATTAAATTTATTTATGAAACAATGATGATGTAGTAATTACATTATTATTGAAAGATTAAAATAATTGATATTATAAATATTAATATAATTCTAAATTTAGACTTTTTATGTATTACAAGAATTTTATAGGTTAAAATGAAATGTTTGGGTTTATAAAATAAATTTTGTTAGAAGTGATAAATATGTTTTAACTTTAAAAAAACAAATACCCAATAGTGTCAAAATTGACATAAATGAGTTTTTAAAACAAATACTATATTATTAACTAATATAATATTCATAAAAATCTAAGGTTCAGCCAAAGGACATAGATAAGGTTATATATATCAATAATGAACCACTTGGGGTTCTCTTGGGTTTTTATAGTATGTTTATTAACCATTTATTATAATAATACAAGAATACATGGTAAAGGTTAAACTATTTAACTAAGAGTTAAATCTAAAAGATAAGGTTAATATGGTGACCTAAACCTGTCTAAAACCTTTTGGTTGAGATGTTTTCGATGCAGCCCGACCTTAGAATCGAAATAAATCTTTTTGGAGCCATTATAAATCGAATATTATTGTATGATAAAATAATATTTCAAGCTTTTCCTAAAGTGACCCTCGCCTCTCTTATAAAAGGGTACTTTACCTTCTCTCAAAATCACACTCTAAATACATTTGGCTTGTCCAACCTTTTCTCAAATATCCTTTGAACTACCCTCAATTCAACATAGAGTCCTTACTTTGATTAAAAATCTAACCTAAGGATCCCTATTGTTCAACTCAAAAGGAAACTCCTGAAGAAGAGGTAATAATTTCACCACCTCTTTCAAAGTTCTTTTCTTCCTCCACTTCCTCTTTATTTGTTGTTTCCAAACCAAAATAATAACCTAACTAACTTATACATAATTTGATGTTATTATAAATATGGTACAACCATATTCATTATTCTATCTATCATATGAATGACAATTCACCATATGTACGTAGATACGGCTTACCGTCTCTGCATCGTGGTGTAGTTTGTTATTCAAACACTTGATTATTTTTATGGGTATAATAATGATTATAACTGATTTAAATAATAAATATAGCATGTTAATTATTCTTTATATATGATATACCATCCAATTACATATTATTTCACCATCAATAGAATGATATTGTTGCTCGTGCATACGTACGGATTACCGTCTCCACGAACACCAAGAAATTCATTCCCCATCATAACCATTCAAGAATAATTTTCAATTTATGATTAAAAATAATGTTTAATAACTTAATATAATTATTTATATAAATCAAATACATCCTATCCATAACAAACATGGCTTACATAACCAAGCATATAAAGGAAAATGAATAAGTTAACACCTGAAATAATGATACTACTGAAATATTATTAACAAAGCAATATTAGAAGATCATATATAATATCATATTTGTGTATGTGGTTCTTGTATAATTTAATAATTATTATTTAACTATTATACCAAAATTTAATGTACCCTCGATAAAGGAAAAGTATAAAGTAAGGGTTAATTTTACAATCTCATTATTATTTGAGGTTGTTAATAAGTAAGTATGTACTGGGACCTCTTTATCATCCATATATGTGTTTCTTAAAAATATATTTCAAATTATTTTTACTATTTACTAGATAATCGTTTAAAGTCATTTATTCCCTTGTTTGACTTTTAATAAAAAAATTAAAGGAGTTTTTCCATCGTTTTCCAAACAAGGTACTTTATGACCTTTTCGACAAATTAAGGAAAGAATGTTTTTTAACTTATATATAGAGTGCAGGTATTTTCTACCATTATAACACCTTTAAATATTCCATTACAAGCTTATAAGAATATTTTCAAAATAAATTTTTTCTTTCATAATAATGTGACTTTTAAATGATTTCAAAAAAAAAAAGATATTTCTCTCAAATAGTTTTGATTTAATCTATGTCAACATCCTTTCATGGATTTTACACTTGTTTGAAGTTGATTTATTATGATACAATATTCCATATTGTATTGAAGGTATTGTGATATTTTGACTGTGGATGTGTTATTTTTATACCATTCATGGTTTATGGATAAAGTATTGACATTTTGTATGATAGATTTAATACAAATGTTTATGTTATGTTTCAACCTTTTCATATTAGGAATGAATTGGACTTAGTAAGTGATGGTTGGAGCCTGCTATAGCTCCTCGATGCATCAGTAGGTCTCATGAGACAAACTTGTGTCTTGGCACAAGGCCTTGACAAAATCTTATTTGTAGTCTTGGCATGAGGCCTTGACTATATGGTTATGATGTCCTACATTATGCATTCCATCATTATGAATTTGGATATTGATATTACATGTGATTATTCGACTAGTAGAATAACCATGTGAATAAGTAAATGACATTAGTTGATTTATCTTTTCTATATTATGTTGATGCTTAAGTTTAAAAGGCTTGTGTTTTAGTCTTATACATTACCTTATATGTTTATACTTATTTATCATAGTTTTTTCTATATTTTTATCCTTATTCAGCATCTGAGCTGGCCCATTTCTTATGTTTTATTTATTCCTGGATGTGAAGAATTATATTAAGATTAACCTAGAGGAATAGTCTAAGGGATATAAGATTGTTTAAATGGGACACAATGTTGTCTATTTTATTTCTTGATGTAATGTAAAACTTATGTGTGTATCTAGTACTTACAAGTATACTAAACTTATTGTTCTTTCATGACATGATTCCTTGTATTTTTCCAATATTATGTAATAATGCACTGAATCTAGGTAACTAGGGTCGGGGAATTACTGTTGGTATCATAAGAAGTTCAGTACAAACCTTGGAAACTAGATTTAAAAAAAACTCTGATTAGAGAACATTACCCTAAGATAGACATTGAGGATCATTATAGAAGAACTTCCTGGAATTTTGGTAATGTAGAGATTTTGTGAATTTTCTAATCAATAAATCAATGTCTGGATACGAGCAGGTAGAGGCGGCTCTAGCATATCTGTACCTAGGAGTGAAAACTCTAACAAGGAGTTTTGGGCTTGACTTGGGTTATCCTGGTACACAACAACGGGCCTTGCTGCACTCTTCATTACGACACTCCCAGGGGATATGCTTAGGATAATTCACATTTTCTTTACAAAACATTATGAAATATTTATGAGTATATAACTCCTCAAAGAAAATGTTTTTATGATTATGGACTATATCCATAAACTTTTCAATTTATGTTAAGTGTTTTACAAGTTTGGAATTATGTATTGTGATTCATAAACTAATATTGAGTATGACATTGTTTAGAAATGGCACCCAGTAGATGGAATGGAAACTGTATTAACGCACGTAATCCATGTAGGGATTTCCCCCGTACTCAAGATAATTATAGTGGAGTTGGTGATGCGATGGGTGTTTATCAGCTTATCACCATACTCAGACAACTCACTCAAGTTATGAATAATAACCTTACTCATATGGAGCACCCTGATCCATAATGAAGAGGATAAATGTTAGACTACTTCATGAGGAAACAACCACAAAAATTAAATGGGACTACAAATCCATTTTTATATGACCAATGGATAATTTTCTTAGAGAAAATATTTCACGCTTTAGGGAGTACCGAAAGGGAAAAGGTTGTCATGGCAGTTTATCGCCTCACGAGAGATGTAGATCAATAGTGGTCATTAATTCAAAACCCAAAGGAATATGAAGAAGTATCAAATATGAAATAGAGGGAGTTTAAATATCTTTTCATAGAAAAATACTTTGCTTATGACCATCGAGAAGATATGGAAAGACAATTTTTGAGTCTGAGGAAAAAGGAGGATGAGAATGTCACAAAGTATGAGGCTAACATTACAAGGTTAGAAAGGCATGCAATAGATTATATATGTAACCCAAGGAGTAAAATTGATCAATTATTTTATGGGTTAAAACCATTTCTCCATCGATCATTAGTCTCACAATCCTTCTCATTGTACGAAGATATTGTCTCATGTCCTATCAAGATAGAAAAGAAATTCTCTAAGTCTTACAACTTTATAGCAAAGAAAGAGAAGAAGATATCTTCTGAACACTCTATAAATGGAAATAAGGGGGAAAAGGGAAAATATGAATTTATATCCTATGGTAAATGTGGGAAGAAACACCATGGTAATTTCTTGAAGGGAATGTGAGTCTGTTATAAGTGTGGTGAAAAAGGGCACCAATCTCGTGATTGCAAGGGAAAGAAAGAGGCTGTTAATGTTGAATGATAAAATTTTAGAGAAATGGGGCATTATGAAAATGGATTTCCTAATATCAAAGGAAATTTACCTTAGAAAATCCCAAGGGATCAAGGCCAATATTATGTTATTACTACATTTGAAGTGAAATAATTAATGTATTTGTTTTTTTGGATCCAAGAATTATATTCTGGTTATAAGAAGAATGTGATATATATAAGGATTGTACTACAATAATTTTTTTCAGTAATGTTTTAATATAATAAAAGTAATTGTATTTTAAGTATGTAATAATAAGATCAAATTTACGTTGTTTGTTGAATTATATGTTACAATTGATTTTGGAATTTAGATACCTTTTATAGAGAGTTTGGACAGAAGTATTTTGGATAACTATAATGGTTGGAATGGATTAAGTTGGACATTGGACACTATTTTTTAAAGTTAAAATATTGCTTAATATTATTTCTGTATTATTATAAAAAGGATAACCCGGAGGTCGGGTGATAACTCGTCGCGTCCGGCAAGGCCGCGAGAATTGAACCCACAACCGAAGGGTGACAAGGGTGAATCACCTACCATTGGCCTATGTTATATCCTGGTTTGTATAAGGTAGTTTTTTAAAAAAGGTATAACATATGAATTATAAATTCATTTTTTATCCCTATATGATTAGGATAAATAGAATATTTTTCAGTTCTATTATCTTTTAGAGTGAAAGATGAGTTTGTGGTAGAAATTAGTTAAAGGATGGAACTCTACTTGTCAAGTATTCTTTTTTTATTATTATATGGGGAAATTAATTCTTAAACCTTAGGGAAAGAATCTAAAAACCAAAAATGTGTTATCCTAATACCTTATATTTTGTTGAATAGATGATGTTTTAAATCATCATTGATTTATGGATTTGAGGCCCTCAATTTTTCATTCACTTGTTTGTGATTGATAAACTCAATAACTCCCTATAAATATTTATGTTTTTCCTCTAATTATAATTCCCACCAATGTTCTCCTATTCGAAATCCTAATTTGGTGGTGACTTTTTCATTTCCCTTTCCCTCTTATTAAGACTAAATTTTATTAACCCTATTTCTGATGTGGGTTTTCCACAAAGGTATTTTTTATTTTTTAACATTTTATTTTCTAAGAAAAAATTCAAATTGTGAGGATAAAATTTATTGAAGGAGGGAATAATGTAACTCCCCACGCTTCCACGATACATTTCTCTTTGAATAATGCAATAGTGTGCGATGTACACAACATCGAGTTCAAGCACACCACAACCTATCAAACTAGACATTTAAAAAACGATTATGAATCATAATAAAAACATTTTGAATTTTATATATATACCATATAATTTTAACACTCATATTTTGTGTTTCTTAGATATAATATAAGGACAAATTCAATTTTTCAGATAAAAGAAGTATTTTTTTAAAATGCAGTTTTTTTCACCTTTTAATGGAAAACCCTTTTTAAATACAATATTTAATGAATTTATATATTAAATTTGATGAAGTTAAATTCTTCTTTAGAAGATATCCATAAAAAATATTGGATAAATATTTTTTGTGTTTTTCTGATAACTTTCATATTTTGGTGAATAGTGAAAGATACTAAATATTAATTGAAAACAAATTTTTTAATCAAAATAATTTATAGTGTTAAATTATACGTTTGAATAGTTTTGAAGAATAATTAGATTATATTTTTATCATATAATCCAATGTTTGTCATTTGAGGTAATTTCAAATTTAAATTGGACATAAAGATATATCAATATTTTGATAGTTTTTACTTCTCAAAAACCTGCTTTCTAGTTTTGACATCGGGAATTACTTTTAAATTAATTAATTCAACTTATATGTTTTGAATTTGGTAAAATAGACATACTTTTTGGATTCGAAAGAGAAAAATTAGATATATAAAATTCAACTTATACCTATATTAGTTCAATTTAATTCATTGGAGTCATTTTATAAAAAAAATAGATGTATAAAATTCTATTAAACTTTTTACCATGTTTTACCCACCATCTAGGCGCATTTGAAAATTTTCATAAAACATAATTTTACCGCTTCTGTGAATTGAATTTCAAAAATCCAAGAGAAACGGTTGACATTAGTAAGTAAAATGTGGATCAATAGGATGAAAATAATTTTTTTCGAATAGTAACTTTTGACTTTTATTTACCACGGTTAAAAGTAAATAGGGTACATAAAGGTAAAAAATGATCTTATAATTACTCTAACGCATGTCCTAATTCTATTGGATAAGGGTATTTTGACCAAAATCAACCTTATAAATAAAATTTGATCCTTTTGTTTCACTTGGATTAGATTCGGTTATTTATTATTATTTTATTTAAAGAAGAGTTAAAAGTGTTAAATTCCAAGTTTAATAACTAAAACATTTTTAATATAGGGTTATACATAATATAAATTCAACTGTAAATATTAATTATAAGTATAATAATAAATCCTACATAATGGTATTTTATTTATAATTTTTAGACATTAAATAATTAAATTTATTTATGACACAACGATGATGCAGTAATTACCTTATTATTGAAGGATTCAAATAATTAATATTATAAATATTAATATAATTGTAAATTGTGACTTTTTATGTATTCCACGAATTTTATAGGTTAATATGACATGTTAGGGTGGATTAAATAAATTATTATCAAAGTGGTAAAGTTTTTCTGACTTTCACAAAAACTAAATACCAAATAGTGTCAAAATTGACATAAATGAGTTTTTAAAATAAATACTAAATTATTAATTGATATAATATTTCTAAAAATCTAAGGTTCGAAAAAAGGAATTTTATAATTTTATATATATCAATAATGAACCACTTGGTGTTCTATTGTCTTTTTATAGTATGTTTATTAACCATTTATTATAATAATACACGAATACATGGTAAAAGTTAAACTATTTAACTAAGAGTTAAATATAAATGATAAGGTTAATATGGTGACCTAAACCAATCTAAAACCTATTGGTTGAGTGGTTTGCGACCCAGCCTCACCTTATCCTAGAAATAAATCCTTTTGGAGCCATTATATTCTGAATATGACTGTATAATAAAATAATATTTCAAGCTTTCCCAAAAGTGACCCCCACCTCTCTTATAAAAGGGTACATTCCCTTATCTCAAAATCACACCTCCAAATCCATTTTTATCAGACAACCCCTACTAAAATATCCTCCCAAATACCCTAACTTTGACCTAGAGGCCTTAAATTGATCATAAATCCATCCTAAGGAGTCTTTTTGATCAACTCAAAAGGAAACACCCGGAGAAGAGGTAATAATTTCACCACCTCTGTCAAAGTACTTTTCTTCTTACAATTCCTCTTTCTTTGTTGTTTCCATACCAAAATAATAACTCTAGTATCTTATAAATACTTTAATGTTATATTAAATATGATACAACAATATTCACTATTCTATCCATCCTATAAATGACAAGTCATCATACGTGCATACGTACATCTTACCGTCTCCACGTCGTGGTGTAGTTTGTTATTTAGACACTTCATTATTTGGATGTTTATAATATTGAGCATAAATATTTTAAATAATAAATATAAAAGTTTAATGATTCATTATATATGATATACCATCCAATTACATACGATTTCACCATCAATAGAATGATATTTTTTCTCGTGCGTACGTACGGATTACCGTCCCCACGAATACGATGAAATTCATTCCCCATCATAACCATTCAAGAATAATTTCCATTTTATGATTAAAAATAATGTTCAATAACTTAATATAATTCATGATATTAATCAAATACATCCTATTCATAACTAACATGGCT
This sequence comes from Viscum album, assembly GCA_963277665.1. NCBI lineage: Eukaryota > Viridiplantae > Streptophyta > Magnoliopsida > Santalales > Viscaceae > Viscum > Viscum album. The sequence continues at coordinate 950,489,894 of OY728143.1, forward strand.
TACATAACCAATCATATAATGGAAAAGGAACCAGTTAACACCCAAAACAATGATACTACAGAAATATTATTAACAAAGAAATATTAGAAATTCATATATGATATCATATTTATGTATGTGGTTCTTGTATAATTTAATAACAAAGATTTAACTATTATACAGGTGGTTAACATACCATCTATCAAGGAAAAGTACAAGCAAGGGTTAATTTTACAATCTTTTTATTATCCGAGATTGTTAATACGTAAGTATCTTCTGGGACCCCTTTATCATCCACATCTATATTTCTTAAAAATATATTTCAAAAAAAATACTATTTACTATACTATGGCTTAAATTCATTTATACCCTTGTTTTACTTTTTATAAAAAAAATTTAGAGGAATCTTTTTGTCGTTTTCCAAACAAGGTACTTTGTGACCTTTTCGACAAATTAAGGAAAGAATGTTTTTTATCTTATACAGGGAGTGCGGCTATTTTCTGCCATTATAACACCTTTGAAGATTCCCTTACATTATTATAAGAATATTTTCAAAATAAATGTTTTATTTTAAAATTATCTGACTTTTATATGATTTCAAAATAGAAAGAGATATTTCTCTCAAATAGTTTTTATTTCATCTATTTAAACATTCTTTGATGGATTTTACACTTGTTTGAAATTGATTTATTATGATACAATATTCTATATTGTATTTAAGGTATTGTGATATGTTTTACTATGGATGTATTATTTTTATACCAATCATGTTTTATGGATAATGTTTTAACATTTCGTATGCAAGTTTTAATACGAATGATTATGTTATGTTTCAACCTTTTCATATGAGTAATGAATTGGACTTATTAAGTGATGAGTGGAGCTCTCCATAGTTCCTTTATGCATCGGTAGGTCTCATGAGACAAACTAGTGTCTTGGCACAATGCCTTGAACAAATCTTATTTGTAGTCTTCGCACGAGGCCTTGACTATGTGTTTATGATATACGGCATTATGCATTCCATCCTTACGAATTTGGATATTGATATTACATGTGATTATTCAACTAGTATAATATACATGTGAATAAGTAAATGACATTATTTGATTTATCTTTTCCATATTATGCTCAATTTTAAGTTTAAAAGGCTTGAGTTTTAGTCTTATACATTGCATTAGATATTTATTCTTATTTATGATAGTTTATGCTATATTATTATCCTTATTGAGCATCTGAGATCACCCATTTCTTATGTTTTATTTTTTCCAGGATATGAAGAAGTATATTATAATTAACCTGTAGGAATAGGATAAGGGATATAAATATTTTCAAAGGGGACACAATGTTTTTAATTTATTTCATGATGTAATGTAAAACTTATATATGTATCTAGTACTTACAAGGCTACTAAACTGATTGATCTTTTAGGACATGATTCCTTGTATCATGCCAATTTTATGTAATAATTCACCGACTCTGGGTAACTGGGGTCGGGGCGTTACATTCTCTATTAAAATACGGTAAAACTTCCTTTATAAAAATGTAGGTTTTATATGTAAAATTGGGTTTGTTGTTATCTTATACATATAAAATATAATGGATGAATGTTAAAATATTTTGTTATATTTATATAACATATAAATTTACTAAATAAATTCTCTATGTGTTATAATTTAATTGACTATGTAAAACATGAATAAATAGTGTTCTGTTTAAATTTTTGGTTTAATTAATTGAAAAATAAATCATTATTGCATGTTTTGAAAGCTATAAAAAATTAAATTTATTCTAAAAGAAAAATATGGTTAAGTATAAGGGTGTTACAATGGGTTAAACCTTTTCTATGAAGGGTATTGTTGTTGTTCCTCATGATCCATCAATCCTTATATAACTTTAATAATTTAAAATTTGTTTTCAATTTGTATCTTTTTTTATGAAGTATAATATTACCATGTAATACATCTTAAAATATCCTTTTACACACTTCTTTTTTACTTTTTGTGGATAAATAATCACATTATGATAAAATATTTAGAATAAAATCAGTAGATAATAAATAACATTTAGTAAATAAAATTCATCACATCCCATTTTCACTTTATTACTCTTTAAAATATCAGTTAGTAATCGATTAAAATTTTTTGTTATACACTATCTTCACACATTAATAAACCCTATTTTTTGTGTCTTTATTCACTATTTTAAACATAAATAGTTGGTTTTTGAGTGTTTTTATATCAATAATTAGGAAGAATGTTAGTTCTCATGGTTGTTCATCAACAACTAGTACTATTTTCCTTTATTCAAGCTCAACCATTAATTTACTTTTTTACTTTATAATACTACACATGTGTTCTATAAATTATTAATTTAATGTCACCTTTTGATATTATGTAGAACCTTTAGGGTCTAAATCACTTGAACACCTTGATTCCATACCAGGAGTGTGAAGTAATTATTGATCATCAAACTTTCACCTAAATATCATGGATTTATATTCTAGTACTTTTATTCTTTGTACATATTATTTCATTATGTTTTTTTGGACATCAATAAACTAAAAATTTCTTTAACATTGAAAAAGAGTTTAAGTTTATCAATTAAAATTTCAGACTTTATATATATATTTTTCAATATCTTCTTTCAATTATTACTTTTTCCATTTTGTTTTTTGAATATAGAGTAGGGAATCCTGTATTAACATATTAGATACATTTTCTAGCTCTGAAAATGTCATTTTTTCAAGGGATATATCTCGATCAACTGAAATATTATCTCTACCATTGATTATAGAATCTTTATCATTGATATACTCTACTTGTTTTATGGCTACAGGAACTATAAGGACTTGTTCACAAAGGTATCTACAACCATCGACCACTTCTAATTTTAATTATTTGGCTCTATAATCCAATTTTGAAAGTATTCTCTTCATCATGAATAAATTTTCTATGGTTTCAACTTTTTTTTATTCCTTTTAATTATTTCATCATTGATTATTTTATCTCATCATTATCCGAAAAAAATTTAAGACACTTAGTCATAATATTCGCGACTTTACGACATAAAAACCAATCATTAGTAAACTTACCAATGAATAAAAAATTTCATCTTTTGAACATAGAGGAAGTAAAATATAACATCTCGTCAATTCTTCACCACTAGATTTATTTTTGATTTGTAGTTTATTCATATCCCTAAATTTTATCTCATGAGAATTTTATTGAAGTACAGAATCATTATCATTAATCCTAATTTAATTTCCTATAATTTATCTATATATTCTTCCCAATGTTACCTCCTTTAGTTCATTATCTTCAAGAATTAAAAATTTGGAATGAGCTGAGGTTCTAGTATTCTTGATATTAGTTTTGAATTTTTTTTATCATTAATTATCTACATAAAATGGCATAGTAATTCCATAGTAGTATTTAACTGATCAAAAAATTCATCAACTGATTAATTCATGCTCATTCTAAAATAATTAAACTTATTTTATAATACTTCATATATTCCCAAAAATTTTAATCACCCTCATAGGTATTCAAAATCTTCTCACATATTTCATACAAGGTCGTGTGTGACATAACTTTTGAATAGATTGGGTTAGCTAAATTTCCCTATAAAACACTATTCACCTTTTTATCCAAATCCAATTATTTATTTTATATATATGAATGATCTCTAATCTCTATATAATATTTGATCCCATTTATTTATTTTATGTAAACATTCATGCCCAATGACCAAAAATAGTGCTTCACATTATTTTTCTATGGATGAAAATGTATGCCTTAAAAGGGGTATTCAATTATAGTTGACAATATTTTAATTGAATTGTTAAGAAATAGAAGACACCATGAGGTAATAGTTATGATGCCCACTTTTTCCCAAAAATGGTATATACCCAATGAGAGTAGGGTTGAATTAATGTATTCCAATTTTAAGTTTTTTCATTATCATTGATCTTTCCCCACTTTTACTAGGAACTCTACTTTTTTTATTATCTATTTATTTTCAACTTATTTAGGGTTAGAACCCTTACTTAATCATAGATCATGTATGGTGCATTGAATTTTAGTTTACATCTTCTTTGTCATTATTTTCTTCTTTAAAGTATGCTTTTACCAAGTGTATAATTTTAGTGGATTCTTTTGGTTATTATTCTCTAATAGAAGTGTGTTCCCATTCCGAAGTTCTAATATGTTCTTACCCATTAAATAACTCATATATGCCTTCTAATGGGTTTATTTATTATATATATATTCCATTTATTGAATCTAGTTTAATGACACAACTAATTGGGATGAACTCATCATTGGTTTAAATCATTTCTTACTATAACACCCAAAGATTTTGTGAAATATTTTTTTCAAAATAATTTAATCTTTTTGATATTTTTCATTTCACACAACACTTGGTATAGATTTTTTATATGAAAGAAATAAGTTTTTTCTGTTATAAGAAGAAATAATTTAATCTTTCTATACACAAAAGACTTAAATTATCTTTTTATACATGCAACACTATGTTTGTCTTGTGTTACAAACAATGTCATGTTCCTTCGATAACTTGTGTTACACGTAAGACTATGTTTTACCAAACTAAAATATAATTTTAATATTATTATTAAAATATTATTATAGTTTTCACCTAGCTATTGGAATAGTGGTTATTAATAATATTAATTAAATCATGAAAATATGGATACCAACTAACTATAAATTAAAATAAAACCATTTTGACAATATATGAAATCTTTTGATGGAAAACTATATTTTGGAAATCAATAATGATTTACCATAATAAAATAATTAAAAACAATTTGATAAATTATTTTAATGGAATTTATAAATTATATTCATTCAAATATTTTACATTCATCTTATGTGTTTTATAGATAATAGATAAGAATAAATCAAATTTTATGACTAAAAAGATGCATTTTTCTAAAAATCAATTTTACTACCTTTTAATGGAACACCAATTTTTAAAATAATTTATGAAAATTTTATATTTTATATTTTAAAAATTAAACATTATTTTTTAAATAATAATATCATTTTGTAATATGGGTGACTTTTTGGTATTTTTCTAAGAATCTTCATTTTTTTATGAATACTAAAACACACTGATTTTTTATTGAAAAATTATTTTTCATCTAGTTAATATAGTTAAATTATAGTTTAAATTGGTTCTAAAGTATATTTAGATCAACTTAACATCAATAAATCCAATTTATTTCATTTGAAACAATTTCAGATTGAAATTGGTTATAAAAACAATTCGAACTTTTGAATATTTTCACATTAAAAAACTATTGTTTTGTCCCATCCGTATGATTATTTTTAAATTTATTACTACAACTTCTATGATTATAATTTAAAAAATTAGATTCCATATGTGTAATTAGAATAATATATAATTTCTAATATGTTCAAATTATTTTTTGATCAAAAATATTAGTGAAAGTAAATAAAATTAATTATAGTGATTAAGGTAAAATAAAGTTTACTTAGTGGTTAAACAATATATCAAGGGAAAAAATATGCTAAAAACATGTCCAAAATCCATTGTCTGGATATATTTCAACCATATCCCCCATTTTATAGAAAAACAAAAAATTATTGGATGCACATGATGAATGGAGACCTATCAATAGTGTTTACCTTTTTTATATTTAAAAGAATGTCACTCCTCCTCCACTATAAAAGGAAAATAAATCCCCTCACTTATTAACACATATCAAGCCCTTGTGATCATCCAAAAACTAAACAAATAACATAAAAATATCGATAATATCATTCTAGAAACCTCAATTTTGTCATAAATCTAACCAAGGAATCCCTTTGGTGCAAATCAAAAGGAGTTATCTGGAGGTAATGTTTTTCAACGTGCATTTATGTTTTATTTCTTTCCCCATCCATTAAGTTATTATTATTAAATTATAATATAATAACATCAGTATCCTAAATATAATGATATTTTTTTATTATTAAGGTTTTAACTAAACCAACATTCACTTCCATCAAATGGGTAAATAACTTATCAATCTTGTGTACGGTGAACTACCACATCACGAAATGATGTCAATCATTTTTCCTTTACCACCTATCATGGTTGGGAATTATGATACAAATAGTGTTTATATATATATATATACTATTATATATTATTTCTTTATGATTCTGAAATTATTATATGAAACATACCTTTATGATTTCCATTTTATGTAAATATGATAACTTCATTTGTGGATGTGTGGATTACTGCCTCCCCCAAACAGATTTAACTTTTTTACACTTTACATGGAATGTATGAAGGATGTGTTTAGTAAATTTATATGATATATATGAAATATTAATTCTACTATAATGATAATATATATATATGTGTGTGTGTGTGTGTTTTTCATTTACTTACTTTCTTTCAAAATGATAATAAAACAGAAACAACATTCATGCATACGTACGACCTACCATCTCCATGAACAGTGTATTACATTTCACATTTATATATTTTATATATTATTATATATATTTAAATATTAATATATATGATATTTATATATATTTTTACATTATGAAAATCATTAAATAATAATCTATGTAAGAGTATTAAGAATAAAAATTCAAAACATATATGAAAAACAAAGTAGTTATTACGTGAAACGTAACATTAACATAAAATTGTAAATAAAAAAGTAATATAAAGTAATAATAAAATCATATATAGTATTATATATAATAATATGGTTCTATGGTAGATTTATAATAAATTTATATTTATTATAATGAGGTTTGAGCATGTACAAAGAAAGTCAATACATAAAGTAAGAGTTTCCTCATCTCACTTTTATTTCCACGAGATATATTCTATATTAACCAATTATTCTTATTGTGTGGTGTATATGATTCCCTATGACATTTTATATAATAAATTTTCTTTATTTTATTATATTAAAAGTTTTTATTGATGTTATTATTTGATGGTAATCACGATTCAAAAGTTACTTAAGTGATAAAGGTTTCTCATCTCACTTTTATTTATGTGAGACTTATGCCATATTCACCACTCATTTATTTTTTGTGGTGTATATACTACACAAGAATGTATTATAAGATTATTATAATTAAATTTATAGATATTTACATATCCATTTGTTGATATCTCTTTCATGAATTTTATGGTTCAAAAGTTACCAAATCAGTAAATTAATTTTGTCTCAATTTTTCTTCTTTGAGATACATGCCCTATTATGAACCTATATTATTCTCTGGGTTGTATATTATACCATTTTAAATGTTATATAATGAATATAATTATTTTAATGATATTTTAAGCTTCATTTAATGTTATTTTTTCATGGGTATTGTGATTCAATGTTACCAAAGTGGTGACAGTTTTTTATTACAATCCCATCGTTTATCAGGATTGTTTCTGATTATGCTTCCATTAATGAAATCTTATGACCCATATCTCAAGAAATTTCATGAATTTTATTCTACAATATTCATTCATGATATCTTAAATTAATGTAACTATTTTACACTCATTTATACTTAAGCTTATAAATAACATGTTTTTTAAAAAATCCGACCTCTTTTCTTTTTTGGTCGAAAATTCCCCCCCCCCCCAAAACCATGTTTTCAAAGGAAAATGTTTTCAAAAAAATTTATGTTTTAGAAGTGTATTAAATTATTTTCAAGAAATCATTTATAATTTTTCATTGTTATTTTCAATTAAAATGGTCATAAAAATTATTTATGTTTAAAAAAATTGTTTTTAAAGCTGAAAGGAAATTTCCATATAAGATGAAATACCTTGATATAATTTGTTCTTTATTGGATATAAGATAAAAGAAAACCATTATTATTTTTTCTTTTAATGGTTTATTCTTATGATGACATGTTTCTTATGGAACTCATTTCTCTTCCACTAGTTATACCATGATAAAATGCTTATGAAACCCACTTCTTTTCATGGGTTATTCTATGGTAAAATTATTGTGAAGCCTCTCCATTTTCAACATGCTATGATAGGATGAAGTTTTTAAAATATATATTTCTTTTCATGGGTTATGATATGATTTTTACAAAACCCATCTCTTTTTATGGGTCAGGATATAATGAATGTTTTATTATCTTGTGGCACATGTATGTGTGATTTTATTATGTGATAGGTGGGATCTATATATCCCTAAAATAAATTAGGTAAATATTTGTATCTCCTGAGTACGATAGGGATAGATTAATGAATTAACTTGGTTTAGTATGATAGGGCTAGAATGATGAGTGAACTCAGTTCAGTATGACAGGGGTGGAATAAAGAGTAAACTCAATTCAGTAATACAAGGCTAGAATGGGAAGTGAACTTAGTTCAATAATAAAGGGATGGAATGGGAAGTGAACCCAATTCAGTAATATAGAGATATAATGAGAAGTGAACCTGATTCATAAATACAGTTCTAGAATGGGGATTGAACCTGGTAAAGTAAAAGACTTTGTCTACTAAGATAGTCTTGGTAGTCAGCCTTGACTACTATGTAAATCATTTTATATTTCTATCACAATTCTATATATTATTCATATGTTATGATTTCATGTATTATGCACTCAATTACCTTATGATTAATGTCTTTTAAACATCCAATATTTATTCCATGACTTTTGATTATGATCTTTGATATTTAGGGTATGATATTCTAATGATATGATCATGTTCTCATACCCTTATTCTAATGATTATGCTTAAATATCTCCTTGTTTACCCTTACTGAGAATTTGACCTCACCCCTTTCTTATGTTTCCTTTACCTGAGTTAAGAATAAAGTTATTAAGTTTTAGTACTAAAAGGGAATATATTGGAAAGATATGTTGAAGATCTTTCACCAAACTAGAATAATGGAATCTAAGTTTCCAAATACAATAAATTATTTTGGTCCATGGGAATGTATTTTTGGAATGTGATGAATATTAATCTAAAATGATGTAATATCCAGGTATGTTAATCAAATTTTGCTATAGTTAGTATCAAAGGGATATTTAGTCAACCTTGGTAAACTAGGATTAGAAAAATTTAATGAAATTCCTATGGATATGTATAAGTATTTGTCTAGGGATGTCTATAAGGATAAGCCTACGGTTTCATATCTTGAAAAGAAGGTGTCATAATTTAGGTACCCTATATGTGATTTTTCATGATTATGTGGTTTTCCACTATGATAATTTCTTTTCATACTATGCTTCCTAGTTTTAGTCAATGGGGGGAAGCAAAAGAAACTAGGTTAACATTTAATCTTATGGAAAATTTGGTGATTATGAGCAATAAATTGGATAATGACTCAAGAGAAACATATTTAAATTATTCTGAATCATCTATCATGATATATTATTAATAATGTAAAATTTAGTGATATTCTTAACACATATAATAAGATGAAGATATAATTTTATAAATGTTCACATGGTAAGGAACATAGAAGAAAGAATATGAAGCTTTCTAGATGTCATCAAAAAGGAAAGGGGAACCCTGGGCAATACCTCAAATGGAGTGGAATATGTTATCTATGTGGTAAAAAGGGTCCTAGAGTGAAATATTGTCATAGATTTTAAAGTCTTATCTATGGATAATATGGGCACTACCCAATTAAATGCCATGGCCTGATAATTTACTTATAAAAAAAGTAAGGACATATTTTATTCTTACCACTTATGTGGAAGGATTGAAGTTTTTATATATTTGGATTAAAAAATTATAAAATATATAAGTATTTTTTAGTTTATATTTTTTTACTAAGAATTTACAAGAATATGTTGAATGGTTCTTACTGACTAGAAAAGTGATTTAATATAACGGTGAAATTTTGACTAAATGAAGATAACCCTTAATATATTACTTATTTTGAGATAATGATGTTTAGATAAAGATATATAGTATATGAATAATTAAATTCAATGGTACTGGTTACCTCAAAACTGATAAATAATTTTTTTAACAATGCAGTTTGTGCGATCAAGGATGGAGTTTTCAACATTTTTGGATTTAAGGAATATATCCAATAAACTTTGAAATAAGGAAACATGCATGTTTTCATTAAGTATTTATGGTCATTACCTTGTTTCAAGAGAATACATGATGGAGTTAATCACATATTTGGTATTTTAAAAACATGAACTAATTTTCGATATATGGGGGATCAATGTTAATATTATTTTGAGAAATTTAGTGACCTTATTTCTATTTTTTTGTATTTTTAGCTTTCAAAAGGTTCCTAAGGTTATAAATTTATGCAATGTTTATATTAAACATCCAATGAGGTTTTAGATATTAAAGTATTATCTCACTATATGAGGATTTTTTCATTTTAGATAATCTATTCTAACCATTTTGTTACGATGATAACTTGATACTGAAGGAATGACTTATCATTATAATTATGGATCATATGATCCATTGGTGATTCATGAATAAAAATGCACTTTCATTTATTGGAGTAAGAGATAAAGTTGAAATTGAGAAAGGCAGAACCAAAGGGAGAGGTTTTATATATGTAAAGGAATGAAATCAAGTAAGAATATTTCTGTTGATGCCAAAAGTTGGGAAGAAGAAGAACAATAGGGAAGTCTCTGAGGCTGCCTCGCGAAGACCTTTCGTGGAGCCCCATGGTCCCGCGCCCGCCATAGAGCAAGGAGGCAGAAGGCTCCGTGAATTAATTTGACATTCGTGAGCCCACCACAGAGCAAGGAGACAGGAGGCTCCGTGAACGAATTTGACGTTCGCGATCCCTCCGTGGAGCAAGGAGGCAGGATGCCCTGCAAACCACTTTAATGTTCATGAACCCACCGCGGAGTGACTTATGTCTTCACACTGAGTGACCTCTACTTCACAGCACCTCTTTCCTATAAATATAGGTCTCCCCTCGAGCCCAAATGACGTATCATTCGACCTTTCACATTTTGAGCTCTCAAATCGTGAAGAACTTCTTGCTCTACGAACCATGAGCTCCTCAAGGTAGTTTTTTCTTTGCGAAGTGCCTCCCCCTTTGCTTTAGTCGAACCCATTTTTTGAGAGGGATTCCTTTTGCGAAGCCCACAGGCCTTCGTGAATGAAGGAGATCCACAAAGAGACTCAGGTCTTCACGAAGCATTTATGCTTCGCGAAACACCCTCCACACACACATGAACCACATGCTAAGGTAGGGTCACTGTGCTTTGTGAAGCATATTTCTTCACAACACCTTACATTTCGAGGAACCATTTCTTTAGGAGGCATTGCTTCACTAATGACTTTCCACTTCATGAAGCTCCTCCCATATAGACCTATTCCATAGGCCTAGGCTAGGATACTTCACTTTGCGGAGCACAACCCTTTACGAAGCCCTTCCACTTCATGGAGAACCGGAGCTTCAAAAGGCTTCTATATATGAACCCATATTCTCTAAAACTCCTTTTCCCATACAGCCCTTCAGGTTTGCACGAATCAATTTCAAAGTCCCTTGGACGATACTACCCGTTGTGTTGCTTCACCTCATGCTTCTTGGCATAGGCACGCTAATGGCTATCGCTTCTTCGCATAGCCACGCTAACATGGACCCCCAATAGGATCACCTCACGACATCCCCTGACCACGGCGCTACCTGTACCTTCTCACCACCATGTTATTTATTGTGTCGGTTATGTAAGTGCTAGGGGTGAGGAGTAAACCCACCTCTTCCGAGCTGCAGGACGTTAAACTACCAAACACCTTCATCTTCAGCACATGACATTAAACTGTGACCACTACCTGTGCCCCATGTGTCAGATGTGGGGTTCCCCCACCATGGACATTCTGTACACCTACTGGTCTCCATGTGAGTGAGATCATTCCTCACATGGAATGATATCCTCTTAATTGTGGTGGCATATGTCCCTGGGGAAAGGGAAACCACCATGGTGTAAGCCCCTAGATTTCCTTGCAGGAGGTAGCACCCATGCTCCTCCTCTCTTCATGGGTGCCAAATCCCTCTCCCACTGGGATTTGTCACCACCCGGGCCCCCACCCTGGATTTATTCCCAAACTCCATCTCCTTGGGCTGGTAACAACGTGTTAGCCCCTGTTTCCTCTTTGGGCCACCAACTACGTGTAGCCCCAGTCTACTTACGACGGATGCACCTTTCACTATGTGATCGTCCGGTCTTTGTTGTATCTTGTTTCTCACACTGAGCATGACTCACATGGTCTTAGTGCAAGCATCGACCATGACATCCTATCTGGGAAACCAATAGTGTAAGCCCCACACCCCATTCTCGAACTACGTGGACTTTGATCTTTACAAAGGCAAGGTGCGTAGGAAGCCTCCCTGAGGTTCAATCCCAACACCCATTGGTCTCGGCTCCCTTCCCATCGGTTCACCAACAACTTGGGCTGCCTCAGATCCTAATCCCCTAAATGCCCCCATTCCATGAACTATGAGTTCTTTGATCCTTTTCTTCTAGATAAGGTACGTAGAAAGCCTCCCTGAGGTTCAAGCCCAACACCCGATCGCTCCAACCTCCTTCACGTTGGTTCACCCACTCCACCTGAACTATGTGGTCTTTGATCCTTTCCAAGGCAGGGTACATAGGAAGCCTCCCTGAGGTTAAATCCGAACACCCGGTCACTCGGACCTCTTTCACGTCAGTTAGCCCACTCTACCTGAACTATGTGGTCTTTGATCCTTTCCAAGGCAGGGTACGTAGGAAGCCTCCTTGAGGTTCAAGCCCAACACCCGGTCGCTCTGACCTCCTTCATGTCGGTTCACCCACTCCACCCGAACTACGTGGACTTTGATCCTTGCCAAGGCAAGGTATGTAGGAAGACTCCTTGAGGTACGATCCCACCAACCATTGGTCCTGACTACCTTCATGTCGGTTCACCAAACGCAACTTGAACATCGAGGACTTTGATCCTTGCCAAGGCAGGGTATGTACGAAGCCTCCACGATGTTCAAGCCCAACACCCAGTCATTCTGACCCCCTTCACGTTGGTTAACACACCACCTAAACCAAGGTGCGTAAGAATCCTCCACGAGGTTTAAGCCGGCCATTTATCTGGGCCCCAGGTCCTCCTTCACATCGGTTCACCCCCGTCATGCATGACATTAAACTGTGAACCTCAATTAGCGGTAAGTCATTATTTCCCCTAATTACCAGTAAACCGTTGTTTCCCCCAGTCAGCAGTAAGTCGTTGCACCCACCCGAACTACATGGACTTTGATCCTTTCCAAGGAAAGGTATGTAGGACACCTCCATGAGGCTCGATCCCAACAACCATTGGACCCCAGGTTCTCCTCCACGTCGGTTCATTGACCCCCATCTCACAGAAACTACATGGGTTTGATCCTTGTCTCCTAGATAAGGTACTTAGGAAGCCTCCCTGAGGTTTGAACCCATCCAGCAGTAAGTTGTTGCGACACCATTCAAGGGTAATCCATTGTCAACACCATCCAGCAGAAAACCTTTGTGACCCAATTCATTGGTAAGCCATCGCGACCCTGTCCAGCGGTAAGCTTTCAACATCCCCATCCAATAGTAAGCCATTGAAATCCCAAATCAGCATTAAGCCATAATCATATGAACTATTAGGACTTTGATTCCCTACCACAAGGATACGTAGGAAGCCTCTTTAAGTCTCAAGCCCAAATTCATCGTCATAATTGTGGCGGTTCCATCCCATTCACCATCCACTTCATTCAACACTCCATAATCCATCATGATTCTTACTCAGGCTACCACATCCCGATGGGATCTTGCCGCCTCATTCCCCATTACCCTCCAGAACAATTGGAAAGCTAACCACACATTAACCCCAACATCTGTGTTCCCTCCAGAGGTTGCACCCATCTAATCTAATTTAATCAGTGTTTTGATCAGTCTGATTTGTCTTCATGGGATGTTAAACCTATGGAATACCCCGTGTTAAACAGGGGAAGCTGAGGAAAACCTCAGATACATGCCTATGGCATATGATTCCCTAAGTTCAACGTGGTATGCCTCAGAATTCCGCGCCCTCGAGAAACCCTATATTAAGGGGAAGAAACCTAGATGCTCCAGTTTCCCAGTGTCCTGAAACACTAATGATGTCCAACGTGACTACTTCTCTAACCAAAGGTTGCTTCCCTAACTGGACCCTTTGAAATCTCCCGACATAAGCAGTGTAATTAACTAGTGTCCATAAAGATATGGCACTAGGAAGAGTTTCACAAACAACATCTTAAATCTATAAGGGAGACCCGAAATAGGTGATGAGTTCCGAGGAGGAATACTCGGAAGGAAGAGCCAACATCCCATCATCCCATTTTGATCAAGGAGAAAACAACCCTGGACAAGGAATGGATGTCGCCCACCTTTGGAAAGCGGGAATGCGGGGTAACGAAACTGCACCTTTCGTACTCAAGCAGACAGACACGTGCGCCCCGAAGAAAGCATTGGAAATAGAAATGGTGAACCCGATGTGAAGGTATTCTCATCAACATGGAGATTAGTAGAGTTTGAGGCATTGGTGGATTAGCATGTTACTGGATCCAGCTATCTGGCGCCGGGTCCGGCCAAGAAAATAGCGGACCTGGCGTGAAACTCACCAGAATTTGGGGAAGTAGAACGTTGGACTTCCCGGTCTGTGACGTTATCAATGTGGACCCCTCTTACCGGTCATGGAATCCGGGATGGTGCTCGAGGATTAGTCATCGATTCCTTTTTCTTTCAGCACTGATGAGTTAATCTCCCTGTTTTTAGAAACCAAGCTGCGAAACTCGGAACTCAGTCACCGCCTGCCCACCGACGCAAGGGTAGGGGTAGTACTAGCATGAAAGTCCCACGTGGCTTTGACTCTTCATCAATTCCCTCTACACCCATGAACATGGGGCGCCCATGCCCCATCTCCTCATCCGAGGTTGTTCAATGGAGTTTTATTAATGACCTCATATGCCGGTATTAGGAGGATGGTATTATACCAACTCAGGATATGGCCCACCTAGATTTATAGGCATCTGTGCCTCATCGTCAATGCCACCCCAAAGGTCCGTACAGGGAGCCACTGCTCCCCACTCCAACATATAACCGTTTTGGGATCCTGTCCCCAGAACGCTTCGACTACTCTCTGCCCTACGCCGACGTGGTAGGGGATATCTGGGTCAGCCCAGCTAGGATCCCATTCTAGGGGCTCCCATTATGAAATCACACCAGGCTAAATCAGCACCACCACCTTGTCTTACAATCTGAGGATCAGGTAAGACATGTACTTGTACCACCGGATCTGGTTCATCTAACCCGACGCCAGCGTCGGTCACAAGCCGAAGAGGACACCTTCTAAGGGGAGTCAAAGTTAGCGGCTACTATGGCCTGATCCACTGCCGATGTATATCACCAGATCCCTGTATATGCTGAGCAAGGGAATTTATATGCTCAACCTAGATCGAGGCCCCAACCACCCCATGGGAAGACTGGGTCAACTCTCTTGGTCGCCGACATAGGCAGTGGCCGCTGCGGACTAACCTATAGCGATGCCACCAAGTACAAAGGTCCTCCCTGTACCACTACCATAGAGAACACAGACCTTCCCCACTTCTAAGATTGGCATGGACGTCTGCCTCGTGCCACATTCAGTTCAAATGAGGGTCCTCCCCACGGCGGTGACGCTCAGTACGAAAGTCTCTATCGTTCCCACTACACCGGATATGGAGTCATTCCTCCCACCATAGACCATTGGTATGGGGACGTTGCACATACAGTAACTCTTCAATGTGGGGACCCTCCTCGTTTCCTTGTATTAGCCACAGAAGGTCCTCCTCACCTCAGCAATAAGGGGTGTGAGGGGCACCTCCACTTCACCAGCGCCCAACACAAGGGTCTGACCCGTGTTCAGCTCGACTAGTATGAGGACCTTCCTCGTGCTGAGGTCATCAGAGGGAACAAGCATGGGGGTCCCACCTATACTCCTATGTGCTTGATCTGAGGTCCTAACCACTCCATCACTTCCCATAGAGGTCCTCCCCATGTTCCCTTTGATATATGTCCCGGTGCTCCTCGCACCCCGGCTTACTCAGGTGGAAACAATCTCCGCCCCGGCACTAGTACGTCCAAAGGACCTCCTTGTGTCTGGAATCATCCCTGTCCAAAAGATCCATCCAGGGGCAGGAAGGTAGGTCATCGCCACTATATGAAGGACTCGGGGAAGGTCCGAACAGAGATCAAACTAGTCTACTTCTCAGACTCTGAAGCAGAATACGACTCAGCATGGGAACCCTCCCCTTGCTCATCTAAGTAAAGGGATATGGAAAAAATGAGGCACATCAACATAGTACTCATGGAATATGAGGTCCATAGGATTCCCGCCTCCCTCCACAAGTATATCCTAGAGGATGAAAATTTGGCAACCCCGTAGGTTACGATCGTGCAATAACCACCATTATCGCCAGAAGCACTCTCTACCTTGACTAGAGATCACAGAGAGCTATTCTGGGGACCAATGGCAGGAGAGAAGTAGTGTGTCCTATCACCAATAGCCCTAGCCCTTGCGCCATGAACTATGGCCATCAGCCCATCCTATCGCAATGTGGTGGATGGGTCACTACAATTTTTGGAGTACAACTCGAGATTCAGTAGCCAGTCAGCCCATTCACTGTATTCCCCACCAGCCAGCCTATCATCCCAGTGGTATGCATCAGTACCGTTTCCAGTTCCTCAACCACCCCCAGTTAATGAATTGGTCAATCAAGGGGCAGAACCTAAATCTGAGCTGAGGAGCTTATGTAATATCCTCACAGCAGACCACTTCCCCGAGATGTTCTAACCCGTGGCAGCACCGAATTTTAGCGTGCTGGAATCCCTCACCCCAGAGGAAGTTGAGTGTTTCCGAAAAACCCTATGGGAAAAATAATTTCTTCTTTATCATCAGTGAGTGGATTATCCTAGGATACAAATGCATTTTGAGGAAATTGGCGAGCAATGTCATCTAGTTGATTTGGTCGCACTCCCTGTGGCCCAGCACCCTGAGTCACCAGGTCGCCGTAAAGCCCTCCAACAGCAATGCATTCAGAGTTTGAAGGTACTCTGCATGATTATCAAGGAGGCTTCCCCCTATATGCAAATTTGTGGCTGGGGTAGTATATTGCCCTCTTCTTTAGTCTTATCTGATGGTAGTTTGACTTGCTATGTGATATGGAGTATATTCCCCCATGTAGAGTCGTCGTCAACATGGCCACCCAATCTGAAGAGAAAAATGATCTCGAGCTTCTTGTTGGAGACTTACCCTATGAGGTCGTTCCACCACCACTGGATCCATCGGGAAGATTTACTCGCCAGAAGAGGAATCTACTAGGTCTCCCTGCGTGCACCGAGGCATTAGTCCTTAGTCAAAATCATGGTAAGGGTAAAGAGAACCTCAGAGATTCCAAACACTTTGACCCATCCACCTTAGTGAAGAAGATGGAGGAGGACCCTGAGAAGGCCGTGTTGCGCCCACAACTTGTTGAACAGAAGAATTTGGTCGATGACCTCTTTGCTGAACGCACTATAGAGCGACGACCAGACTAAAGTAATCCTAGGCTAGGGTAGTAGGGACAGGAAAACATTCCCCTTGGAGAGCTGCCTCCAGGTGACCCTGACCATCCTTCCCCCGTAGACAAGGTTGAGGCTGGAACTTATAACAAGAGGGCACGGTATGTCTCGCCAAACCCTCCAGAACGATGCGATAATCCAAGGAACCCTGCTCGGGTTCCCACAGCTGCCCTGCAGGTCGCCCCACCAGCCGCGCCATGAGCCGCTGAGCCACCTTACCATGTTGAAGAACCCCCCAACACACTCTTGTTTAGGGATCCCCGTCAAGATAGGGACCCCACTCAGATGATCCAATGGTGGCACACATTGCCCACCTTGAGGCATTGGAAACGCGACAGGTGGCACTCCCACCAGATGGAAAGCCATATCCATCATGGGTGGATGATATTTCGGCACCTTCAGGTTTCGCGAATCCCACATTTTACCCCTTTAATGGTACATGGGACACACCACAGCATCTGGCCCACTTCATCTCAATGCGTGGGACCATGTTAGGGACTCCAGTGTAGCAGGAGGCCACCAAACACAGATGTTTTGTGCAGACATTAGAGGTTCCTGCGTTTGTCTAGTACAACTAGCTTCCCATGGGATCAGTGACCACTTGGGAGGACCTCTATAGGAAATTATTCTTCCATTTCTGCTCCACCACATGGAAAACGAGCATCACAGACCCCTTAAAGTGCAAACAGAGGCCCGATGAGCGTGTCACGGACTTTATCGCCCGGTGGAAAGGACTCACATACTCCCTTGACATTCCACTGACTCCGGAGAAATTACTAACGATGTGTGTGGGAAATGTTAAGATGGAACTGGTTACCTCTCTGATCACCCAGAACTACCTCGGAGGATTCTGAGACTTCTCAGATAAGGCTCAGCACCTAGAAGAAGCCCCACAATAGGCCATCCAGGCTTGTTCGTTGCCCCTATAATTCCCGTAAGGAGGGATGCAAGAGCTAAGACCACCATGGTGGCCCAAATAGAGGCCCCCAGATAGCTGGAATTATTACCAGTGGAGCCACCTCCGCAACCTTGCAGAGACCCACCACCACAGGCACAACCTCTGACCCAGCAACGTCTGTCTCAAAATCGGCAGGTGCCCCTGCGTGATGCGCCACCACCGCATAGGTGGGAAAATCAGGCCCTGCCTCCTCGATAGGCTCCTCCATCCCCCATCAGGTTTAGGCTCCAAGGGCCCCCTTTCTGGAAAGAAGAAACCGAACCTACTTTTTTAATTAGATTCAGGTTCCTCGCTATTTTTGAATTGCCTTGGAATAGGGGATTTTGAGTTTTCCTGAGTGTAGAAGGCCTGAAGAGGCGAACCACACTAATCACCCCAACTACTTCCCCTATCACAGGATCTTGGGTAAAACCTCAAGTAGTACTATGTGTTAAAATAATGGCTCCAAGATCAGGTCAATAATAACATAGTCAGGCTGGGCCCAACCCCAGTGTAGGTAGCATGCATCTTTTTGAGGCCAGATAGCAGTAACGACAGTGAGTGTGAGTGGAATAAGGTTTATAGTTGTGGATATCAGAAATATGATGACTGGATGGCTAGAAAAATGGCCACCCGTTACCATGGTATCATTCTTGCTTTCCTGAATCGTCCAGAGCCTTTAGAATATGCGGCCACCACTTCTGCATTGTCATCTCAGTCGGCCTCTTCCCAGAAGAGAAAACACCAGCGGCGCAAGGGAAAGCAATGCGCCCCACCAATGCCATCGTCGTCCCATACTCTTGGTGACTTCATTCCCCTGGAGATGGGGATTACTCCCAGGATCCACCCAGTAGTGGATAACTCTTTGAGTGACAGTCAAGCGTATGCTTCGATTAACACCGTGGAGCTGGTAAACCCTACATAACTCCCGGTGATGGAAAGCACCGGGCGGATCTCCCCAACGACCCCAACTGATGCCAATGTCGGCAGATCCATGGCCATATGGGTCATCGAGGCACATCATTTTTCACTTTATACTAGGTTATTCACACCACTAAGACTAGACAGCAGGCCCACCACATAGCTCAGCATGCGCAACCTCCTCATCTGGTGTCATCAGGCCCACCTCCACCGCCGTTTGTGCTATTGGATCAGTCAGAGCCACCTAGACAATGCCAAGACCAGCCATGCCTTGCTACAGGTCGGTCTCAGTCATCTGACCATCATCTGATATCCACTCTTTAGGCTTCAACTAGTGGGAAGCAGGATATGCCCAGCACCAGTCAGCTGCCGGCCCAGCTAGCAGGGGCCACCGTACCGCCTGTCGTAGAGTGACCTCCTGTAAGCAGAATTGCATGCCTAGCATGGAAGTATGATATTCTCTAGCACCTTTACAGCATCCCAGAAATAATTTCCATCATTTAGGCCCTTCACCTATCGTCAGATATGTTTGAGGCCCTCACTGAGGCTTTAAGAATCCCCCTCCATTATGAGACGAAGGTAGTAGCTGCAGAGTCCTTTCATACAGAAGCAATAGAGAATGGTGAATTCCAGGCCATTATCTCATTCTCTGGGGAAGATGAATGTTCTCCCATACAGGTACACATTCGCCCACTAAACATCAATGACCAATTCAATGGCATGGAGGTTCGTCATTGTCTTTTTGACACCGGCTTCAGGATTAACCTTATTCTGACATGGATACTGCCGAAGCTGGGGTTATCCGAAGATGACTTGATTCCCTCCGACCTGAAAATCCAGGGATACGATAGGACATAGCAGACCTCAATCGATAAGATTTGTTTGAAGACACAGTTCAGTGGACTAGTTTCCAGTACTAAGTTTATGGTTGTCTCCCAAGACACCGAGTATAATGCATTTATGGGCAGACCATGGATCCACCTACATGCGGTGGTTCCCTCATCATACCACTTGTGCCTCAAGTACTCCCTAAATGGTCGAGCGGGTGTGATCCAAGGTGACACGTCTCCTTTTTTCTATTGTGAAGCCCGCTACCTGGATTCCGACTATTACAAGAGAAATGAAAAGCAGATTCAGGCTAATGAGGTTGAACCCGTTGCGGTTGCAACCGACCCTTGGGCAGGTATGTATGACGCCTAAATCTTCCCAATATATTGATTAGAGGCCACAACCCCTGATATGGGGCAATGTTTTGTTTTCTCTGGTATAAGGGGGAAGCATACTCTCAGGTCCAAGCGATATCAGGAGATCACTTCATATTCTTATACGAATCAAGCCTTGGTGATCCCTGAGCTCCCTACTTCCATAAGGTATCGGGATGTACGCCCCATGGAAATGGAAATATGTCATCACTACTTATTCTATCAGGCTGAAATTAACCAGCTCAAGCTGATGCACCACTATTTCTTTGATATCATCAAGCGTGGCCCCTTGGCCCAAAGACCAGACCTGATCAGATCAACAACCTTCATTGTTATGGTTTCAAAAACACCGAAATCTCCCAAAATAGTGACCACTACCGCTCAGGCTAGTACCAGCCTATCCTGGGGATCTTTCGACCCAGAGGAAGATCCTCCCACTGGGGATCCCTCCTCCTCAAGTGGAGAAAAGGATTTGGAGGATGCTCCTCCTGCCTTTGAAGAGGGTGTCTCTGCCACAGTCAATGAACCGGTATAGGTGAACCTCGGTAGAGAGGTAGATCTGAGACCTACATTAATCAGTGCCACCATGTCCATCAAGGAGCAGAATTGGTATGTAGAATTCCTGAAACAACATCGTGATGTATTCGCCTGGAGCTATGATGATATGTCGGGACTAGATCCTCAGGTATCTCTACACTTCCTCGGTCTCCTGAAAAATCATCGCGGGTTCAAACAACCTCCCAAGAAAGATGCACCCTTCCCATGGCGCCATGGTAGTGGTGGAAGTTGATAATATCATCAGAGCCAATTTTGTTAAGGTGGTCCAGTACCACAAATGGATAGCCAACATTGTGCCAGTCAGGAAGAAGAACAGACAGATCAGAGTCTGCATCAACTTTTGGGATCTTAACCATTACTGTCCAAAGGATGATTTCCCCCTTCCTATGATGGAATTGTTGATCGATTCTACGGCTGGGTTCCAAGACCTCTCTTTCATGGATGGTTACTATGGATACAATCAGATCCAGATGGCCCCCGAGGACGAGGAGTCTACAGCCTTCAGGTCACCACAAGGTACGTTTTGTTACCAGGTCATGCCCTCCAGTTTAAAGAATGTAGGTTCCATCTATCAGTGGTTCATGCATCACATATTCAAGCCGATCCTGGGGACATTGGTGGAATGCTATGTGTAAGATCTGTTGGTCAAATATTTCCAGCGCTAGGACCATCTCAAGGACCTTGAGAAAGTGTTTGTCTTCCTCCGTTACCACCACCTGAATATGAACCCATTGAAATGTTCCTTCAGGGTCACCTTTGGGAAATTCTTCGGCTTTGTTGTCAGGTACCGGGGCATCAAGATCGACCCAGAGAAGATAAAGGACATCAGCTAGATTCCTCCCCTAAGAAATATTTGGGAGCTTTGAGGTTTTCATGGCCAGTTAGGCTACATATGTCAATTCATTGTGAATCTATCCAGCATGTGTAATCCCTTTTCACATATCATGAAGAAAGACACCACCTACGAATTAGACGAAGAGTGTCAGACCGAGTTCAAGGAAATCAAGAAGTATCTGCTCCAGCCTCTAGTCTTGATTCCACCCATCTCCGAAAAACCACTGATCCTTTACGTGACCGCCTTGGAATGATCTCTCGACGCCCTCCTCTCCCAAAAGAACAATGAGGGGACAGAGAACAACCTTTACTACCTGAGCCACATGCTCCTTGATACGGAGACTAGATACTCCCCCATTGAAAATATATGCCTCATGCTGGTATTCGCTGTACAGAAATTTCGAAATTACTTACAGCACCATGTGGTACAGCTGGTGTCTCGAGTAAACCCATTGAAGTACGTTCTGAACCACCCCATGTTGAAAGGTCGTCTTGCTCATTGGGCAGTGATTCTCCAGTAGTTCGATACCAGGTTTGTCCCTCAGAAATCTATTAAGGGGAAAGCATTGGAAGACTTCTTTTTTGCCCATCTGGATCCTACTGACTAGTCCTCAGATCTAGATTTCCCCGATGAGGCAATCCTCTCGGTGGACCAAGCCATGTCGTTCTGGCATATTCACTTCAACGGTGCTTCCCGAGCCTCACCGGTAGGAGGCTCAATGATCCCAGGCTCAACAAAATAGGCTTGGGTATTGTCTTTATTACCCTGGGACAAGCCATTCATCCATACCCATTCCTGCTGTCATAAGGCTGCACCAACAATAAGGCAGAGTATCAGGCTCTTATCACTGGCCTCAAGCTAGCCCTCAAGATTGACGTGCCCCATTTACATGTGAAAGGGGATTCTGAAATATTCATCAAGAAGATCAACGGTGACTACTCTATCAGAATGTTGGAGCTCATACTGTTGTTGGAGCGCACTCTCTAATTAATGGCCCAGTTCCCATCTCAGCCAGAAGTTACTCATGTCCCTCGATCTCAGAACGGTTGATTTAATGCCCTAGATGGCTTAGCTGCATCACTTTCAGAGCCCAAGAAGGAAGACCTAATTATCCATGTGGCACATCAGATATTCATTGTTCCTATCTTCCTAGGTGACGATGATGGCCTATAAGTGAGCCATCTTACCACCAGAGCCTCCATGTCAGGACCTCTAGATGTATTGGTTCAAGTTACTCCTGAATGGATGGCCCCCTTTGTTGAGTATCTCTGAAATGGTTACGTACCGGCTGATTGGGCCGATTGTGAGTGAATTTGATGTCGTGCGTTACAGTTTACCCTCTAGGATGGTCCCAGTCTTGAGAATATCCTCTACAAGTGTGGGTTCGATGGTTTTCTCCTTCGTTACATCCAAGGAGTCGACATTTCTCGGGTCATGCAAGAGGTTCATGCCGGCTCCTGCGATGCCAAACAGATTGGGCTGAGGCTATCTCACCAGATCCAGAGACTGGGGTACTTTTGGCCCTCCATGATCCATGATTGTGTTGTGTTCTCCAAGAGATTTCATGAATGTCAAGTACATTCCAACTTCGTGTATCATCCACCAGAGCCTCTCCACACTACCAAGTACTCTTGGCCCTTTGCAGTCTAGGGGCTGGATGTCGTGGGACTATATTTTTCAACAACAGCTCACCAATGTTGGTTTATCCTGAATGCTATGGATTTCTTTTCCAAGTGGGCAGAGGTAGTTCTGCTCAAGGAGGTCAAGGACCATTCTATCATTGACTTTGTGATCTCCAATATCATTTAGCAGTTTAGAGTCCCCCATGAAATCCTCACTGATAACGGAACCAACTTCCGAGCAGTTGAGTTGAAGAAGTTGTACGTCCAGTACAACATCTGCTCTAACCATAACTTTTGCTGTCATGCACAAGCAAATGGACAGATCGAGGCATTCAACAAAAACATCTCTAAAACATTGTAGAAAATGGTTGTTCAGAATAAAAAGAGTTGTCCGGACAAGCTCCCCAACGCCCTTTGGGCTTATCAAACAACAACTCATAATTCCACCAAGGTGACCCCATATTCCCTGGTGTATGGAACTGAGGTCATACTTACCATCTAGATTCAGTTTCCTTCATTAAACACAGTGTTCTATGACCAGCATGTGCCAGATAAGGTAGATGAAATTCATGTGGTTTAATTGGAAGCACTTCACAAGAATAGGCTTCGTGCCCTGAACAATCTAGAAAGGCATCAAAATAAGATAGCCAGAGCTTTCAACAAGAATGTTCACCTCCTCTCCTTCTTGTAAGGTGACTTGGTATTGTCCCATCGGACACTAATGATACCTAGAAGGAAACCACCCAAGTTGGAGCCCAAATGGGAATCACCTTTTGTTGTTCACATGGTTTACCCCAACAGTGCGTACTCACTGGTAACCATGGATGATGAGCATATAACTGCTCCCAAAAATTCCAAGTTTCTCAAGCAATACTTTGCCTGAGCTAGCTAGTCCCGCATGAACCTAAATTGTTGGGTCCTTCATGACCCTAAACTACTTCTTCCCGCATGATGTTAAACTGTTCATCATCCTGCAAGACGTTAAACTGTATGGATCGTCGAGAACTATGTGAGGCTTGATTCCCATATGCATGGTATACATAGGAACGCTCAAAAATTTTGTCTTGAGTCTAGCCCCCAAACTATCATCTGTGACTATCCCCCCTAGGGTTAGACCTCTTATAGGATCCTTACCTGATGTAGTGAAGGATTATTTATCCCCACTCATGTAAGGATTACGACGATCGCACCATGTGTCCCCTCCCAATTCTTCTATCCTCCCACGTCCTCACCGCACATCGTTAAACTACATGGCCTTTAAGAACTACGTACAGATTGATTCCCATCCTCATGGGATATGTTGGAATGCCTGTAAATTTTTCTTGTTGGCCCAGCCCAAACTTCATAATTCCCCCTCGGGTTGGGACAAATGGTGGTACAAGATTTTTTCGAAATTCACGTCGAGCTCATCTCGATCCTTCCATACATCCCATTCCCCAGAGATTCCCATCACTCTCACCGCCCTGCTTGACATTAAAATGCATAGGCACAACTATGATTCACCCACTCCATTGATTGGGACTCTATCATCTTTCACATCCAAAAGGTCCCCCGACTGGCATGGATGCTCGGCCTAAGGTCTCTCCTACCACTTCAGTCCAATACCCTCGAGAATGTTGAGAAAACAATTGATACAAGTCCCGCATCGCGAATATGGTCAGCGATTGATGATCATTTTTTGTTCCCATTTCAGGTCACACTATAAAGAATTTGTGTTTCAAACATGGTCAGTGTCTATCCTTTGTCTTTGTCACCACCCCCGTAGATTGAAAACATTGAGTGTGGTGGTTCGTCCTACTCGCTATATCTTCGAGTTGCGACTCCCTTCGGGTGATGCCAGCTATCAGGCCCTTATAAGATAGGGAAAGATGAATCCATCTCCTTGTTTCCCACACCGAGCACTGCTCACGTGGGCTTAAGAGCTACGATGAGGTGGTAACCACACAAGAAGTCATATGGCTACAGTTGGATGGGATGCCCAGCCTCAGGTCCTTCAACCCCTTCAGGCCCGTCGACCATGTTCTCATTTAGTATTATGTGGTGCGGTGCAGACTCATGTCATCATTCATGTTGGGCTATTTTGTCATGCTACACATATCCCATTGAGATATCCATTCCTTCATTTATCATTTGTTCTGCGAGAACAGGATCTTCCATGCTTGGCATGACCCATCATTTAGGTTTATGTCACCCTCTATATCCAGAAGGGCCCCCGAATGGCATGGTTGCTCAGCCCAAGGTCTATCCTACCATTATGAGCTAACACTGTCGAGTATTGAAAGTGATAAATTGATACAGGTACCATGTCACAAATGTGGTCAGCAGTTGATGCTCAATTGTTTTCCCCAACCTCTGGTCACATAAGGGTGGATACTGTGTTGTGAACCTAGTCAACAGTTATCCACGATCATCGTTGCCGCATGGTGGTCTTTCATAAGCACGATGATTCTCCATCTCTGTCCCACGCATATGACATTAAACTAGGTATATACGGTCCGAGCTCTATGACCCTAAACTAAGATCACCTTCATCCTCCCTGTAATACGTTAAACTATAAACTGGCATGGATTTTCCGTTTGAGGCCCGACCTCAGGCCCCTTGGTCTTTTCGGGCCCCTGGACCAAGTTCTCACATATAGTTGTACGGTGTGGTGCGAGATTATGTCCTCATTCACGTCGGGTTACTCGTCGTGTCGTAAACCTCCATGGACGAGTTACCTTACCCCTACCTTTTTCCTCACTTCAAGATATTAACCTGAAAACTAGCAAGGACTTTCCGTCAGAGGCCCAACCTCAGGCCCCTTTTCCTTTTTTAGCCCCCGGACCAAGTCTTCACTCAGGATTGAATGGTATGGTATGGGATTATGTCCTCATTCATGTCAGGTTACTCGCCGCATTGTACACCTCCCTTCTTTGGGGGTATCTTACCCATTTTCATCCTTACTGCATGACAGTAAACTGCACATTACCCTCTTCTAGAACTATGTGTGTATTGATTCTCATCCTCATGGTATATGTAGGACCGCCCAAACTTCTATACTTCAGGTCCAGCTATATCTCTTAGAAATATCCATTTCATCTTGGCCCCTTGGCCTATGCTTTCCCAGGGATAGGGGTATATGCTGTGGTATGGGCTTATGTCCACATTCATGTCGTCTTTGTAACAACCATGCCATGTACCTATTTATCCTAAGATTTCTCTATCCCCTTGTTCTATACTCATCTTTTCAAATTGGAAACTCTCATGTTGATCCCCTCAACCCTATTCGGTGATTCACCAATGTTCCCAAGAGTACTCTAGTTCAGTGTCTGGAGTGTCGGATTTTACCTGGACATGCTTTCGCCCATTTTTCAGGCTTCGTGTTCCCCTTAATTTGGGCTTCCATAATCTTGCGAACCCAAAGGGACCCCAAAATGGCATGGATTCTAGGCCTAAGGGCCCTCCTACCATTTCGGTCCAACGTCCTCGAGGGTTTCAGGTAACAAATCGATACAATTCCTGCATTGCAAATATGGTCAGCAGTCTCATTTATTTGTCCCCATATCAGGCTAACACGATATGGATGCTAGGTTTTAAACATGGTCAATAGTTATCCTCCATCATCATGGTATCCCCTTCAATCCTTGAATGTTGGTTACATGATTCACATTATTTTCCACCCCATCATGTCCAAATGGAATTTCGACACTCCTGGCACTATACCTCAGTGCGCATTTGCACAATAGGAGGACAAAAGCGGTGGTAAATGCTTTATTCGGGGCACCGCACCGACTTCCCTTTGGCATGCATTCCAGGTATCGCAAAGGCCTCTTCCTCCATTGTTTCCCACATCGAGTTTGACTCACGTGGGCTTATGGATCAGGTTGAGGTCTGCACTTACTTGGAAGGATTTTTCTCTTCTATGATCCGTGCATTAAGACCTTAAACTAAGATCTCTTTCAGAACTATGTACGGCTAGATTCCCATTCCCATGGGATACGTAGGAACGCCTAGATGTGTCGTATTTGGGTCCAGCTTGAGTTCCACTAATTTATCACTTCTTTTCTTCCTTCGAGGATTTAACTCTTATGGGACGGAGTGGCATGGTATGGGATTATGTCCTCATTCACGTCAGGTTTTCATTAGTCATACTACGTATGCCCCTTTCTAGGAGTTAGCCCCCCCAATTCCTATCCCACATGACATTAAACTGTATGTTGTCCCACACGACGTTAAAAGGAATCTTCACGAACTATGTGTGGCTTGATTCCCATTCTCATGGGATATGTAGGAACACTCGGACATCTCGTCTTCGGGTCCAGTTCAATTGGGAGCTATTTTCTCCTGCCCCCTTATCCTATTATCTTTACCGGCCCCTCAGCCCGAGGTTTCCTCCATGGAATGGCGCACGGTATGGTGTGGACCTTGTCCTCATTCACATCAGGACTGTTTTATCACACAATGTGCATCCCCTCTGGAACCTCATCTCTCCTATATATGTCTAAGCTATATGACTTTAAACTGTGGTGATTAGTCCCACATGACTTTAAACTATTGTGTCTATCCTACCCGATGTTAAAAATTCATGGTTGTTCCCATCACATGACCATAAACTGTGACATTATTGTCCTGGCCGCAAGACAAAAAATGACACTACATTGTGATGTCCTCACTCGAGGGGACGTCATGTTTGGTATCAGTTACACACAATACCATTTTTTAATGCCTGCATACAGCTTGATTCTTGTGGAGATTTCTGTACTTTCTATCCTAGGCCCATCACTTCACAAAAAAAACATTCATCCTAAAGGAAAAAAAAGATATATCAAATACCGCATCTGTCGGTGCAAGGGCCAGAACCGTACAACCTTATTGTCTTCATCACTGGTACCTTACCATGCCACCTTTTATAACTTCATGTGTCTTGATTACCATCCACATGGGATACATAGGAATGCATGTTCACTTTGCCTTGGGCCCAGCCTAACATACATTTTTGGTCCCTCGGCCTAAAACCTTCCCAAGAAACACATGGTGATCTGGACGCCAGGTCCTCATTCATGTTGGGTTTTATGATTACCTCACCTTGTGTCTCCCGCATTGCCTACCATCTACGGTCTGAGCTCTACGGCCCTAAACTAAGATCACCTTCTTCCTTTCCACAAGATGTTAAACTGTACGACATTTTACAGAACTATGTATGGATTGATTCCAATATCCATGGGATACATAGGAACACCCAGACATCCTATCTCCGGGTCTAGCCCTATGAATCTGAAATCCCGTTTCCTCCTCTCTTTTTTCCCCTTGGCCCAAACTCTTTCAGGGAACCCTATAACTACATTTCTACCATGAAAAAGTTCTGAATTACCCATGATAACGTTGGGAGGAAACAGTTTCCTCACAAGAGAGGTCCTGTTTAGACAAAATAATGATCCATAATCAGACCAGTGATCCCACCTAATGTGTTTCCACCAAGGTGGCATAATTCCAATAGTGTTGGATTCCATTCGAGCAAACCACCACTCCACCTTCCATGCTTTGTGTTCCCTTTATTCAGACCCTCGTCCTCTTTCGCATCTAAAGGAACCCCCTAAGAGTATGGATGCTTAGACTAAGGATCGCCTACTGTCCTGGTCTAACGTTCCATAAGACTAATGGATAACATTTCTTGTCAGGACCCATGTTTCTAACATGGTCAGTGGTAGACCCTCATTTGTTTTCCCTATTTCAGGCTGACGTAATTAGGATACTTTGTTTCTAACACAGTCAAAAATTATCCTTCATTGTCATGCCACCCCTATAGTGTACCATATTTTGGGTATCATGATTCACACATTCCTCTCCCCTATGTTCAGATTAATTCCAACGCCCCTGGCGTCACCCCACTCATGCATTAGAGCACATTTGGAAGGAGGGAATGTCAATTGTCCTGAGGTCCTCATCCTCCAATCGGGCCTCTCCCATTTCTTCCTGAAAATCTGGATTTTTTGTTCAAACCCCAGTTTCCTAAAGCTTGGTCGACACCCTTATGTTCAGAAGAAATAACACAGTGATCATCCCTTGTTTCTCACATTGGGCTCGAACCATGTGAGCTTGGGGATTGATCACTGGGCGTTTCATGAATATAACAGATGCATGTAAAACTGACACTAATAATGGGAATCATGCATGCTATGGCATCAAATAATCAAAGCATGAAAGTGAGTTAGAGGGTTTGTGATCTCTACAGCACCCAAGGGTCTATCCCTCCCATGGATGGGTTAATCTTGTCAAAAGAAAACTGCAGTTCCACCACCCTCTGGCTAGTGGCATCTATAATTTGATGTCACCTGTTCATTTCCCACTCCTACTCAGTAGTGATAGGGCGAAATTCATCGGCTGCAATCTGGCCCTGCTCTACGTTGGTCTGGATAATGGTCATCTTCTCGGAGGCTTGCTTCAGGCCCTCTTCGGCCTCTTCCAACTAGGCCTTCAATCGCAATATCAGCCCCGATTGCGCGGTAAGGGTGGATGAGTGCTCATCTGCCCGGACCTGCACCTGCTGAACTTCATTATCAGCCTCCCAGAGTTTCTTTATGTTCACCGCTTTCCTTCGCTTCTAGACCACACCGAGGCCATGGCCATACTCCCTAATCTTCTCCGCCATAAGATCTAGGATGAGCATGTGAGGATGTTGGGAATCCACTCCACCAACACATAGTTCACGTAGTCATGAATGAAGTCTTTCCATCTCATCCATCCATCGTGCTTGGGGAGTATCATCAATGAAGTTCTTGATCAGTTTCCATGATTGGCGATGGACTATTTCATTTTCCTGTTCATTTGAGGTCGTCTTGTCCCAGTCACTGTGGTTGGCAGGCTCATATATGGGAACACCCTTAGGAACTCGTAAGCAGGGTCCACATTTGGCATTTGATCAGGCACGGCTGGACCTGGGCTATTTCATCAGTCCTCATCATCGGATCCCACCTCAGTAATCTTGGGAACAGCCCCACTGGCAGTCCCACCTGTGATCGGGAGTTCCGTAGTTCGGTCTATCTAGATATCTGCCTCCACGATCACCAGCATTCCTCTGGGAAAGACGCCGCCAGAAGCCCCGACCAACTTCACCAAGGCGGACCACACCATTTGAATAACTCTGCGAACCTAAAAGGGCTTGGATGTCAGTTGACATGGTCAGTGAGTGATTATCATTAATTTGGTAGAGTAGACTTATAGAGAACAAATTCATGGTCTCGTTCTTGGGTTGACGTCATGGGGACCCCGAGGTGTAGCCCCACATATATTTTTGGAAGGTCTGAAAGCTCTGGAGGGGTCACCTCAGGTGTCCTAGACCCACTGAACATAGCAATTGATGCAGCCACAGCCGTGGATCCTGAAGTCCCTACACCTGCATCCCCTGAGGGACAAGAACGGGTTTTGTGTATGATACTCTCCTACATAGTTCAAGTATTAGCAAGGAGTCCAGAACGATGTTGGAGTAGACCCTGAGGAAGGGACTTGGGATTTTACCTCAAGGGCCTCTGCAAATTCTTCAAGGTCTGAGTCCGAATTTCTGACTTCACCCTCCTTCAATAGGCTCCCTCTACCGGCCTCGTCCCCCCAGGAGGACTCATCCAATTATTCTAGCAGAGGGAAACACTCTCTCCATGCAGCGGCCAACAGCTGCAATGGGACTGTACGATCCAACAACACCTTGAAACGATCTGTCATTGGACGAAGAGCACCGTAGGAATGCACAAATTCTTCCATCTCTTCCAACTATTGCTCCGTCTCCACTTGGGACACCACAAAGCCATCCCAGATAAGGAATATCCCTGACAAATCCATCTTGAGATGGTTCAAGTGTTTCCACATCTCAGATGGGTCGAGGAATTTCCGGTTGACTTCCCAGATGTCCTAGGCCTTCAGAACGACAGCTTTCTCTAGCATGTCTATATGGCGCAACCGCTTCCCCAGGGTCTGGGTGGTTATCCTATGGAATCCTCTCGATGGCCTCCCCTCTGGATGACTTTTTTCTTCTAGAACTACTTGGTCTGCTACCACTATTGGATCTATCGCTGCTGCCTTGCCCTCAACTGGTGTGGGTCTCGCCGCGATGGCAGCCCCTACCACCGCGAGATGCCCTTGCTACATTCCTCCCTCAGCCTTGACATTGGGGAGTCTCACTATCACTGACCCGAATGGTTGGATGCTTCAGCATCTCCCCCAGGTAGGCTGCCTCCCTGCTTTGGGAATACTCTTTCACCAACCCGAAGACATTATTAGGTGGAGGCAGCTCATTTCGCATCTTCCCATCTTCCCATGTGAACATGATCCACATCTGCCTCATCACACATGGGTGTTCCAAAGTACTAACGGTGTGGTCATCTTGGACGAAAATCTTTTCGCGACATTCAGAATAGAGGGGCGGAAGTTCGACCTCGGAGGTGAGATGGGATTTGGGTACTCATAACCCCCCCCCCCCCCAACCATGCGCCGCTATCCACCCATATAGAAGTTGGAATGGCCAACATATCCTCTGTGGCCTCTTCCCCTCACTGATGTGCCACAACATCTTGTATAGCTTGGTGAGCATTGAGATCCCAAGGATGAATCTCCTTCATGTCGCCAACACAGATGCCATGATAAATGTGATGGGTCACACGCCCATGTTTGTATCCCTCACCAGTAGGATCCAACCACAGATGAGAGCCACGATGAATGTTGTCGGCCTAATTATCAGCTGCTGCTCAGTTATGATGCTAAATCCCTAGGGTTCTCACTGGATGACCTCCAAGAGCCGCTAGTACGAGTTCTCCTTGCCTCATTGATCCCCCCTTCGGGCAAGTCCGAGGCCTCACCGGAAACTGTCTGTCTTCTGAGAAGTTCAAAAACTGCTTGAACAACCGCCTAAAATGGACATCCCTTACTGCTTCTTTGTCCTCTCTCGGCACCAGCTCCATCAACGCCATTATCATCCATGACATTTTCTCTGGATCCTCCCGCGAACCTATGGCGGGGAGGAATTCATCATACATCACCCCCAATATTGGGACCCTTGAGATCTGTTGCTCGTCCCACAAGATGATACCAACCTCCCCATGGTGTAGGTACAAGGTATTGGTCCTCGATGACCACCTACTTAGCAACTCTATCATCATATGATTCGGCTGATAGATGTGAAACTGGGAGGCCCAAGCTGCCTCATACAGACCCACTCTCCTCAACTCAACCCCAAACTCTTCACATGAGTTACCTACCCAGTAGGCCCAGTCCCAGTCATCTGTGAAGTTGCCACCCAAGCACAGGTCCCACTCCTCAGACCATCCCTTCCTCGGGTTTCTCAAGGCTTCCTTCAAGATTTTCTGGTAAAGATCAAGGGACATCTCTGACTAAAATTCCTTCCCATCTACATTGTTCATGTGGTTATATAGGTAGTTAGCATTGACAGGCATGGAGTCTTATTAGGCATGGTCGTCATCCACCCTAAACCATTAGTGCTAACATGGAGTACTCCTGAACCAGTAAGCTAGATCTTCCCTACTAGCTTCAAGAATGAAGACGAAATCCCTCATCCTGAAGCCATACAAAGTCAGCATCTTTGACAGTGGATAGTTCCTCTGGATTTCCTATAGTAGCTCCACCAGCGAATTGTGGTCAGAATGGATCTTTATTATCTCCCCTAGGCCCAAGCTATTCACCATATCCTCCCTTAGGGTAGTGTCCACAAGGAATCCCGTAAAAGCCTCGTGATGATCCATTTAGTTTTATGTTTTTGGTGTTTTCTCTATTTGGTTTACGGAGCCCTTTCCCGGAGCAATGTCTCAGAGCCCGTTTCTAAAAAATGTTCATTGAGCCCTGCCCTGACCTTCAAAATAAATTCATTAAGCATTATCGCGGAGTCGAAGACTCGCTGTGCGCTATGAAGTAGAGGCCCTGATTCACAAAGAGAAAGCGTAGAGTACGCGGAGCTTTGCGAATAGAAAGCGCTACAGGACAAAGTCGTGGAGGAAAGAAAGGACAAAAGAGAGGTCATCTCCCCTATTTATAGACAAAGACCTTTGGATCTTCATGGAACGTCCATATTGTGACGAGATTTGCAGCGCGCTCAGCGTGCTCAGCCTGCTCATCGCTTATCTTCCTAGCGATCCCTCTTCACAAAACAACATCACGGACGGCCGAGGAATTTTGCCGATTGACACCTAGAATTTGACCAGTGATTTCTCCTCATATTGAAGTCATAGGGGGTGAATTTTTTGATGCAAAATGTTGGGAAGAATAATAACAATAGGTAATTCTCTGAGGCTTCCCCGCAAAGACCTTTCACGGAGCCCCATGGGCCCGCGCCCGCTGCTGAGCAAGGAGACGGGAGTCTCTGCGAATGAATTTTATGTTCGTGAGACCGCGACAGAGCAAGGAGGTGGGAGGCTCTGTGAATGAATTTGACATTTGAAAGCCCACCATGGAGCAAGGAGGTGGGAGCATCCATGAGATGAGTTGATGTGCGCAATCCCGCTGCGGAGCAAGGAGGCAGGATGCCCTGCAAACCCCTTTGACATTCGCGAACCCACCGTGGAGTGACCTCTGTCTTCACATCAATCGTCCACTGCATCGCGACACCTCTTGCCTATAAATACAAGGCTCCCCTCAAGCCCAAATGATTGATCATCTGACCTTTCACCTTCCGAGCTATCAAATCGTGAAGCACTTCTTGCTCTGAAAACCATGAGCTCCTCAAGGTACTTTTTTCTTTTTGAAGTGCCTCCCCCTTTGGTTTAATCGCACCCATTTTCCAAGAGGGATTCCTTTCACGAAGCCCACAAGCATTCATGAAGGAAGGATATCCTCATGGAAGCTTGGGTCTTCGTGAAGCATTTATGCTTTGTGAAACACCCTCCACACACACATGACCCACATGCTAAGGCAGGGTCACTTTACATCGCGAAGCATATTGATTCACAACACCTTAACTCATGAGGCACCCTTGCTTCATGAGGCATTTCTTTGTGAATTCCTTTCCACTTCACAAAGTTCCTCCCATATGCACCTATTCTATATGCCTAGGCTAGGAGAATTCACTTTGCAAATCACATCCCTTCATGAAGCCCTTCCACTTCATGGAGCACCAGAGCTTCACAAGGCTTCTACATATGAACCCCTCTGCTTTGCAACTCCATTTCTCGTGCATCCCTTCAGGTTTGAATGAAGCAATTTCAAATTCCCTTAGACAATACTACCTGTTACATTGCTTCACCTCATGCTTCTTCACATAGTCATGCTAACAGCTATTGCTTCTTTGCATAGCCACGCTAACATGGACCCCCAATGGGATCACCTCACGACACCCCCTAACCACTGCGTTTCCTGTCCCTTCTCTTTACCAAGGTGTAGAGGGTGCCGGTTATATAAGTCCTAGAGGTGCGGAGTAAACCCACCTCATCCAAGATGCATGACATTAAAGTGCCAAGAACCTTCACCCTCAGCACATGACGTTAAACTGTGACCACTTTCCATGCCCCGTGTGTCAGACATGGGGTTCCCCCACCTTGGACATTTTGTACGCCCACTGGTCTCCGCGAGAGTGAGATCATTCCTCATATGGAATGAGAGACTCTTCATTAGAGTGAAGTCTGTCTGTGGGGAAAGGGAAACCATCCTGGTGTAAGCCCCTCTCTTTCCTTGCAGGAGGCAGCACCCCTGCTCCTCCTCTCTTCCTGGGTGCCAAATCCCTCTCCCACCGGGCATTGTCACCACCCAGGGCTCCACCCTGGAGTAAGACCCAATATCCATCTCCTTGGGCTGCTAACCACGCCTAATCCCCAGTTTTCTCTTTGGGCCACCAACTACGCATGGCCTCAATCTACTTCCCATGGACGCACCTTTCGCGATGTGATCGTCGGGTCTTTGCTATCGCTTGCTTCTCACACCGAGCATGACTCAAGTTGTCTTAGAGCAAGCATCGACCATGAAATCCTATCCAGGCAGCCTAGAGTGTAAGCCCCACACCCCATTCCCAAACTACGTGGACTTTGATCTTTGCCAAGGCAAGGTACGTAGGAAGCCTCCTTGAGGTTCAAGCCAAACACCCATTGGTCCCAGCTCCCTTCATGTCGGTTCACCAACCACTTGGGCTGCCTCAGAGTGTAAGTCACTAAATTCCCCCATTCCACGAACTAAAAGGCCTTTGATCCTTGTCTCCTAGATAAGGTATGTAGGAATCCTCCCTGAGGTTCAATCCCAACACCTGGTCGCTTCGACCTCCTTCACGTTGGTTCACCCACTCCACCTGAAATACGTGGTCTTTGATCCTTACCAAGGCAGGGTACGTAGGAAGCCTCCCTGAGGATAAATCCCAACACTCAGTCGCTTCGGCCTCCTTCATGTCTGTTCACCCACTCCACCTAAACTATGTGGTATTTGATCCTTTCCAAGGTCGAGTACGAAGGA
This sequence comes from Viscum album, assembly GCA_963277665.1. NCBI lineage: Eukaryota > Viridiplantae > Streptophyta > Magnoliopsida > Santalales > Viscaceae > Viscum > Viscum album. The sequence continues at coordinate 950,525,935 of OY728143.1, forward strand.
AGCCTCCCTAAGGTTCAAGCCCAACACCAAGTCGCTCCGACCTCCTTCACATTGGTTCACCCACTCCACCTGAACTTCGTGGACTTTGATCCTTGCTAAGGTAAGTTACGTAGGAAGCCTCTCTGAGGTTCAATCCCACCAACCATTGGTCCCTACTACCTTCATGTCGGTTCACCAAATCCAAACTGAACTACGAGGTCTTTGATCCTTGCCAATGCAGGGTACGTAGGAAGCCTCCATGAGGTTCAATTTCAACACCCAGTCATTATGACCCCCTTTATGTTGGTTTCCACACCACCTAAACTACAAGTTCTTTGATCCTTGCCAAGTCAAGGTGTGTAGGAAGCCTCCACGAGGTTCAAGACCACCATCTATTTGAGCCCTAGGTCCTCCTTCACGTCGTTTCACCCATGTCCTGCATGACGTTAAACTGTGAAGCTCAATTAGCGGTAAACCGTTATCTCCCCCGATCAGTGATAATTCATTGTTTCCCCTAGTCATAGTTAAGACATTGCACCCACCGAAACGATGCGGACTTTGATCCTTACCCAGGCAGGGTACTTAGGAAACCTCTCTGAGGCTTAACCCCAACAACCATTGGACCCCAGGTCCTCCTCTACATTGGTTCACTGACCCTCATCCCACATGAACTACATGGGTTTGATACTTGTATCCTAGATAAGGTATGTAGGAATCCTCTCTGAGGTTCGACCCCATCCAACGGTAATCCATTGTGACACCATTCAGCAGTAACCCGTTGTCAACTCCATCCAGCGATAAGCCGTTGAGACCCCATTCCTCGGTAATCCGTCATGACCCTATCCAGCAGTAAGCTGTAGACATCCCCATCCAGCAGTAAGACGTTAAAATACACAATTGATGGTAAGCTGTCATCAGATGAACTACGAGGACTTTGATTCCCTTCCACGGGGATACCTAGGAAGCCTCTTTGAAGGTAAATCCCAAATTCATCGTCATCCTCAAGGCAGTTCTATCCCATTCACCATCCACTTCATTCAACACTCCATCATCCATCCTGAATATTACCCGGTCCACCACATCCTGATGGGATCCTGCCACATCATTCCCCATTCCCCTCAACAACAATATTGAAGCTAACCACACGTTGGACCAAACATCAATGTTCCCTCCAGAGGTTGCACCAATCTGATCCACTTTAATCAATGTTCTGATCAGTCTGATCCATCTCTGTTGGACGTTAAACCTGCGACATACCCTGTGTTAAGCATGGGAAGCTAAGGAAAACCTCAGATACATGACTATGGAATATGATTCCCTGCATTCGACATGGGACGTCTCAGGCTTCCTCTCCCTCGAGAAGCCCTATAATAAGGGGAAGAAACCCAAACGCGCCAGTGTCCCAGCATCCAGACATGCCAATGATGTCCAACTTGACTGCTCCCCTGACCGAAGGTTGCTGCCCTGACCAGACCCTTTGAAATGTCCTGATAGAAGTAGTGTAATTAACTAGAGTCCATGAAGATACGGAACTAGGAAGAGTTTCACGAACAACATCTTAAATCTACAAGGGAGACCAAGACTAGGTGATGAGTTCTGAGGAGGAATCCACGGAAGGAAGAACTGACATTCCATCATCCCATTTTGATCAAGGAGAAAATGTCCCTAGACAAGGAATAGATATCGCCTGGCTTTGGAAAGTGGGAATGCGGGGCAACAAAACTGCACCTTTCATACTCAAGTAGAAGGACACGTGTGCTCCAGTGAAAGCATCAGAAACAATTTTATTATGTTCTTAAACATTAAAATAATTCCTCAATTCTTGGAAAAGGATATTGAAAAATATTTTTCTTAATACCGAAGATTCTATTGAACCTATGGTCTTATAAATCATCATAGATTTATGGTTTTTGAGTCCCTTAATATTCCATTGATCATCCACTTACTGGTGATCAATGATCTCAATCAATATTTATAATTATTTATGCTTTTCTTTGATGTCCAATCTTCACTCCAAACACATTTTATCCAATGTGAAAACCTAGTTATGAGTTACTTTGGGTAACCATTATTTTTTTAACTTTCCCTTTTTAAAAGATGTTTTAGTATTTATTTTACGATGTGGGTTTCTAAAAAAGTAACTTTCTAGTATTAAATATTTGATAACCCAAATAATTTTTGAGGGTGAAATTAATTTCAAGGGGGTAGAATGTAAAACCCCAAGATTTTTTGAAATATTTTTTTTTCAAATTAATTTAATATTCTTAATCTTTTTATTTTAACACAACAATAAATATATATATATTTTATATGAAATAACTAAGTTTTGATAATATTATACACAAAAATATGTTAATATTTAATTAGATAGAACATATAGATTAGCTTGTAGTACACACAAAACTATGTTTGGCTTGTGTTACAAACAATGCTGAGTTCCTTCGATAACTTGCATTAGACGCAAGACTGAGTTTTTCTAAAATAAAATATACTATTAATACTATTTTGAAAATATTATCAGGATTTTTACCAATAAATTGGAATGGTGGTTATGAATAAGGTGAATTAAATTATGAAAATATGGTGACTAATTAACTAGAAATTAAATTAAAACCCCTTTTTAAAATATAGGAAATATTTTAATGGAAAATTATATTTATACAATCAAAAAAGTTTTACATTAATAAATTGATTTAGAAACTTTTAATAAATAATTTTAATGATATATATATATATTATTTATCCAACAAGTTAATTTCTATATTATTTATTTTCTAGACAAGATATAATAATAAATCCAATTTTACGAATAAAAAGATGAATTTTTCTAAAAAGTAATTTTACCACCTTTTAATAGCGCACACATTTTTAATATAATTTTTTGAAATTTTTAGATTTTTTATTTTTTAAAATTAACATCAACTTTGAAAGAGGAATATCAAAATTTATATTGGTTCGATTTTTGGTATTTTTATGAGAAGTTTCATTTTTTTAGAATAGTGAAAATCGTATAATTTTAATTGAAAACTAATTTTTCATCTTATTTAAATAGTTAAATTATATTTTAAATTGGTTTCAAAGTATATTTAGATTAATTTTACTTTAATTAATCCAATTAATTTATTTTAATCAATTTCACATGGAAATTGGGTATAAAAATAATTTGAACTTTTCAACATTTTCACTTTAAAAACTCGTTGTTTCATTCCGTCAATGGGATTATTTTTAAATTAATTTTTCAAAATTATATTATTATAATTTTAAAAAATGTATTAAATATTTTTAATTATAATAATATATAATTTATAATAATTTAATCTTATTTTTTGACCAAAAATATTAGTGGAACTAATTAAAATTAATTATCGTGATTATGGTAAAAACGAGTTTACTTATTGGTTAAACTTTATCTTAAGGGGAAAAATACCCTGGAAGAATTTCCAGAAGACATTGGATGGAAATATTTTTACCATATGATCAATTGGATAAAAATATTACAATTATTGTAGGAACATGATGTTAGAGATACCTCTCAATATTGTTTACATTTTTATATTTACAAGAATGTCACTCCTCCTCCACTATAAAAGGGAACTCACCACCTCAATTATTCACACCTATAAATATCTTTGTATCATAAAAAACATGAAAACATAATCTCACAAAATCCCTCCTCTCATGCTAGAAGCCTCTCATTGGAAGTAAATCCAACCAAGGAATCCCTTTGGTGAAAATAAAAAAGAGTTACCTGAAAAAGAGGTAATGTTCTTTAACATGCATTTCTATTTTATTTATTTAGCCACAAATTTAGTTCTTATTATTATATTATTATATAATAACATCAGTATAATAAATATACTGATATTTTTTTATTCTATGGTTTTCAACTACACTTACACACACTTCCATCAAAGGGGTAATGAACTTACCTTTTGTGTGTACGGTGAACTACCGCCTCACAAAACGATGTCATTCATTTTTCCTTTACCACCTATCATGGTTGGGAATTATGATGTACATAATATTTATATATACAAGGATATTATATTTATGATGTATTCATTCTTCTATAATAATTATATGAAACATACATTCTTTCTTCCCATTTTTTGTAAATATAATAACTTCGTTTGTGGACGTGTCGACTACCGCATCCTCAAAGTGATGTGATTCATTCAAGATTTAAGTGGAATTTATTAATGAAGGGTCTAGTAAAATTATATGATATATATGAAATAATAATTATACTATAATTATTATATCTATACATATATTTCATTTAATTCCTTTCTTTCAATATGATAATAAAACAGAAATAATGTCCATGTGTACGTACGACCTACCATCTCCATGAACGGTGTATTCCATTTCACATTTATATATTTTATAGATTATTATAAATATTTATATAAAGAATATATATGATTTTTATATCATGTTTTAAATTCTAGAAATAAGTAAATCATGATCTACATAACTGGATCAATAATAACAAGTCAAAACATATCAAAAAAACAAAGAGGATATTACCGAAAACGTAACATTAACATAAAATTATTAATAAACGGGTAATATAAAGTCATAATAAAATAATATATGGTATTTTATATAATAATATGGTTATTTTATATATTTATAATAAACTTATATTTATTATATATGAGTTTTTAATGTGTACAAATAAATTTAAGACTTAAGGTAAGGGTTTCCTCATCTCACTTTTATTTCTGGGGGATATATTATATATTCACCACTTATTCTTATTATGTGGTGTGTATACTTCCCTAAGACATGTTATATAACTAATTTAATTTATTTAATGATATTAAAATTTTCAATTTATGTTATTATTTCATGGGTCTCACGATTCAAAAGTTACTCAAGTAATAAGGGTTTTCTCATCTCACTTTTATTTCTGTGAGAGTTATGCCTTATTCACCACTAATTTATTTTGTGTGGTGTATATAATTACCGTGAATGTATTATATCATTATTATAATTAAATTTATTTGTATTTACATATCCATTTGATGATATTTATTTCGTGGGTTTTATTGTTAAAAAATTACCAAATCAGTAAAGTTTTTTTGTCTCAATTTTCCTTCTTTGAGATACATGTCCTTTTATTCAGCAATATTTTTCTATGTGGTGTATATACTTCTCTTTGATATTTTATATCATGAATATTATTATTTTAATTATATTTTTAGCTTCATGTAATGATATTTTTTCATTGGTATTATTATTTGAAGTTACCAAACTAGTAACAGTTTTTTGTTACATTCTCATAGTTTATCAGGATTGTTTATGATTATGATTCCATGGAAAAAATATTATGATATGTATCTCAAGAACTCTCATTAATTTTAATATCCTATATTTATTCATTATATCATAATGTAATGGTACTATTTTCCAATCTTTGGTGCTTAATATTATTAAGAACATGTTTTTAATAAATTCTGATATCATTTCTCTCTTTCGTCAGAAATCTGTTCCCACCAAAAACATTTTATCCAAGAAAAAGGTTTTAAAAAATATTTTATTTTTGATAATTTAATTAAATTATTTTAAAATAATACTTTATAAGTTTTAAATTTTATTTTCAATGAAAAATGTTTTCAAAATATTTTACATTTTAAATAATGAGTTTTTCGAAACAGAAATGATATTATCTCAAGAAATATTTTAAATGATCCTTTAAAAAATATTTTCCATATATTATGGAATCCTTTGATATATTTTATGATTTATTGGGGATATTATCCAAGTAAACATTTATTATTATTTATTTTAATGGTTTCTTTTTATGATGATAAGTTTTTTATGGAACTCATTTCTCTTCCACAGGTTATAGCACGAAAAAATGATTATGAAACCCACTATATTTAATTTGTTATTCTATGTTGAAATTATTGTAAATACTATATACATTCAATTTTTATGATTGGATGAAGTATTTAATATCCATTTCATTTAATGGGTTACAATATGAGGATAATGAAACCAATCTCTTTTTATGGGTCAGGATATAATGAAAGTTTTATTATCTTGTGGTATATGTATGTATGATTTTATTATGTGATGGGTGGGAAATATATATCCATACAATGAATTGGTTAATTATTTATATCTCATTAGTATGATAGTAATATAATGAGTAGTGAACTCAGTTCAACATAGCAGGGATAGAATAAAGAGTAAACTCAGTTTAGTATGGCAGGGATGGAATGAGTAGTGAACTCGATTCAGTGATTTAGGGATGGAATGAGAAGTGAACCCAATTTAGTAATACAAGGATGGAACGATAAATTAACATGGTTTAGTAATACTTGGATGGAATGGGATGTGAACCCGGTTCAGTAATACATGTCTAGAATAGGAAGTGAACCTGATTCAGTAATACAGGGCTAGAACGGGGAGCAAACCTTGTTTAGTAAAAGAATTTTTACTCTAATATGGTATTGGAAGTAAGCCTTGAATACTATGGAAATAATTTTATGTCTTCCTAAATTCAATTAATTATTTATATATTATGATTTCACGGTTTATTCTCTTGATTACCAAATGATTCATATCTTGTGAACTTCTAATCTTTATGCCATGACTCTTGACTATGATCTTTGATATATAGGTTATGATCTTCTAATGGTAAGATCATGTTCCAATACCATTATGATCATGATTACGCTTACATATGCCATTTTTTACCCTTAATGAGACTTTGAGCTCACCCCTTGCTTGTGTTTCCTTTCCTCGGGTTATGAATACTTGTTTTAAGTAGGAGTAATAAAGGGCAAGATCTTAATGGGAGATGTTGAAGATTTTCACCAAACAAGAAGAATGGGTTCCAAGATTCCAAATACACTAAAATATTATGGTCCTCATGAATTTATTTTTGTAATGTGTTGAATATCCATCTAAAATGATGTAATATTCATGTATATTATGTCCAGGTCTCTGTACTCACTTACTTTCACCCTTTTTTATTATGATCAACTCCACTTGGGAATTAAATTTTTTTAATGCATTCTTATGTATTTTTAGAGATTAGAAATACATTGAATCCATTATTGAGAAATTTAGTTGAGTATCATTGATGTGTTCTATGGTTTTTTAATAAATTCTCCACCCTCTCTGTAATGACTTGAACTGTTATAAATAAAATTACCCTTTTGATTTAATCAAATGTCTTATTGTGTATTATGGTTATTGAAATCACATGAAATTATTTTGTTTTATTTGGATTTAAAATACCATTAAGTATCATTACCGTTGATAATATAGTCATAGAACTGTGATCACTTTATTAGTATAAATATAGGGTTTTAAAAAATCCAATTGACATAGAAAAATGAAGTGACGACTTAAACCTGTAGGATCATACCCTATGAAGCCCATCTATTGTAGCTTATAAGGGAGATACGATCATAGGTATTTTCTATTGACCAATCCCATGTTTAGATCCAAAAACATAAGCATGAGTGAAACTATTTACATGAGAAGTTCATGCTCAATGACATCACATCCCAAACCATGTTCGCCGAACCACCCCATGAAAATCTCAATATTGTAAACCTTACTCTTTGGGAATTTAGTGGTGTATTAAATGGATATGTATCAAGACCCTAGAAATATTATTATATACGTTATTTTTTATAGAATAATGAATATATTTTCATCCCATTATTTTTACTTTATAAATGATTTTGATATTGATATAATAAAACAAAATTGTATTTTTGGTAATATTCAAATTTAATAAAGGAATTTATTTTGATGAATTAATGGATTTTTTTAAATATATAATATTTTAATAAAATATTATTATTAAATAAGTTTTATTAAATATAAATTATCATATACTTTTTATGAAGTCAAATGTAATTTTTATAAGAGTTCAAAAATTGTTATTGTCAAAAAAACTGATCATTTCTCAATAAATGTGAATTATTTTTATAAAAGTGAAAATAAAAATATTTATAAAATCATTTGAAGAAAATGAATATTATTTTTGGAATTAGAGTGCTAAAATTATCCAATAGTGAATATTTCATAATTTTCTGAGATAGTCAAATTTTCGGGTAAAAATTATATACCATATAAATATACTTAGTGTATTATGGCATCAAAATGTCCAAAAAGTGATATAATAAAGTCTATAAAGGGTATAAACGACAAATTATGTGTTTTAACTTTAAAATAATAATTATTTTATATTTATTTTATTAATTTTATAAATTCATTATGAATCCTCTAAAACCATTAATATATTTTAGAGTTTTAAAATCAGTTCCTTAAGAGTGTGACTAACCTCCACATAATCAAGATAATTATTTTAATAAGTTTGGGCCTTTTCCTTATAAATTAATGAGAACCAATCCCATTTTGCATAAACTATGGTCAAAAACCATAGGATGGTTTGTGGTTTTGGTTATTTTATTATATAGAGTCTAAAACCTAAATAATAAATAAATCCCCCTCATTTCCTATATAAACCCACCCAATATCACATTACTCTTCACTAAAAATACTTGGATCAAATAAATACTCTTTCATCTACTCTCTATATTCCTCCAAAGGGGCCCCTAAACTCTCAAGAGACCCCTCCCAAGCTTTTGGAGTCACACACTCAAGTAAGGGATCCTCACATTCTCTTCTTTATTCAAGTTTCTTTATTATCATATGTCATCTATTTCCAAGTCCTAATGTTGGGATATGATTTTACATATCCCTATTATTTCCCATTTAATTTCAAAATTATGAGATACCCCTTTCTCGCTCATCAACCCATTTTGTTAAATTTTTAAGTGATGTCATTATACTGTCGAAATTTCATCGGGATTTTCCATGCCAAAACAATTGTGTAGTAAATACCATGCCCATTTCTTATCTAGGGTATTTGACTTTACATACTTATATTTCGTTAACTTGGTACTTACATGTATTTATTCCAAACTCCTTGATCATGGAATAAATTATTATGATGAATGAATCCATATTGTATGATCTATGTGGCACACATAAGAATGAGAATGAAATGAAAGTGACGACTGCATGAATAATTATATAGTGTTCCAATGCATTGGGTAATGTTTAGTCTCATGAAATCTCATGTTGGGAAATGGATTGAACCTTGTTCTATTGTGGTACTTTTTCCATTATGATGTCTGGGAGTTAGCCTTGACATATGTTTATTATGAAGTGTTTTAAGATGTTGCCACATTTACCATGTTGGCTTTATGATTATCATGAAATATCATGTCTCATTGTTCATGTTTATGATTCCTACTACTTTTATGCCTCATTTATATGCATTTTCAAACATGTATTATTATCTTTATGTTATTACTTGTTTATTCCCTTACTGGGATTTATAGATCATCCCTCGCTTATGTATGTCCTCAGGTTATCTCATACAGTTTTAACTGCGAGCATGTTAAGTAAGTTTTCAATAAAGTTCATGTTCTTATTGTTTTAATTTTTTATATAATATACCTAATTCCAAAATACGATAGACTTATCAATCATTATGTTTCATTAAGTGTAATTTTATGTAATAAATCATGTATTAATGTGAAATAAAGAGCATGGTTTTTATAGTTTATGTAACAAGAGGGCCCTGCTAACAGTATAAACACCCCACCTTAAAACAGTCACTGGGTCCTAGTCCATCAAGTACCACCGGTTCCCCACATACATTTGGTCCCCTCCCTAGGACCCACCCATTTTCCCAAACATTTCATTATACTAATAATTATCCCCAGATTCCAACATATGTTCTTTCCAGAGTGCTTTTCCCTCACTCACACAACTCCAAGTTAAGAATGTTTAACTATGGAGTTCTAATAGGGTAGGCTTCAGAAAAGAAAGGTTCACCTTATAGACATTAGTCATATCATTTAGTAATTTAACCATTTAACATTCTAGGGTGTTACATTCACCCCCCTAGAGCACAACATCCTTATTGTGGACCCTGTATCTCAACCCAGGCATTTCCACTACACTTAAGGATGGGTTCCCTCTCTGATACCAATGTAACAACTGAGCCCAAATGACCTCACAAAAACCCCACCTTAACATGGTCCTCATTTCCTGGATTTCCAGGTACTACTATTTTCCCTACATACACATTGCCCCCTCTATGGGGCCCACCCATGTCCCTGGATAGGTCATCTGACTAATGACTATCCCCATAGTCCAACAAATGTTCTTTTGAGAGGGTTTTCCCTCACTCACACACACCTTGGGAAAATTCCCCAAAAGTTCACCAATCATGATCACTACTCCATATTAAGAATGATTAACTATGGAGTTATAATGGGTAGGTGCCTAAAAATAAAGGTGAACCTAGTTGACATGAGGCATATCATTTAGTCATTTAACCCTTTAACATTATAGGGTGTTACACTCTCTTTATTTTCTGATAGTTTAGATTGAATTTTCTTTAAATGTTCTAAAACAATATTATTTTCATTATCCCTATAAATTAATGTTAGTTTTATTTCATCTAAATTCCTTGAAAATTTGGTTGTTAATTCCCCTTTAAACTAAAATTTTTAGTTAGAATGAAACACTCTTGATCCCCTAGAGGTATTCCATATTGGTCCCTTAAATAGCAATAGTATGGTTTAGTAAATATATAATATTACTGATTATTCCATGGTTGTAAAGATCTAAACTTCTCTTAAACCTTTTAAATAATGTCTTTAATAAATCTCTCTTGAACCCTCTATGGAGTGTTCATTTGATAGCCCTAATTTGGTGGGATTCATTTAAAAAATAGATATTTTTTCAATAGATTTTTTGTTTTTTATCTTACTGGATTTTGAGTTTTTCCTATAAACCCATGTTTTAATTGTTCTTCCAATCTTGATTATTCAACCCTTTTTTTGAATCTTTGATTTGATTTTCTTCTAATGTTATTAAATATGACCATGTAATTAACATAAAATAACTGATACATCATTACGAAGCAATAAATGGTGTGATTCTGAACAAAATATGTATGATCCCATCTTTTTTTCAGGTACATCTCTCTTTGATATTTTAATTTAAGAATTGGTGGTCGAGTCTTGTTCGGAGATGAAGTGCCTCTATTGGGGAAAATGACTTGGTGATGTATGTTTTTTTGAATTAATGGATTCCATGTATAAATGTGCTAAATGGGTTTATGAGGGGTTTCCATGCTTGGAATGATTTAGAGGTGTTCTGAATCTTTATTTAAGGAAAAATGGGTTGAAATGTTTCTATAAGAGAATTAGACGTCATGTAAGTGTATCACATGCCATGTAAACTCATCCAGACATAGGTCATGAAACAAATTTTGGGTGCGAATAGGTTACATGTTGTGTAATCATTACACATCATGTAATGTTCGGGCTAATTAAATAATAATCCAAGATGATGGGTTTTTTGTTGTATCCCTTTAAAAATAAATTCACTATATATACAGGAGTTACACACCGTGTAATTTCCTAAGAATTAATTTTGAGGGTGTTGTGGAGATGATTGTTTCTCATTCATTCATGCCGCCTCTTTATCTCAACCCTAGGGCACCTTATAGGCAATTTTTGTGTGCATCTCTTGATTCCAGATACTCTAATCTCGTATCTGATCCACAGTAAGTGGTTTTACTTAGTTTTTCCCTTATCTCCTTTTTTTCTCTAGCCTTTGTGGTGGAATATTCTGACCATTAGTGTTTTTGATTTTGATCTTGATCAGTTATGATATAGGAACCATATTTATATCATGTATGACTTTTTTTCTTGTGTTAAATCTTATTGTAAGCATTTGTTGAACATCACTTAAAGGTAGGGGATCTAAACCTTAACCCTAAGGTTTGATAATTGTCATGTATTTGCAATATTGTGATTGAGCCAACATAACGTGCACCTAAATGAATTAAATTATGAATTTAATTGTTCTTAGAGTAACTTTGGATCTAATTGGTTATTGGCCTAGATTTTGGCTACTGTTCGGGTGAGAAAACCCTTGATTATAAATGAATAGATTAATGGCTTAAAGTGTGTTTATCATGACATAGATTTTGGGTGATTTATTAATATAGTTTCACCTTGGATTTGATTTTTTATTAAGACAACTGGTATGTTATTAGTTATTAATGAATGATAAATAAAATGTGCAATTGAAAGATAAATGGTAATTGGGAATATTAACCATTTAGACTTATGATGTGATATTGAGATATACTTATTATTATAACATGTGTTGTGATTTCTATACTGAAATTCTTATAGGGGCGTTGGCCCAGTTTATATGATGAAATGATTATATATCATGATTGGCCTTGAGATATGCTAAAATTATTATATAGCGGTTTATGCCCAATGATATATGCTTAAATACATATATATTGAGCTTGGTTATGAGACATACTGAAATTATTATATACCGAGCTTGGCCCTAAGACATGCTGAAATATTATATAAGAAATTGGCCTAGTTTACATGCCAAAATTCTTATATATTGGGTTCAAAATTGATTGATTTGTGAAATTAATATATATATAGGGTTCTAGCCTTGATTTTTGTGATCTATACCTTGGTTATAAGTTTTTGGTTGGTATGGTTTTGAGACATGCCTAGAGAAATTCTGAAATGGTGACATGGTATGTTTTGTTTTACCATGTTTATATGGTTATGGATAGAATGGTTGTGAAACATTCTCAGAGACAATGTGGCATGGTGTGAAAGTAGGTTGGTGTGATATTAATTTAATTTTTTTAATTAATTAATACACTTATTTATTTCTTTATTGCAAGAAATTTTTATCAGACTTGTTATGTTTAGACACAGTGGTGTCAACCTATTTATTTATAAACACACCCTATTCAGACCACTATTTTGTTACCTGAGCAGATTACATGGATGCAAGATTGTACAAGGAAAATAGACCTTGTTGTTGATTTTTTTCTTGTTGGGTGGTCTCGAGTTTGGATACGAACCGACATGGAGTTTAGTATCAAGGACTTTTTATTATTTGTTGATTATCCTAGTATTTTATTTTTTTCTTCTATCATGAAAATTAGTTACATTCTAGAATGAAATTACATTGTTTTCTTATTATTTTATTTAATTATTCCATTTTACTTTACTATTTGGTTTTCCGATGTATTATATTTTTTCCACTATTTCTACACTCTGATATTTATTTATTATTGTTATATGACTATTGTGATATGTTTTAAGTCTATAACTATGAGTTATATTCTCCCCACTATACATACCACACACCATATAATTTTTGTAAGCCATTGTCACATAGGGAGGTTCTCTGGAGGTCACATAACCAACCCTTTCTGGCCATGTGTGAGAATTCTTGATTGGGGGACGTTACAAAGTGGTATCACATGTACAAGTTTTGTTTCTATTTCTTTACTATTTGGTAATTTTATAAAGGATAGTAGGATGTATTAGAACTTGTTAATGAGATTGTTCATGGGCGTAACTAACCCATGTACTGGGAAAAATCTGAGTTCTGGGGGTGGATTTCTATTTATATTGTTTGCTTGTTATAGTTGATGTTATTCCACCATGAGTGTTTCACATGTTGTGTGAGGTTATTATTTCATGATGTTATTGTTTCTTGAAATTTATACTCATGGATCGATATGGAATTATATTACTCTTCATGCATCATGATAGACATAGAGGGATATATATTGACATGCATTGTTCATGATAGGGACATATTTATTTCATGTGATATATGTTCCCTATTGAACTATGATATCAGATAACTGTTATATCTGTAAAGTGAAATGCAATAAATGACTTTTTATGTCATACTAAAACACTTATAAGACATTTTTATAGAGACTAGGAGTCAGTGGTTCTACGTTTTTGTCACCTATTATGGTTGACTTTATTATAACCAATGTTTTAAGGAGTGAGTTTGTATTGTAGATAAAATGCCCCCTATTTGTCTTAAATTTTAGCATAAAGATAGTGGAAATTTGAATTCACCTAACAGAGCTGATTTGGAGATTCTTATAGATATTTAGGATCATATGGATGTTCATTTTTGGGAGAGCTTAATAAGGGTCATACAATCCATAGAGAGAGATTTTTCACATCATACCTTCGATGTATGAGATGAAGAGAGAGTTTTAGCTACAACATATGCATGTGTTCATTGGGGAGGGGGCCCTTAGGAAGTCGAGTTATGGATCAAGTAAGACTAGAAGATCTTTAATCATCTTCATACACCCATCAATATGAGGGTTAATCTGGCTACATATATGCTTCATGGAACATCCAAGCGTTAGTGGACATGCTGGAGTAGGTAGGGAAGCAGTAGGAGTTATCTTTGAAAGAATTTTAGAAAATTTTCCTGATCCATTTCTATCATGCGATGTTGAGGGATGATAAGTCCCATGAGTTCATTCTCCTAACACAAGTGTTCATGATAGTGCTATAATACACTAAACATTTCACTAACCTACAGTTCTTTTAACCATCTTTGTAATCTGGTGAGATCGCAAAGGCGATATGTTTTCAAGATGGTCTTCTCTATGAGATCAGGTCATAGGTGATCATGTTCCATCTAATAAATTTTGAATATGTGATGAATCGGGCACTCATCGTTGAATGGAATCTAATAGAGTTCCCATGTAGTGGCCAAGCTATTTCAGTAGGGAAAACTGTGAACTCTTCTTATAGTGAAAAGAAGCATCGCTATGATAGTTTTCACCAAGGAAGAAGTGGTTAGACCATTCTGGGTAGTGGGTATCCATATCATGATTGTGTTCTATCACAATTCTATTAGTGTAGAAAAATGGGCCACAACTAACCTCAGTGTCTGTACCACACTTTGGAGTATCATTTTTGAGGCAGATTGGGCTACCTATAGAGGTTTTGTAGGGGAATCTAGAAGTAGAATAGTGGAATGGGAATAATATAGGTACCAGGGTCTGGGAAATACTCAACTACTCCTTAGTAGGTAGGTAGCTAGATTTCCACAGGATTTTCTGGTCAGGGCAGTGCAACGACCTGCAATTTTATAAATAAAATTACCCTTTTAGTTTTAATTAAATGTATTATTAAGTAATATGGTTATTGAAAACACAGGAAATTATTTTGTTTAATTATATCCAATTAAATTTAAAAGACCATTAATTATCATTACTATTGATAATATAGTTGTTGAACAGCGATCATATGATTAGTATAAATATAGCATGTTAACAAATCCAAATGACATAAAAAAAAGGAATTGGTGGCCTCAACTAGTAAGATCGTACCCTATGAAGCCCATTTATGAGAGCTTATGAGAGAGATAGCATTTTTGGGATTCTCCCTTTACAAATCCCAAGCTTATATCCAATAACTTAAGCATGTGTAAAACTATTTACGGAAGAATTTCAAGCTCATCGAGATCACGACCCAAACCATGTTCGTCGAACCGCCCCATGAAAGTACCACTATAGTGTACCTTACTCTTAGGAAATTTACTAGTGTATTAAAGGGGTATTTATTAATACCCAATCAATATGATTATGTAAATTATTTGGTATAGAATAATGAATATATTTTCTTTCTTTTATTTTTACTTTGTAAATGATTTTTTTTATATAATAAAGCACAAATTTTATTTTTAGTTAACATTAAAAGTAAATTTATGAATTTATGAATTGATGGATTTTATAAATAAATAATATTTTAATAAAATATTATTATGAAATAATTTTTATCAAATGTAAATTATCATATGATTTTGATGAAGTCAAATGTAATTTTTTATAAGGGTTTGAAAACTATTATTGTCCAAAAAACCACAATTTCTTATTAAATGTCAATTTATTTTCAAAGAGAAAATCGACATATTTATAAAATTATTTAGATAAAATTAATATTATTTTTGGTATTATAAAATCTAAATTATCCAATGGTTATTTTTTTAGAATTTTCTAAGATAGTCAAATTTTCAGGTAAAAAATAAATATCGTATTAATATACTTCGTATATTATGATATCATAATGACCCAAAAAGTGATGTAATAAATACTATAAAGGCTATACATGATCAAATATATGTTTTAAATTTAAAATAATTTTATATTATGTTTACTTGATTAATTTTATGAATCCTACAAAACCATTAATATATTTTTAGGTTTTAAAATCATTTCTTTATGAGTCTGACTGACCTCCACATAAGAAAGGGAATTATTTTGTTAATTTAGTACCTTTTCATTATATAAAATTATTACCACTCCCATTTTTTAGAAAACATGGGAAAAACCATGGGATGGTTTTTGTTTTTGGTTATTTTATTATGTAAAGTCTGAAACCTAAATAAAAAAATCTCCCTCATTTTCTATATAAACCCATCCAAAGTTTCATTTATCTTCACTCAAACTTATTTTAGCATATCCATACTATTTCCTAAAACCTCAAGAACCCTCCCAAGGATCCCCGATATCTCAATAATCCCCTACCAAGCATTTGGAGTCACAAACTCAAGTAAGGGATCTTCCACTCTCCTATTTTTATCAAGAACTTATTTTTGTAATTTCTTTGAATTTACTTTTTCTTATATTGTTATATGTTCTTACCCACCCCCCTTACATTCCATTTTACATATAAATAATTATATCTTTCTTTCACTCTCATTAATCCTTCCATGATCCTTTATGTACACTCATTACCATGCCAAAATTTAGTAAAGGATTTCTCTCTTCACATTTCCATTCAAGCACTGCTTTTATGTTATGTATCCTAAATTACAATTTTTTATGTTTGGATATGTTCTTATATAATAAAATAACTATACATTTAATTTAGAAATTATGAGATATCCCCTTTCACTCTCATTAATCCTCTCATGATTCTTTTTATACACCTATTACCATGCCGAAATATAGTTAGGATTCTCTTATTTAATCATGTTTCTTCATTACCTTAGGCCTTATATTTCCAATTTATAATGTTTGGACATGTTTTTTCATGTTCCTATTACTTACCATTTGGTTTCTATGTGATGACATACCCATTTATTTATCATCAACCCATTTTTATGAATCATTATGTGATGTTGTTATGCTGCAGAAATATAACATCAATTTTCCATAACAAACCAATTGTGTAGTGAATACCATTCCCATTTCTTATCAAGATTGTAAACCTTTATACACATACACATTTTATTTTATATTTACATGTTTTTACTCCACACACCTTGATCGTGGAATAAATTATGATGATGACTGAATCTATGTTTTATGATATATGTGGCACAATTAAGAATGAGAATAAATGAATGTGACGTGTGCGCCTAGAATTATATAGCACTCCAATGCATTGGGAAATGTTTAGTATCATGATACCTCATTTTGGGATAGGGAGTGAACCTGATTCCTTTATGGTACTTTTTACACTATGAATTATTAGTGTTTTAGCCTTGAACTATATTTATGATGCAATGTTTTAAGTTGTTTCCACATTTCCCATGTTATGATCATCATGTTATATCATGTATCAATGTTCATGTTTATAGATATTTTTGATTGAATTATGTGTAATTTTATGTAAAAAATCATAAATTAATGTGTAATAAAGAGTAGGGTTGTTATAGTTGGTATCAGAAGAAAATTTTAGTTATTTTTGTGATTAGGATCAGAAAACTCTAGCGAAATCCTTAGGGATGAGACTAAGTATAAGAAAACATCCCTAAATTTTAGTAACTATAGGGTAAGTGGTTCCTCAAGAAAATAAATCACTCTCTAGATACTATAAGTGGATGTGGTTTTGGAATATATGTACCTAAGGGTAAAAAAATTGAGAAGTTCTTCAAAGTATGACTCGATGTAACCTGGTACATGAAAATGGGACTTACTACACACCTAGTTTGACAGTCTATGGGGATATTCTTTGGTAAATTCATAAACTCATTACATACCATTTTTAAGGGAAAAAATTCCCATAATATTATATGTTTGGAAATAGATCATGGATATCCTATATTGAAACCTATAAATTTATAGGTTAAGAAATGAATGTTATTTATAAGTTATCCCTTTCTTGTCATTGGATTCCCCCTTTATGTATTTAATAGTTTAGAAATACTCAACAGTAATTTTCCTTTTGTTCTAGAGAATGGTCAAAAATAGGATAAATCAGGTAAATAATAAATGTGAAGGGAAATGTGAGAATGCCCAAAATATATGTCCAACCCAATGGGAGTAGAAAATGCGAACTTCATGATGATACTCTATCAGATGAATCATGTTATGAATAAAAACCTAAATCAAGAGGAGAATCAAAATCCCCCTAAGAGAGAATAATTTGTTTCTGAGACCTTTATGCGGCAAAGGCCCCCATCCTTCAATGGATCATATGCTCCCTTAATCGCATAACAATGGGTAATTTCAATTGATAATATCTTCTCTATCCTTAAATGTTGTAAGTAAGATAAGGTTTTATATGTTGTTTATCATAATGAGTGAGAAGATGATTAGTGGTGGACATCGATCAAGAATACGAACCCTGACCAAGATATTGAAGTGATGGGGTTAAAGTAATTATAGAATAAATAATTTGATAAATACTTTCCTTGCACTCTCCATCTTAAAATTTACATGAATTTCCTTTCCCTTAAGCAAAAAGACAACAAATCTCTTGGGTTGTATGTGGAAGATTTCACAAGACTTGGACGTTATGCCTCCAACCTTGTCATTACCCCTGAATACAAGGTTGTCCACTTATTTGGTGGGATAAAACCAAGTCTATGAAATACCTAGTGATCCATGACATTGATAATTATGAGGAAGTTTTCTGATGTGCCCTTAAATTTGAAATAGAGGTTGGAGAATCTCAAGGGTATCATAGGGATAAGAAGTAGAAATTGGAGTTCAGTTCTAATTTTCTGATAGATAAATCTAATGGTGCCAAGAAATTTCAACATCCTACTTGTTAAAGGTGAAGAAAGAAGCACTTTGTAAATTTCCTAAGGGGAGAAGGAAATTATTTAGGTGCGGGAAGGAAGGGCACCTAGATAGAGATTTCTAATAGTATAAACCCACTAATGCGGTGGAGGAAAGAAATGCTCCATTCAATCCTCAATGTAGTGTTCATTTATTCAATGAAAAGGAACTAGGGCTATTTAGAAATCAAAGTACTAAGACAAGGGTTATCATAGACAACCAATAACCTCTGAGTAAGCAAGGGGGTCTTTTTCCATCAGAGTTGTTGAGGTGGATCCCTATGATGAATTAGTGATATATATGCTTGGTATTCATTTAAGAATATAGAATGTAATTTTGGATTCTAGTTTTGATATTCTTTAATATTATGAAATTTTAGTATTACTATTAAAACATCACCACATAGAATGTAAGTAGAGTTGTTGGTGAAAATGAAAAATGGGGAAATTATTGCATACCAAGTTTATAACCCCACCCCTATCACAATTTTTGGGATGAACTTCCCCAATAACCATGTCATACTCCCTTCAGTGGAATTTTATGCAATTCTGGGAATGTATTTTCATTCCTAATATAGATCCAACAAAAAAACCATGAGAAGGAAATCACTCTCCCTATTATGAATTGACCCCTGATTATGTATAAGTGAAAGAAGGAGGATGAATCTTCTTTAGAACCAACATCTCAAGCATGGATATTATTTTCCTACAAGAAGAAATATATATCTAAATGTTTTATTCTAAGGAAAAATAATCCTTCAAGACATACCAATTGTGACGGAATATGCTGATGTGTTTCTCGAGTAATTTCGGTGTCTTCCTCCTAGTCAAGAGGTTGAATTTTCAATCAAGTTTATACCTAGGTAAATTCCATTATCCAAGACTCTATATAGAATGGATATTGTGGAACTTGAGGAGATGAAGAAACAAATATCTAAGAATCTGGATAAAGGGTTCATATACCCAAGTGCTTCACCATGGGGTGCACCAGTCCTCTTCTTCGAGAAGAAGGATGGGTCAATGCGTCGTTGCATTGATTATCATGATCTCAACAAGATCACAATAAATACAATTTATACTGTAACACTAATTTAAGGCTTGTTACATCAGCTATATGGAGAAAAATACTTCTCTAAGGTGGATCCTTAGTCCATATATTACCAAGTTAGGGTGAAGAAGGAGGATATCCCCAAGAATGCTTTTCATACAAGGTACAAGTACTATGATTTCATAGTAATTCCATTCAGACTCACTAATGCTCCAATAATATTCATGGAATTTATTAATATTTTCCTTAGGGATTACCTTGATATGTTTTTGGTAGTCTTTATAGATGATATTCTAATATACTCTAAAACTAAGGAGGAACATAAGGGGCATCTGAGCACTGTGATAAAGACCTTGTGAAAGGAGAAGCTTTATGAAAAGTATTGAAAATGTGAGTTTTGGTTGAAGGAAGTCCAATTCTTGGGACATATCATCACAAGAAATGGGATATCTATGAACCCATCAAAAACAAAATAAATTGAAGGATATAAGAGGCTAACATTTTTTTATAGATATCCATATTTTCCTTGGATTGGTTGGGTACTATCGTCGATTCGTGAAAATTTCTCACAATTTTCAAACCCACTAACCAAGATAAAAGGGAAGGAAGTCAAGTTTTCTTACAATGATGAATGTGAAGAGATATTCAAGGAGTTAAATAGAAGGCTTATCAGTACACCTATTCTCAAACTACCTGTAAGTGGAGAGATTTTAGTGGTATTCAGCGATGCTTAGAAGAAGGTATTGGGTTGTGTGTTAATGAAAAATGACAAAGTCATTTCTTATGCTTTAAGGAAGTTTAAATTTTCCCAATAGAACTACCCAACTCGGGATCTAGAGTTAGATTCATTGATATTTTCTTTGAAAATATGGCATAATTTTCTCTTTGGATTGAAGTTTGAAATATGTATGGATCACAAAATTCTTAGGTATACATAGAAAGATCTGAGTATGTGCCATTGAATATGGTTAGAGATGATCAAGGACTATAACTGCTCAATTCTCTACCATCCTGGGAAAGTGAATAAAGTGTAATAATCTCTAACTATACAGAATCAAGTAATTTTATCATTGATGATAATTAATAAGGATATGATCTTCTTATCCTTGAAGCGGATGGACATGAGAATCATAAATAAAGGAACACCATCAATCCTTTCACAAATTATTTCTCAACCATCTCATTTTTAAAAGATAAAGGATGATCAAAGGGATGATGTGGGAATTCTAAAGAACGTGGAAACTATAAGAAAAGGTAAATCCTTAGAGTTCAGTGTTAATGAAGAAGTAGTCGCGAGATTTGGTCCATGAATGTGTATATATTAAAATCTTAAGTTAAAGAATGAACTGTTAGAGGATTCACACATTTCAACTTTCTACATTCACCCAGGAATCTCAAAGACGTATCGAGATCTCTGAGAGTGATATTGGTTGAAAAATATGACGAATGAGATTTCTAAATATACATAAAAATGTCTGTTATGTTAGTAAGTTAAGTCTAAAAGGTAGAATCATAAGGGAATGATGAAAACATTACCCATACCAATATGGAAATGTGAAAACATCTCCATGGACTTTTTCACCAGACTTATGAAGACATCCAAGGGAAATAATGCTATATGGGTTTTTATGGATCATCTTATAAAGATATCTCACTTTATTTCTATTCAAGAGGATTTCCTACATAATCAAATTGAACAAATATAAATCATAGAAGTGGTAAGGCTATATGAAGTACCACTATTGATTATATCTGATCAAGATCTGAGATTCACCTCCATGATCTATAAAAGTCTTAAACATGATCTAAACACTCATTTTAACATTAGCATGGCTTATCACCCTCAAAATGATGGATAATCTAATCTTACTATTGAGACATTAAAAGACGTGATGTGATCATATTCTATGGACTTCAATGGGGGATGGGAACAACATCTACCTATGTTCAATTTCTCATACAACAAAAGTTTCCACTCAATCATCCAAATGGACCCCTATGAAGCCCTTTATGGGAATAGGTGTAGAACACGTACATGTTGGGATGAAGTTGGGGAATGAAAATTGTTGTGTCCTAAAATGGTCGAGGAAATATTAGAAAATTTTAAGACCATTAAACAACACATAAAGGATAATCAGGATCAATAGAAGAGTTATGATGAAAATCGTCGATGAGTCCTAGAGTTTTATGGTAGAGACATGTTATTCCTTCTCATATCTCTATTGAATAATGTAATGAGATTTTGGAAGAATTAAAATCTTAGTCTAATATTCATTAGACCCTTTGAGATCCTTGATCTCATCGGAGCAATGGCCTACTGACTAGCACTCCCACCGAACCTATCTGAAGCACATGATGTATTTCATGTATCCCTCTTGAGAAATTACATACCAAAACCCTCACATGTATTCAATATAAAGGTAGTACCATTGGATAATTACCTTTCCTATGAGGATCAGTCATAGAGGATCTTGGATTGTAGAGAAAATTTTCTATGAAATAAGTCAATTCACCTTGTCAAAGTGCTATGAAGGAACAAAACGTTTAAAGAAGAAAAGTGGGAACCAGAGGACATGATGAAGCAAAGTTACCCTCATCTATTTTAATTTGGGAAATAAATATTTAAAGGGTGAAATTTCTTAAGGGGGACTATTGTAACAACATGAACTGTTATAAATAAAATTCCCATTTTTTTAATTAAATGTCTTATTAAGTAATATGGTTATAGAAAAAACAAGCACTAGTTTTGATTTATTATATCCAATTGGATTTAAAATATCTTTAAGTATCATTACCATTTATAATATAGTATTTTAATAGTGATCACATTATTAGTATAAATATAGGGTGTTAATAAATCCAATTGACATATAAAAAGGAAGTGATGGCCTCAACTAGTAGGATTGTACCCTATGAAGCTCATTTATCAAAGATTCCAAGGGAGATATAATTTCTAGGATTCACCCTGGACCAAGTCCAAGATGAGATCCAATAACTTAAGAATTATTAAAACCATTTATAGGATAAGTTCAAGCCCATCGAGATCACGGCCCAAACCATGTTCGTCGAACCACCCCATGAAAGTCCCATCATCTCGCACCTTACTCTTAGGGTGTTTGTTGGTGCATTAAAGGGATATGTATCAAGACCTTAGAAATATGATTATGTACATTATTTTTTATTTAATTATGAGTATTTTTTCATCCTTTTATTGTTACTTTATAAATGATTTTTATTTTAACACAATAAAGAATAAATTTTATTTTTAGTTAATATTCAAATTAAATTAATGAATTTATTTATTTTTAAAATAAATGATATCTTTTAAAAATATTATTATTAAATATTTTTTATCAAATATAAATGATCATATAATTTTTAAAAAGTTAAGTGTAATTTTTTATAAGTGTTCGAAAACTATTTTTGTCAAAAAAACAAATCATTTCTTAATATATGTATCTTTTATTTTAAAAATAAAAATTCACATATTTAGAAAATTATTCATATAAAATTAATATTATTTTTAGAATAATAACAATAGAATTATCCAAAAAATGTTTTTTTCAGAATTTTCTGAGACAGTCGAATTTTCATGTAAAAATTAAATATCTTATTAATATACCTTGTGTATTATGACATCATAATGATCTGAAGATGATTTCATAAATAATATAAAGGGTATCTATGACCAAATATATTTTTTACATTTAATTTTATTTGATTTTATGTTTACTTGATTAATTTTATGAATCCTTAATGAATCCTCCAAAACCATTAATATATTTTAAGGTTTTCAAATCATTTATTTAAGAGTGTGACTCACCTCCAAATAAAAAAGGGAATTATTTTATAAATTTTGGATGTTGGACTTATAAAATAATAATAACTACTCCCATTTTTTAAAAACCATTCGATGGTTTGTGGTTTTGGATATTTTATTATATAAAGTCCAAAACCTAAATAATAAAAAAATCCACCTCATTTGCTATATAAACCCATCCAAGATCCCCTTTATCTTCACTAAAACTCCTTGGATCACATCCACAATATTTAATCTACCCAATATATTCCTCCCAAGGTTCTCCAAGATCTCAATAATCCATCCCAAGCATTTAGAGTCACCCACTAAAGGGATCTTCCACGCTCCTCTTTTTATCAAGCACTTCTTTTTGGAATATCTCTAACATTCATTTTTATAAAGTTGGGATATGTTCTTAAAAATACCCATTACTATAATTTTGATGTATAAATAATTATACCTTTCTTTAACTCTCATTAATCCATCCATGTTCCTTTACGTACACCTGTTACTATACCGAAACTTAGTAATGGATTTCTCTATTCTCATTTCCATTCAAGAACTTCTTTTATGATATGTACCTTAAATTATAATTTATTATGTTGTTATATGTTATTACATATTCCACATACATTAAATTTAATTTATATATGATGATATAATACCTTTCACTATCATTAAGCATCTCATGATTCAATATGTACACTTGTTACCATTGTGAAATATAGTTAGGATTCTCTTCCTTATTCATGTTTCTTTTATACCTTATGCCTTATATTTCCAATTTCTAAGGGTGAGAAATGTTTTCCCATGTCCCTATTACTACCCATTTTGTGTCTATTTGATGAGATACCCATTTCTATCTCATCAACCCATTTTTATGAATCTTTGAGTGATGTTTTTATGCTTCTGAAATATCACTATGATTTTCCATGCCAAACCACTTGTGTAGTGAATATCATACCCATTTATTATAAAGGGTGTTCACCTTTATTCACATATACTTTTGATTAGGTATTTTCGTGTTTGTATCGCACACTCCTTGATCATGGAAGAAATTGTGATGATAAATGAATCCATGATGTATGATCTATGTGGAACACTTAAGCAAGAGATTGAAATGAATGTGAGGGGTGAACCTAGAATTATATAGTGCTCCAATGAATTGGGTAATGTTTAGTATCAAAATACATCATGTTGGATATAGAGTGAACCTGATTCCTTTATGTTACTTTTTCCACCATAATGTATGGGTTGTTTCTCCTTGACTAATTTTTATGATGAAGTATTTTA
Organism: Viscum album; assembly: GCA_963277665.1. NCBI lineage: Eukaryota > Viridiplantae > Streptophyta > Magnoliopsida > Santalales > Viscaceae > Viscum > Viscum album. The sequence continues at coordinate 950,550,999 of OY728143.1, forward strand.
AGTTGTTCCCACATTTCCCATGTTATGATTATCATGTTATATCATGTTTCATTGTTTATGTTTTGGATTAATACTCTTTTTATACCCCATTTATATACCTATTTTCTCACATGTATCACCTTATGACTAGTTTATTCCCTTACTATGTTTTATAGCTAAACCCTTTCTTAGGTTTATCTCAAAGTTATCTCATGCAGTTTTAAAAGAAATGGAATTTTAGAAGAATGTTAGGGATGTTTTCAATAATATTATTGTATTCCATGTTCAAGATTTTATTCTATGTACCTAATTCAAAAATACATAATACTTCTTGAACTTTCAGGTTTTATTATGTGTACTTTCATGTAATAAATCATGAATTAATGTGTGATAAATATTAAGGTTGTTATATTCAGGGTACGTGGTACCCACATATAGGAATGAAAGTACTTGAAAAAGGGCATAGCTTAGGGGAATCAGGCTAGAGCCTAGGGAAGAGGTGATGTTCAGATTTATATTATGCATACTACTCTGGCTAGTGTGGATGTAGGACTATCTTCTTTCAAAGGTATTATTATTATATCATCTACCCCTACTTGTGTTTTGTTTGATACATGATCATCGCCTTACCTTTTTATCTTCCCTTCTTGTAAATGGTTTGGTCTTGGGTGTGGAAATCTTGGATGGTGTTTTTACCATCGACACCTTATTAGGAATGTACTCATAGAATATGAAACATTGCAAGTAATGTTCTCTAGATATTGGTTGTTACTATTTATTTTAGGAATCATTCGTGGTCGAAATGACATGATGTGATTTGATTCTTAGTATGGATTGGTTAGCTCTATACCAAGATAATATCGACTATTATCAGATGAGATTTACCTTTTTATCTCCATAAAGAGGCAACTATTTTCACTAGGGGGAGTGGGATCTTTAGGCTGGTTGTACAGGACCAATTCAGTTCATATTAGATTGTTTCATAGATAAAATAGTTGTTCTTTCTCTAGACGATAGTGGAATGTATTAGGATTATTTTCCTCTAGTGGTAGAATGTTTTCAGGATGTTTTTCTTGTGATTTATATGAATTACTCCCTAAGTGAAAGATTGAGTTTACAATCGAGTTGGTTGTGGTAGCAGATCCAATTTCTATCCCAACTTATAGAATGGCACCAGAAGAGTTTTAGGAGTTTAAATTTTAGTTAGAATTTTTGGAAACTAAAGGTTTCATACATATAATTACATCTCATTGGGGTTCTCCAGTACTCTTTCCAAGAAGTCTTATGGGATTTTTTGCCCTTTTATATGGATTATCGAATATTGATCTAGATGATAGTCAAGAATCGATATCCTCTTCCATGCATAGATAATCTCTTCAATCAATAGAGATGTGTTAACATCTTCTCTAATATCAATATAAGATCAGGATACCGTTATTTGAGTGTGATACTATCATACATAACTCAGAGTTCTTTTAGAAGCATTTATGTATTGTATGAGTAAGTTTTGATGTCATTTAGTTTGACTAATGCACTAGTGGTATTCCTAGTTTTGATAAAATTGACACTTCATCCTTTTTTGGACCAATTTGTGGTGGTTTGTGTTGATGAAATCTTAGTTTACTCTCAATAAGTAGAAATATTTCCATATAACCTGAAATCATCTTGAGTACATTGAGAGGGCATTGGATTTTTTCAAAGATAACCAAATTTATTTTCATGTTTGATATATTGCACTTTTTGGGCCATCTCGTCTCAGAGGATGGAGTGTCATTGGACCCAGAGAAATTTACATCCATGGTATCTTGGGATCAGTCCAAGAATTTCTTTGAGATTTATAGTTTTTTAGGTTTCGTAGGTTATTATCAGTGATTTATCCTAGAATTTTCCTATTTTATAGCACCGATGTCATGGATGACTAAGAAAGGGGTGAAGTTTTTTTTATTCTAATGATTATGAGATATATTTTTAGGATCTAAAAGGTAGGATAAATTCATAACCAATAATCACCTTACCTATGTAGGGTGGATCATATACCATGTATTGTGATGCATTTAGAGTTGGACTCAGAGCAGTTTTGATGCAAGAAAATCAAGTTGTTGATTATGGATCTAGAAAGCTGAGACCACGTGAGAGGAATTACCATTCTCATGATTTAAAGTTATCAGTAGTGGTATATTACCTAATATTAGGGAGTAATTATATCATTGGTGGGAGGTTTTTGGTATACACGAACCACACGATCCATAGGTACATCTTTTCTCAATGGGACCTGGACCTTCGACAGAGGAGGTGGGTCGAGTATCAACAGTCTTTTGACTTCAAGTTGAATTATACACCAATAAAGGAAAATGTCCTTGCCAATTATTTGAGATGAAATATGCAGTAAAACTAAGTAAAAGATTATTCCAATGAGTGGCAGGTGATGGACCTATTGCATACATGCATCTATATGTTTAAGAGTCTCTAGGATGCATAGCTCTAACTTAGAAATTTATTATAATAATTCTTTTAGACTGAATCAAAACTAAGATGATATCTGATTCAAAGGGCTTAGTTCTTGGAGAAATATTATATAGTGGGTAGACACCATTAGGATGGACTCTTAGTAGTGGAAATTATCTTATTTTCTATGGTTGAGTATGGATTCTTATGGGCTTTCATGAGGAGATCATGAGAGAGTTTCATACTTATAGATGGGCGGTATGTCCTGGTTTGAAAATTAGGTATCATGATCTTCATAGATAGTACTAGTGGTCATAAATTAATAAATAATAATTAGGATTTGTGTTGAAACGTTTCACTTGTTAGTAGGTGAAATTCAGGCATCAAAGGCCTGCTAGGATTTTGTAGCCTTTACCCATTTCTTAGTGGAAATGGGATGATGTAACTATGGATTTTGTGACTGGATTACATATTAAAACCCATAAGAATGATTTTTTTGGTGATTTTAGATAAAATAAGGATGGTTTCCTAATTTTTACAAATTAGGGATACAATCATAGTTGATGATCTGGGAAGTTATTACATCCATGAGGTAGTTTGGCTACACGGTGTTCCGAGTAGTATAATTTTAGACAGAGATCCTCACTTCACATCGTGTTTGTAGTAGAGTCTTAAAATGATATTGGATCATAGGTTCTTTAGAGTATGGTCTATCATCCTCAAACTGATGGTCAATTTGGGTGGACTATTTAGGTTATAGAGGATATGTTGTGAGCCAATGTTTTGGATTTCAGTGGTTTATGGGAGTAGCATATGGAACTCATGGAGTTTTCATATTATATCAGATTATAGTAATCTATCCACACATAACATTTCTTGTACTTTTAAATAAGTTCATTTTGTTCACCTATTTATTGGTTTGAGGCAGGTGAGTGAGTTCTTTTTTGGGCCAAGACTCCTGCAGGAGACACCTGAGAAATTTTAGTTGATCAGGCAGTGGTTGGTAACCACACATAACATGCAGAAATTGTAAGTTAACCATTAAAGTTGACTTATAGAGTTCTATATTGGTCATCATGGTTTCCTTTGGGTTTCACCTAGGTTGGGGAAATTCTATTTTAAGAAATAGGGGAAGGTAGCACCTAGGGTTGTCTGACTGTTTGAGATAGTGGATAGGGTCGGTCCAGTGGCGTACTTATTAGCCCTTCCACAACACTAAAGTGTCATGCTTAATGTGTTTCAAGTGTCACAACTTCAAATATATTATTCAGACCCCTCTCATGTGATATACATAGCATTCATTGATCTTAATTCTAATGCATCCTTTGATGATCATCTAATCTGGATTTTGGATCATAGTGAGAAGTATATCTAGGGTAGGGTGATTTATTTGGTTCGAGAGTAGTGGAGGTATGGGTGAGGTTAAAAGGAGACCTGGGATAGGGAGTATGATATGCAATAGAAATGGCCATACTTGTTCTTTGAGACCCCACAATGATTCTTAGAGTAGCTCTGGGATAATATATTATATATTGGGGAGGTTGTAAGATCTCGTCTTTTTTCTAGTATATACCTTTTTGAGTTTTTTGTTTGAGCCTTGGTTGTGGAGTCTTGTTCAAAGATAGAAAGACTTTGTTGGAGAAAATAACATAAATATTAGGGTTTTTTGTTTGTTTTAATTAATGGATTTTATGTATAAATTTTATAAATGGGTTTATGTGGATTTTCCATTCTTTGAAGGTTTTAGAGGTGTTTGGAATCCTTATACAGGGAAAAGGGGGACAAAAGTTTTCTCCAAATGAATTGCAGATCGTGTAAAGGTATAACACATCATGAAAACTTGGCCTGACACATGTTGTGAATTAAATATAGGGAATGAACTAGTTACGTGTCATGTAATCATTACACATCGTGTAAGCATTATAAATTATGTAATGTTTATTCTAATTAAATAATAATCTGGGGGAATGGGTTTTTCAGCATAACCTTCTAAATATAAATTGATGACATGTAAAGGAGTTACACACCATGTAATTTCCCAAGAATTTTTTTTAAAGGTGTCGTGCTGATGATTGTTTCTCTTTTATTTATGAATCCTATTTCTCTTGACCCTATGGTACCTTCTAGGAAATTTTAGAGCACTTTCTTGATTCCAGACATTAAGTTATCGCATCTGATCCCTAGTAAGTGGATTTGGTGAGTTTTTCCCTTCTTCCCCTTTATTATATATCTTTTGTGGTGTAATATATTGAAAATGATCATTATTGGTTTTGATCTTGATCAGTCATGATTTATTAACCTTATTATAATAATCTTCACCTTCATTCTTGTATAGAATCAGGATATAAGCATTTTTTTGTCATTGGTTAAAGGTAACGGGTCTAAACCTTTACCCTATGGTTTTATAATTGTCAAGTATGTAAAATATTGGGATTTCTACAACATAACATGGGCCAAAATGGATTAAATGATTAATTGAATTGTTGTTATAGTCCCTTTGGATCTAATTTGTTATTGACTTAGATTTTGGCTTTCGTTCGGGTGAGATAACCCTTGATTATAAATCAATTGATTAATGTCTTAAAGTGTGTTTATAATGACATGAATTTTGGGTGATTTATTGATATAGTTTTACCTTGTATGGGCCTATTTATTGATATAGCTAGAATGTTATTGGTTATGACCAAATGATAAATGAAACATGTAGTTTTAAGATAAATGGTAATTTGAATAATTAACCATTAACCCCTATGATGTGATATTAATATATCCTTATTTTTATAACATGTGTTGTGATTTCTATGGTGAAATGATTATATGGGGTATTGGCCTTGTTTACATACTAAACTGATTATTTACCGGTCCAGGCCCTAAGATGTGCTGAAATTCTTATATAGTGGGATATGCCTAGTGATACATGCTAAAATGATTATATAATGGGCCTGGCCCAGAGACATGTTGAAATTATTATATACCAGGTTTGTCCTTGAGACATGCTCAAATGCTTATATGGGGCATTGGACATGTTTACATGATGAAATTATTATATACTAGGCCACCCCCTGATTGTTTGTTGAAATGCTTATATAGATGGTTTTAAACCAGATTTGTGTGATCTATACCTTGTTTATAAGGTTACAATTGGCATGGTTATGAGACATGCTCGGAGACATTAGATCATGGAATTGAGTTAGGTTGTGTTTTACCATGGTTATATTTTTATGGTTGGAATGGTTGTAATACATGCTCAAAGAAATTTTGGAATGGTTCAAAAGTAGTTTGATGTGGTATTAATTTAACTGTTTAATTAATTAATACACCTGTTAATTTCATTATCACATGAACTTATTATCAAACTAGTTATGTTTAGACATATTGGTGTCGACCTACTGACTTATAATCACACCCTATTTTAGATGTTGTTTGGTACCTGAGAAAATTAAATGGTCATGGGATTGGATAGAAAAAAGGGAATTTGTTGTTGATTGTCTTCTTACTAGAAGGGAATGAGTTTGGAGACGTATTGATATGGTTTTCAGGTATGGGGACTTTTGAGTCTTTTTTGAGTCTAATAGTCCTTTATTTTTATTACTTTTAGAATGAAATTTATTTACATTGTTCCCTTATTATTTTATTTTATTATTCAATTGGATTTTACTATCTGTTTTTCCATTGCATAGTATTGTTTCCACTATTTCCACACTTTGATATTTATTTATTATTATACGATTATTCATCAATTTTGAAACTCTATAACCATGGGTTATAGTCTCCCAACTATAAATATCACACCCTCACTCTTAGTTATTAGACTCTGGCATATGAGGAGGCATGCTTTAAGTCAAGTAACTAACCCTTTCTATCCATGTGAGAGAGTGTCAGATCGGGGGATGTTATAAAATATTGAATAATGGTGAACCCATAAGATGTGATTTGGATACTGAATCTTGATAATACATTCTAGAGGGTGGAAATTGTTTTCCTAGTTATATAGATATGAAACTATATGAGGGGGGAATAATTATGGTCTAAAATATGGATATGGATTTTTATCCCTAACAAATGTTATGTTGATCAAAAAGTATAATTATCGATCCGTTTAAAATATATCAATGTAACATAAAAAATTAATGTACACAATGTAAGTAAAACTATTATTAGCTACACTAGGAATAAAGAAATGTAATAAGTTTTATATAAATAAAAACAAAAACAAAAACAATAGAGCAAATTGTGAAATGGTTGAGTAGACGGTACGTCAATCAGAGGTATCCTTTTCCCAAGATGATAGGAAACACCTTTTTAGTGTAATAAAACACAAAAACGTGCATTTAATGATAATATATATATATAAAAACCTCATAATGACTTTAAATCATAGGAAAATGGTATTATTATTATTCCTAACATGTATGAGAAAAAAGACACGTCAATCGGGCATGCGGTGTTTCCAGAACGACTGAATATGCTATTTTTAAAGGTTGGAATTCCATTAAAAAGGTTTTTACAGGGGTCAAAACCAACCAAAACGAATTTTACTATCTTGAAAATAGAAAATAACATCTATGTAGTGTATTTTTAAATGGTTGAGTAGACGGAACATCAATCTGATTTGGCATTTGTCCAGGAGGAATGAAAGCATAAATTTAGTGTCTTTAAACCCCAAAATGAATATTTAATGGTCAGATCTATATCAAATGACATTTTAATGAATTAAAATCATAAAAAATATATCTTATTTTTATTTTTTATGTTTACATAGAGACAAAAAATTTATCTGATGTGCGGTCTACCTTGAATATGTGGTTTTTAAAGGTTTGGAACTCTTTAAAAACACATGGGGGATTAAAACCAATAGAACGACCTCCAAATTCAATGAAATCAGAAGAAAACAAGCATAGAGTGAATTGTGAAATGTTCAAGTAGATGGTATGCCAATCGTGGGTGTCATTTTCTTGGGATGACAGAAAACTCACTTTTAGTGTCATAAAACACCAAAACATGCATTTAACAGTCGATTATATAGTAAATGGCCACATAATGACTTTAAATCTTGGTAAACCCATATTATTATTATTCTTGATGTGTAAAAGTAGGCATCACATGAATCAGAAAAGAGGTCTTCACATAACGGTCAAATATAAGGAATTTTTAAAGGTTTGAAACCCTTTGAAAAGGTATGTATGGGGATCAAAACTAACCAAACAACATCAAAATTCCATGAAATTAGATGAAAAAAACTATAGAATGAATTTTCCAAAATTCATGTAGATGAAATTTCATCATGAGGTGATGTTTTTCTAAGAGGACCAAAGATGCACTTTTAGTGTCATAAAACACTAAAATGCATGTTGAATAGCCAGATCCATATCAAATGACCTCATAATTACTTGAAATCCTAGGAAAATTTCCTTATTATTATTTTTAATGTGTATTAGGAGATATAATGTCAATCGTACGTGAGTTCTTCCTAGAAAAATTGAATGTGTGGTTTTTAAAGGTTTTACACACATTAAATACATGTGAGGAGTCAAAACCAACTGATTGACCTATGAATTACATGAAACAATATGAAAACAATCTTAGAGTGAATTTTGAAATGGTTGAGTAGAATATATGTCAATCGAAGGAGTTTTTTTCTTTTCATGATTGAAAACTCACTTTTAGTGTCACGAAAGACAAAAACATGCATTTAACATTTAGATATATAGAAAAAAACTGTGGAATTACATTACGTAATAGGAAAATTGTCTAATTATTATTTATGATGTGTATAATTAGAATTAACATCAATTAGACATATGGTTTGCTCTTAATGACCAAATATGTTGTTTTAAATGTTTTGTAAGAACCTAGGTTTTTTATGAGGTAAGGATCCCTTAATTTTAAGTTTTCATGTTTAAATATTTCCTAATGTAAATTTCCTTTGTGTTAATGGAGGTATTGGGGGTGTTCAGGGCTTGTTTGGAGCTCAGAACCCAAGTTCTATGGTAAAAATGTCCTAGCTCATAGTTAGTTCAAATCATGCGGGGTAGGTCACACGATCTAATAAATTGTACCAAACGTGGCCAAAGGGAAGGAGGATGAATAGTTTGGCCAAAACATACAATTTGGGTTGCACAGTCATGTGGTAACCTCTGTAATTTGGATAGTTAGGTATTTCATGGTTTGCATATGGTTATCGAATCGTGCAGACAAACCGTATGGGTACCCTTCTTCTACAGCTAACCATGAACGGTTAGTGTATGGTTTGTCAAAACATGTGATCAAACTATGTGACCCATTTATTTTGGGTAATTTTATAGTTTTAAATCAAATTAAAACCAATTTTTACTTAAATACATCTATTCTTCCTAGAGACAGCAAAAATACCATTTGAGATCCCTCTTCGATGACTAAACCAGGAATCCATACAAATCCACTTTTAAATATCCGATTCAAGCATGGAACATCACATTGGATCTGTATCAGTGAGTATTCAATTACTTTTTAGTCATTCTTCATTAGTCTTGGTATTGATGATGTTACTTATGTGCAAGCTGGTTTTCCTTAATTTCATGTTCTTCATATGTTCTTTATTTTCCTCCTGATCTGAGTCGAATCAAGAGTTGATACCGGTTGGGCACTATATTGACAAGAAAAGGTAGGTGTTCTAAAAAATTTCCTTGATTTTCAGTTCTTTATATGGACATCTACCATTTTGTCACCCGCCATACTTTTCAATGCAGCCCCAAATTTTAATTGAAAGATTGAATTAAATAAATTGGGACATGTTGGACCTTAGGTAGTTGTTTCCCAACCAAAGGCCACCCATGGGGTGTGCAATGTATTCACCTTGTTTTCCCATTTTTTGAACCACCCATGGGGTGTATTATTGGGCTTTCATAATAATAGTAATCCTATATAGAAATGAAATGAATCAAATGGGTGGTAGGAGATATTTTACTTCTCATTTCATGTGATGCTTGATTAAATGGTTTATATTAAACTTAAGTTGCTTAAATGGGTTATTTAGAAAATTTGGAAATGAGTGGATAAACTCATGTGATATGTTTAAATTTGAATTGGGAACAATGAGTGTGTATACTTATTGGTTTTCTTTGAATTGAATTGTGATATATGGGTGGGTAAACTCATGATTGAAATTGAATGTGAATGGTTATATGAGCGGGTAGACTCATATGGTGAGAAATGATAAATGGTATAAAATGGTGAAAGATTACTTATATTACATGGATTATTCTACATGGATATTGAATGTGTTAGTGGATTCCTTGGATATAGTATGCTCCTTGGGTCTTGATTACATTGGATGCCTCAGGCCTTGCTACCCCTATGATTTGGCTTGCTTGGACTCGCGTAGGACATGTTCGGTAGACATGATCCTAGGACTCCAACCAATGGCTAAATGAGATTCCATCGAGATGATCTGAGGACTCAACATGGATTCCTTGGTCTTATAAACCATACATCCATCCCTTAAAGGTCTAAAAATTCTATTATACAACATGATCATGGAAAACCTGACATGTTTGGTTATGTGGCTCAGTCGTGGATATTCTGACTCTTCTAGTTGTACAGAGAGGTTATGGGTGATATGGTTTGTACGATGAGGATGAAAGCAACGATCATTGTCACATATCTACCATTCAAGATTCCGGTGCTCTGATAATGTGTATAGCATCACTCTGGTCGAATCCTCATCAATGATACTTTTTAATAGTTAATTGTTTTTAGTTGATTGTATTTTAATTGGGGGGGTTTGTAGATATTAATTGAATTGATTGATTGATTGAGATTGATTTAACATTTTTATAAATATTGGTGTGAGTTCACCAATAGTTATTTAATCTTTTGATATCCTTGAGCCTTACTTTATATTGCATTAAATTAACATCCATGTCACAAGTTGACATTTATTGGAATCCCTAAGTGTTAAGGCTTAAATCTGAGCCTTAACTTAAATATGATTCCAATATAAATCAGTACTTGATTGTGGTAGTGTATTTATGGTTCCAATAACACATGTAATCCATACATTAAACAATATATGTCATTAATCCATGACATGTTAAGTCCAACTTACACAAGTTTAAATTAAAGAATACTCATCGAGAAAATACTCTCAATCACTTAACATCCATAAATTTTAACTCATCCCAATTGTAGATTTACTCATCCATTAAGATGATTATAAATCTGGTTTATTATTTTTAGGTCTATGATTTAATAATAGATGAAAAGGAATGGGATAAGAAAATAGTTATGTGTCAAACACACACACACAAACAGTGATGACAATTAAAAATAGAATTTCGATTGAATGAGGAAGAAAATAAAGGAAGGGGTTTCAACTTGATTTAAAATATATTAAGAAAATTAATATTCAACTATAGAATTTTTATGAGAATAATATATATTGAAGAAGAAATTTCATTAAAACAGAATTACAAAAAAGACTTACAAGATTACAACAATGAAGAACACAAAAGTACATGAAAACAAAGAGAGAATAAAATGTCTCTCAAGTGAAAACATGAGTATGGAAGGTCCTCAAAAGTCTTTTTAAAGGATTTATTCGTGCCAATATATTCTTATATCTTCTTAAATTCCAACTCTTTTAAAGGAAAGGAGGGGGGATGTATTTATATCCCAAGGAGTAGGACTGTTTGCATTCTAAATCTGTCCCTCCATTTTTCTCGATAGTTTTCCCATTCAAAAAGCTGAATCTTGAGATATATTCTTCTTAAAATTATTAGATAGTCATGTTTTATGACTAATCTCAAAATTTGGAGCGATTTGGAATTATGGAACCAAAGTTATGGCGGTTGGAGTAAACAATTGTAATCTGACCATTTCAATCCATAATTTTCATAAGGTCGAAATGTAAATGGGTTTTTGAACAATAATATTCCCTAAAATAAAAATATTTTCTTCTATAAAGTTTTCCACACATATATTTTATTTCAAAATGCAAAATACCAGCTTGATTTTATGATTAGATCATGAGCAATGTCATGAATAGTGTCTAGATTTTAATTCCCGACCAGAATGGTGGGCTGGACTTCAAAGCGTCATTTGGGCGCCTTTTTTATTGTAGTTGGACCTTAAATGATTTTCCATGATTTCTTTGTATAATCAAGAACAAATTGTGGAGTTTAATAAAATTTTGGCTTTGGGATTTAGACCAGTAACTCAATCATCATGGATGGTCCAGCTTCTTCACAGATTCCTTGGGTCTTCTTGTGTAGAACATATGACCCTCCAAATGGAAGATTTGGCCAAAGGTTCCTTCTAATTAAATGTTGTAATTTAAATAAAGAACCCTAAAAAATATTTATCATGAAATTTATATAAATATGGTTATATTTATTATTAAAACATTAAATATACTTGAATCTGGTTGAATTCAAATAGTGCTCTAAAATTATATTTAATATTTAAACATTAATATTTCACATAAATTATGCACATTTCATATAAATAAGTAAAGGGAGTATATGATAAATTATGAAAATATTAATAACATCAACTCCCCCACACTTATTCTTGTGCATATCCTCATTTGAAATAAATATAAAAACATAATAAAATCATTTTTACTCACCAAAAAATATTAAAATTTTGTTTGCTCCAATCCGGGGAGGTTTAGACAATTTTACTCATCCATATTGAATTCCAGCACAAGTTTCTACAGAAACAATGTTCCAAAAACAATTTATTTTTTCATGCTCAAATTTAGAAATGAAAAATGGTGGCACACAAAACTTACTCCTATCAGGATGATAAAATTAATTTATGGAGCTTCACTCATTCACCAACCAAAAGTGAAAATCTTAGAGTTTGTAAGAGATCTCAGCTTCCACTCCCTATCCTAAAGTGCTCAAAAATAAAGAGGTATTTTTAGGAGTTTTCTGTGGATATGGGACGATAAGATTTTGATATCCAAAAGATAGAAAAAATGGGGTAAAATTCTAACATGGAAAAATCAATGCACCTTTTTTTTGAAATGAGACGTGAAAGGAAATAGAAACACATTTTTAAGAGGAAATGAAAATGTGAAATATGACACAAAATGGGAAGAAAATTTGAAGTGGATGAGAAGAAGAAATATTTACAAACCACAAAAAATTCTCCCAATGACATAAGTGTTCATTTTTTTTCATTTTTTGAAAGTTGAACTTGAAATAGATCTCACAATTATCTCCCAACCCCTGATTGATCTCCTCACAACACTAATTGTAATAGTTATAAGAATATCAAAGGTTGAGGAAGAGTGATTTTTGACCCACCAAAGACACAACCCTTTTTTTTTCTTTTTTTCTTTTGATTTTTTTTTTTTTTTTGATTTTTTTTTTTGATATTTTTTTGAAAACATTTCAATTTTACAAGATAAACATATATACATTCCCAAACCCCACTGAAGAAAAACCTCTCCCCCACACTTAAATTGATTTTTTCCCTCAAGTATATGATAACATGGTGAAAATAAACAAAAGGGTAACCAAAATGAAACCCATTCCCCCCACACATAAATTTTAAAAAATTATGCAATGAAAATCTATGTTGATATTGGGTGGGATAAGGTATTGGGATTATAATGTGGCTATCAAAGAAAATGTTTTCATAGGCTCAAAGGGGATTTCAAAAGGAGGATTAATGCTATGGAAATGGGAGGATATTTGGATATTGTGATTCTCATGGGGTTCATGAAATTACTCTATCATATTAATGTACACTAAAGTTGGAATTCAGCTTGAAGGTCCACAAAAAAAAGACTCAAAAATGGGTGTGAAAAAAACACATTTTTAAAATATATCCATAGGTGTCCTTGCATGAAATCAAATGTTGTTCCTCAAAGGTGGGGAAAATAATTTTCCAAATAAAATAAACACCCATAAAAAAGAGAAAAAGAAAAAATAAAATGGGGGAGAGAGAGAGAAAAAGGGAAAGAGGAACCCCCTGGTTTAGATTTGGTGGGTCATAGTCTCCATCTGGTGGTGGGTCTATTGTGGATCTGATGGAAGTTGATGTTGTTCTAGGATTGTGTTTCCTCTCATGGTGATGCTTTAACCGATGTCTATTAACTGTGAATGTCCTTTTTGAAGAGGGTTCTTAGACTTTCACTACACCAAATGGGTAAAAATGAGAAACAATAAAAGGACCTTCCCATTAAGAATTAAGTTTACCTGGGTGAAGATGAAGTCAAGAGTTGAAAATAAATACCTTTTCTCCTTCATGTAATACCTTTCTCATGATGTTTTTGTCATGGAGTACCTTATCCTTTTCTTTTTACATATTGGAATTCTCATAGGATTCAAGTCAAAGCTCCTCCAGTTCAGAAAATTGTAACAATATTTCTTCTCCATATTTTTCACAAACAAAATTACAAGTTTTCATATCCCAAAAAGACTTATGTTGGATTTCAACTAGTAAATGACATGATTTACCAAAAACTATCCTAAAAGGATACATCCCAATGGTTGTTTTATAGGTAGTTCGATAAGCCCAAAGTGCTTCACCAAGTCTTTCAGGCCTGTCTTTTCTAGTGGGTTTTACAATTCTCTCAAGAACTCATTTCACTTCTCTATTAAAATGTTCATCCATGCTATTTGTTTGAGGGCGATATGTAGTTGAAGTTCTATGTATAACACTATTCTTTTTCAAAATAGATTCCATGATTTTATTATAAAAATGGGTTCTTAAGTCGCTTATTAAGGCACGTGGTGTGCCAAATCAGTGGAATATGTGTGTCTTTAAAAACTCAGTAACAGTATTTGAATCATCCTTTCTAGCGAGTTTAACTTTGAACCACCTATAAATATAATCAACCGCAAGAAGAATGTATGATAATCCATTGGAAGGGGGAATGGTACCATAAAATTGATGCCCAAAACCTTTAATTTCTCACAGAAAATTAATGGTTTTTGGGGAATTTGATTTCTCTTTTACATTGTGCCAAAATTTTGGCAAGTGGAACATGATTGACAGAACTCATGTGAGTCTTTGAAGAGTGAAGGCTAGAAGAATCTAGAGTCTAGTACCTTTTGGGAGGTCCATTGTGGTCCAAAGTGGCCACCTCTTGGAAGTGAGTGATAGAATTCTAAGATGGAGGAATGTTCATCTTCATCAACACATCATCTAATTACCATGTTAGCCCCAGTTTCTCAAAGCTTATTATCTTCCCAAAAATAGAATTTTGAATCACTTAACAGCTTCATTTTTTTTTCAATTGAAAACAATTCAGGAAAAAAACTCGAAACCAAGTAATTTAGAATTGGGGCATACCATAGTGACTTTAGAGTGAGAGATTAAAGGTGATCAGTTGGGAATTCAGGATCAATGATTTATTAATGAATAGAATTAGAAATTATACTCAGGTGATCAGCCATAGGGTTTTCTTTTCATGGTCTATCTTTGATTTTAATTTCAAACTCTTGGGGAATTAGGATCCATCTTATTAGCCTTGGTTTGGAATCATTTTTCTTGAGTAAGAAATTTATAGAAGAATGGTCTGTGAAGATGATTATTTTGGAACCTAAGAGATAGAGACAAAATTTATCTAAGGAAAAAACCAATACTAAAAGTTCCTTTTTAGTCACAGTGTAGTGAGATTGAGTTTCATTCAAAGTTTTTTAGGCATAATAGATGACATGAGGAAATTTTTCTCTTCTTTGACCAAGAATAGGCCCAACGGATCTATCAAAAGCATCACACGTCAATTCAAAGAATAAGGACCAATATGGGGGTTGGATTATTGGGGTAGATGTAAGAGCAATTTTGAGTTCAATGAAGTTTCTCTTGAAAACCTCATAGAAATGGAAAGTGACATCATTTTGGAGAAACCGAGTGAGTGGGAGGTAATTCCTTCTAAATTTATGGATGAATCTCTAATATAAACCAACATGACCAAGGAATGAATGGATGTCTCAAATAGAAGTGGGTTCAGGAAGTGATTGGATCACTTCAATTTTGGAAGGATCAACTACAATACCATCTTGTGAAACAATGTGCCCAAGAACAATCTCATTTTCAACCATGAAGTCAAATTTTTTAAAATTTAACACAAGGATACACTTGAAACATTTTTGGAGTAGTAGAGAGAGTGAATTCAAGTAAGATTCAAATGACTCACCATAAAAGGTGAAGTCATCCATGAATACTTCCATGCAGTGTTCAATGAATTCAGAAAAGATACTCATCATACACCTCTGGAATGTTTCAAGAGCATCGCAAAGACCAAAAGTCACTCTTCTATATGCATATGTTCTAAAGGGGTAAGTAAAAGTAGTCTTTTCTTGGTCCTGAGGTGCGATTGGGATTTGGAAGTAGCTGGTGTATCCATCAAGAAAGCAACACTGTGACTTTTCGGCTAATCTTTCTTGCATTTGATCAGGGAATAGAAGAGGGTTGTGATCTTTTCTTGTTTCAACATTCAATTTATTATAATCAATGCACACACACCATTTTTTCTTCACTCGAGTTGTGACTACCTCCCCATGTTCATTTGTGACAACAGTTATGCCACCCTTCTTAGGTATAACTTGAATTAGACTAACCCATTCACTATTTGAAATTGTGTAGATAATACCAGCTTGAAAGAATCATAGTGATCTCTTCCCTAACTACCTCAAGTATGAGTGGATTTATTCTTCATTGTGGTTGTCTAATTGGTTTGGATGATTCCTCAAGATGGATGTGATGCAAGAAAAGGGAAGGGTTGATTCCTGGTATTTCATCTAGGGTCCAACCTATGGCCTTTTTGTTTTCCTCTACAACCTAAACAAATTTTAACTCCTCAGTTTCAGTCAGTGGAGCCTAGATAATGATAGGATAAGAGTGATCATGGAAAAGGAATGCATATTTTAGGTGTTTAGGAAGAGTTTTTAGATCAGTCTCATCTTTCATTTGTGGGTTAGACAACTCAATAATAGAAGAAGGGACTTTGGTTGCTTCAGATTCATTTTACTTAATATTTTCCATGGTGGAGTAGTAGAGATTAGATTTTATGTGGGATTAAAGATATTTTTCAATATCCTCTAGATTGATGGAGTCTATAAATGAGAGGTCCATATCAACTTCACCATTTATGACTTAGTTAATCATGGTGTATATTTCACAAGATCCTTTGTCATTTGAACATGAAGAACATGATGGATTGGGTTTCAATTGAATCTTAGAAGTGTCATTGGAATCATGGATTGAGAATGCAGAGTGATCCTCAGATGGGTATCACATGGATTGGATAATGTTGAACTTGACCAGCTGGTCACCAAATTCCATGGATAAGATGCCTGAATAGATATCAATCTTGGTTCTCTCTGTCATTAGGAATGGCCTTCCTAGAATTATGGGAGATCAAGAAGAGTTAGTGTCACCTTCCATGTCAAATACATAGAAATCAACAAGGAAGATAAGATCATTCACATGAACAATGTAATCCTTGATTATACCCTGAGGACTAGTAGTGCTTTTATTGGACAATTGAATGAAAACACCCATTGTATGTAAGGAACCAATACCAAGGTTGGATAATATTGATTTGGGCATGACATTAATTAAGGATCCTAGGTCTATGAGTGCATCATCAAAGTTGGAACTTCCAATTTGGAATGGAACCAAAAAGGTCCCTGGATATTTTCACTTTATGGGGAATATATTGTTGGGTGGAAATATTTTCGAAGGTCTTAAGTTTCTTCTTTTGGGTGCACAATTCCTTAAGAAACATTTCATACTTAGGGATTTGTTTTATAGAATCTAGTAGGGGAATGTTTACTAGAACATGTCTAAACATATTGATCATTTTCGGATCGGGTTCAATGGACTTCTTTGGTTTAGAAACGACTTGAGGAAAAGGAATTACATTCCTATGTGGAATGGAAGGAGGTAAGGGAATGGATTCAGGTTCCTTTTCATGTTTCTTTTCCTTTTCATTTTCTTGGTCAACATTCAAAGGGGGGTTGGAGGACTTATCATGAGGTATAGAAATTTTCTTTCATGATATAACTGAAATTTCACTTACATTACCCTTGGGGTTGAGTAATGGTTGAGCTGAGAGTTGGGAAGAATTTTATGGTTACTACTGACTAAGGTGGGAAGCAAGTTGACCAATTTGTGTTTCAATATTTTTGAGGCTATAATTGGTGAAGGAGGAAAGATCTTCCACTAAACATTCCAATGGTTTCTTAGAAGAAGAGTCTTGTCCCAGATTGAGATTACCATGATTTTTGTTCTTGGGAAAGAGATTGTATTGGTTTGGTAATTGGGAAGGCTCATTAGGATGGTGGAATCTAGGAGGAGGAAGAGGAGGATTGATCCTTTGATGTTGAGGAACAAAAGGGTATGGTTGTTGGAAGTTACCAACACCTTGACCATATTGGAATTGGTTTGGGTTTTGATGACGTTATTGAGGGGGATGAGAAATGGGATTCTTATATCTCAAGTTAAGGTTATATGTAGAAGATAAGGGCACAAAATGGGGTTGGTTGAAGTTTCTAATAAACTGACCTGATTGTTGAGGGTTGGGGTTCCTCTGAGCATATACTACATTGAGCTCCATTGGTCCGGATGAATCAGAGGGATCCTCTTGAAGTTGTAAACATGTGTTAGTTGGATGAGATGGGGAGCTACATATTCCATATTTTTTGATAGGTCCAGGGAACATATATTGTGGAGAAGATGAGGTTGGGGATTGGGTAGCCACAACTAATTGTCTCACAAGACCTATAAGTTCACTCATCCACTCTGTCATCTTGTTTGGCTCTATATATTGATTATCTTGAGCTTGTTTGACTTAATAATGTGCTTGAGTATAGAATTATTTTGTGTTTTCAGCCATGTTTCTTATGAGATCTCTTGCAGTTGTAGGAGTTTTATCAACTAGAGAACCACCACTTGCGGCATCAATGAGAGTTCTCTCCATAGCCAATAACCCCTTATAGAAATATTAGATCAATAGTTATATAGGGATTTCATGGTGTGGTGAGGTTGAAAAAAGCTTTTTGAACCTATCCTAGTATTCATGGAGTGGTTCATTTGGGAATTGACGGATACAACTAATTTCATTTCGGATGGAAGCAGTACAAGAAGCAGGAAAGAATTTCACTAAAAAGAGTCGCTTCATGTCATTCCATGTGGTTATAGAACCAGGAGGGATGTAGTAAATATATGAATTTGTAGTGTCAGATAGGGAGAAGGGGAATGCTCAGAGTTTGATTTGTTCCTCATAAACTTCTTGTGGCTTCACGGTAGAGCACACCACTTGGAACTCTTTAAGATGAAGATGTGGATCCTCACAAGCTAGCCCGTGGAAATGAGGAAGAAGATGAATCAACCCCAATTTGAGTTTGAAGTTAGCCTCTATGTTTGGATATTAAATACCAAGAGGTTGGTAATTCATATCAGGTGCAACATGTTCTTTCTGTTTTTGTTCCCTAGGATTAGCCAGATCTAATTCAATTGGTTGGACAAGGACATGTTCTTGAATGAGATGATTATATCTTATATTCCTCCTAACATGTTGAAGTGTTCACTCAATTCCAGGGTCAAACAAATATGAGGGATTTTTTGGGAGGATACAGGGCATTCAAAGAGATTTTGGAAGAGATATGAAGAAACGTTTTTCTTTTTATTTTTTTCATTTATGATTTTTATGAGAATACGGGGTTTTCTTGATGGTTTTTTAAATTTTTTTAAAAAAAATTGTTTTTTATAATAACCAGAAACTAATTATTATTCAATTGCACCATCCTCAGCAATAGATCCATTTGAAATTGCAGACGATTGTATCTTATCGATTGTTCAAGGTTTCGGTGTTCTGCTAATGTGTATAGCAGTACTCGGGTCAAATCCTCGACGATGATCCTTTTTAAAAGTCGATTGTTTTCAGTTTATTGTATTTTGATTGGGGGTGTTTGTTTGTAGATATTTTCATTGATTAATATTTATTTAACAATTTTATAAATATTTGGTTGAGTTCATCAATAGTTAGTTAATCTTTTCATATCCTTGAGCCTTACTTTATATTGCATTAAATTAACACCCATGTCACAAGTTGACGTTGATTGTAATTACTAAGTGTTAAGGATTTAATCCAAGCCTTAACATAACTAGGATTCTAATATTAATCAGTACTTGATTTTGGTAGTGTATTTATAGTTCCAATGATTCACGGAATCCATAAGTTAAACAAAATACATCATTAATCCATGACATGTTATGTCCAACATACACAATGTTAAATTAAAGAATACTCATCGAGCAAATACTCTCAATCACTTAACATCCCTAAATTTTAACTCACCCCAATGGTAGATTTACTCATCCATTAAGATGATTATAAATCTAGTTTATTATTATTATGACTATGAGTTAATAATAGATTAAAAATAATGGGATAAGAAAAGAGTTGTGTGCCGAACACACACACACAAACAGTGATGACAATTAAAAATAGAATTTCAATTGAATGAGGATGAAAAATAAGGTAAGGGGTTTCAACGTGATTTAAAACATTTTAAGGACATTAATATTAAACTACATAATGTGTATGAGAATAATATATATTGAAGAATAAACTTTCATTAAAAAATAATTACAAAAAAAAGACTTACAAGATAACAACAATGAAGAACACAAAAGTAAATGAAAACAAAGAAAGGAGGAAATGTCTCTCAATTGAAAACGTGAGTATGGATGGTCCTACCAAGACTTTTTAAAGGATTTGGTTGTGAAAATATATGCTCCTATATTTGGAAATTCTAAATCTTTTGAAGTAAAGGAGGGGGATGTATTTATATCCCAAGGAGTTGGACTGTTTACATCCCAAATCTGCCCCTCCACTTGTCTCACCGGTTTTCTCATTCAGATAGCTGAATCTTGAGATATCATTTTATTAAAAGTAGTAGATAATAATTTTGGATGACTAATCACAATATTTGGATCCATTTGTACTTATATAACCAAAGATATGGTGGTTGAATTAAACAACTGTAATCTATCCATTTCAATCCATACATTTTATAAGGTCGAAATGTGAGTGGGTTTTTTAACTAGAATATGCTCTCAAATAAAAATTGTTTCTTCTATCAATTTTTCCACACACATATTTTCTTTCACACTGAAAAATCCTAACTTTATTTTATGAATATATCATGACCAGTGTCATGAATAGTGTTCAGATTTAAATTCCCGGCCATAATTGTGGGATGGACTTAAAAGCATCAGTAGGGCCCCTTTATCTTGTAGTTGGACCTTCAAATTTTTATACATGAAAAAATGGTAGACTTTCATAAAATTTGGGATTTGGGATTTATACCAGTAACTCAGTCATCATGGCCGGTCCAGTTTCTTCATAGATTCTTTGGGTCTTATTATATGTACAATACGACCCTCAAAATGGACGATTTTGCGAAAGGTTACTTCTAATGAAATGTTTGAATTTGAGTAAGGAACCCTAAAAAACAATAATCATGAAATTTGGATAATTAGGGTGAGAGTTATTATTAAAACATTAAACATACTTTAATCTTGAAGAATTCATATAGTGCTCTAAAATTATATTTAATATTTAAACATTAATATTTCACACAAATTATGCACATTTCATATAAAATCAGTAAAGGGAGTATACAATAAATTATGAAAATATTAATAACATCATAGGCTATGTTTATTATTTGGGTTTTCTTGTATATTACTTGTATATGAGCATGGACATCTTTTTTAGGGAGCCCAGAGACGTTATTCAGGATTTCCAGTTTAGTAGTTTGCATGCCATAACCATCTTTACTTTTGTTTACTGCTTACCTATTTTTCTTCACACTTTTTAGCTTATTATATTTCACATCCTAGACTTTATAGACCTTTGGGTGCTTACCTACTGGTATTATGTCTCACGTTTTATTTGGTATGCCTTTGGGTAGCCAAACAGATCATATGATTATAGGTATGGATAAGGGAAAGAACCCAACTATAAGTTCTTGATTACAACCTAGGTGTTGGGGAGAAAGGGACTGAGATGAGGCTCATGCTTCTAGATGGGTATTTTTGTTATTTTTGTACTTTTGTTTAATGTTTTTTACACATTCATTTTATACATGTTTTTTTTATTTTTTTAGAGACATATGAAATGTATCATCATCATTATATATGAGACTAATTCCAGATTTATCATTTATTTCTATCTTGTTTATTTAATATTTTTCTACTTTTTATATCTAATTCTGATACTTTTTTGTTATTTATATTCTATTGTGTTACACTCTGGTGATGAGAGAATAGTCTCCCCACTAATGCACCTAGGCACTCACTACTAGTCAGCATCTTCTGGAATTTGGGGCGATACGTTTGAGGCCATATATCCAACCAGGCTCAAGGCACTGTTGAGTGGAATTTGGGTCTGGGATGTTACAAAGTGGTTGTTGGTCGGAGTATATTACTCAAGAGGAGAGGGGTGAATTGAGTAACTATAAAAATTTCTGTAAGAAGTATTTCTAAAAAGGTTTCCCCAAATATTAAATACAGCCCAGTTAATCAATGTTATACTATTATAAGAGTTTTACTATTTATGTAACTTTATAGAAGATCGATTAATTCTCAGTAATATTAATTTTTGTTATTAATATTACTTTTGAAGTTATTCTACTAAGAAAATCCAATTATAAATTATTTCCAATACTAACTATCAAAGTGAAATTAGTGATTTATGAATTATACAGTAAAGAAATAAGATAGAGAAGAAAAATTTAAGTAGCACAGCGGGTATAAAACAAGTGGTTCAGTCTCAAGATGATACCTAATCCACTTCACTTGGTGATCATCTTCCACCAAGTAGTTTATATAAATAAACTTTGATCCACACCCTGAATCGAGGTTAACAACAGTACACAGACTATCCAGGTCACACAGGGACCTCTTATATATTTTTCATGGGTATAAATAACCATGCCACACAAGGACCTCTTCCACATTTTTTAGTGGGTATCCAAGAGTAAATAGAGGTTTGAGTAAGGATATCTTATATCCTTCAGTTTAATGCAAGAAACAGAGTGTGTTGTTTTATAGGTACACACTCTACTCGAAAGGTAATAAACAGATACATAACAGAGCAGAAATATGTAGATGGGTTTAGAAGTGATATGAGTGTTAGTCTTTGCTTCTTTGGACTTGTTGAGATGAAGAAAATGTAGATCTCGAGTCCTCATCAGTAAAATAGAGTGTCACAATTTAGCTTGTGTTCTTTGTGAGGTTCGACAATGTGAAGATGTTATCTATATTCCAGTGTAATTTGTACGTTCTTCAGCAGAGTCGGGTTTCACGCTTGTGACAATCCTTTAGAAATTCAGTCAGTGTGCTTTTTTGTCATGCTCACAGCCTTGTTTTTCGTTCAATATCGCGCACCTTGATTCTTGGCCACACTTCGCTTTTATCTTGGAATTCATGTGTTGGAGCCAACAGGTTGCATGGATACCACACCTCATACCTCGTACTATCAGATGATATGTCTACAAAGAAACATTAATTATGTTAGTGCATTTAAAATCTCCAAATATGACCATTCAAGATTAAATTGAAAAACCACAAAATAGTTTAAGAAACGCTGTCACAGTAAGTCATTGAAATGGCATCTCCTTAACACGGTGTCTAGATTGATCATGGTGTCTCATGGTCACTATGTCTCGCGGTCACGGTGTTTTGAGGTCACAGTGTCTTGTTCACGGTGTCTGCTTCACGGTGTCTTGTTCACGGTGTCTCGTGGTCACGGTGTCTCACAGTCACGGTGTCTTGTTCACGGTGTCAACTTCATGGTGTCAAAAAGACATTACCAGTAGTAGACTTACAGTGTCTCATACTTTTCAAAGTAACCATATTCATACTTAAGAAATAATAAATATAGAATGGATTAGACTTAAGCATTTTTCAAAAAAGGTATTATGAGAGTAGATCACATATAGTATAAAGTATGTAAAATGAATATAGAGCAATTAAAATCTTGAATGGATCTTCTTAAATCATGAGACTACTTAAAAAATAATACACATAAATACACATGATTGTGGTATAATTCACAGGAGTTAATTGGGTCAAATAGGATTGGTGATCATTAAAACATGATTAATACATGAGGATTCCAATAATCTCCCATGTTTTGATGATCACAAATCATGTAAAGTTAAAGTGTATATTGGATTCAACTATAGAGATAAAAGTCTAACATATAGAGATTTCTCCCCCTTTTGGGATTATCCAAAAGATGGAATAAGAGAAGTCAAAAGTGAACATTCCATTAATATCACCTAAGGTTCAGTACAAAACAAAATAGAAATACAAAAGCAATATCATTCCTATGAAAAAGGAGTAATCACTATTCTTCTTTAGGGGATGTCCTTCTCTTTGCCTTTAGCAGTAGTGGCAGAAGAGGAAGCCATAGGGGAAGAGGTCGAGGTAGAAGAAGGAAGTGATGTGGTTGATAAAGAGGGTAAAGGAAGGCCTTCAAAGACTGATGGAGCCAAAGTAGAAGTAGTAGAAGATCTAGGAAGTTGTTGATCGAGAATCATAGGCATGTTCTGACTTAGGGATTGGCTGACAGACATAGTAGTAGATTATAGGGCAGAAGTGAAGGTAGACTTCCTAGGTCTTAGAGGTGCAGATCACTATCTAAGGAGGGTTTAGAGGATTGACCAGATGCTTTAGATGCATTGATAGCTGTGGTCAGAGATTTGAGTTGATTTAGAACCTTTTTAAGACACCCGGTATACTCATCAGTGAGTTTATGAAGATTAACAACAAGATCTCTCATTTCCTTCACAAGTTGTTTATTCCTTTCAGCGACCTCTTCATATATGGAAGCTAGATAAGTTTGAATCATAGACACAACAACCTGTGTGCTTTGAGGATCAACTAGTTCTACAGGAGGAGCAACAAGCTCTGATCTCAAATGTAGCTCTCTCTGCATGTCTTCAACCATACTTCTTAGGGTCTTCACTTCATTACTGAGTAGCTTATTTTCCAATCTTACTTCCTGAATCTCATGAAGCATTTTAGGTTGTATTTTCCAAATAACTTTCTCCAATAATAGTGAGGCATCTTTCTCACTTAAATTGGTCACATGAAGAGGTTGGGTATTCATGAGTTTCTCAACTCCAAACAAGAGGGTAGCCCCAAATTCCTTCAGATCATCCTTACTCAAAAAATATGGTTGTTCAGATAAAGGTTCAAAAATAGGGACCGGTATAGGCTCAGTTTCCTTCTCAGGTGCGATATTGGAGACAGATTTCAACTAGAATATAGATGAAAGATAAAGGTTGGTTGCTGAAACCTACTGAAATTCATCCACATAATAGAAATTGGGGAACTTATATTGAGTGTCTACATGACTTGACTCAGTCGAATGTGAAGCTTCAATAGACTCGAGATTTGGGGTTTTCTCCCCCTCAACAGGTCCCTCCTTATTAGGACTGAGAAGCTTAGGATCTTGATCTAATTCCATAGACTCAAATCTAAGTTCCTCACTCATTTCCTGTCTAGAAAGATGAAAATCTATCTCCATCCATTCTTCAACTGAAGTAATGATTTCAGGAATAGATTGTTCCACTGGGAGTTCCTCAAGATTGGCTTCTTGCATAACATGTAGATCTTCCACTATAGGTTCTTCCATGGCATGATTTTCAGATTATTTGGAAACTGATTCTGTTTCATCCTCAGGATGAGTTTCTAGATTAACAACATCTTTAGGTGCAGGGTATTCTTCTTCAATAACTTCATGATGAACAGTAGTCTTGTCTTCCTCAACAAAAACAACTTCCCTAGGTTGCACTTCAGCCTCTTCTTCCTCTTCTTCAGGATACTCAACAATCTCATCTGGTTCCAAAATATGATCCGAAATATCTCTTGGTCTTGAGGGATAATCCACAGGATTGAATTTCTCATAAACTCTATCTTTGTCTTCCACCCGTTCCTTTTTCCAAGGATTCTAGTTTATTTTCATCCTCTTGATGGTTACTTTTGAAAGGCAGTACTCACAGTCCTTTATAACTTCCTCATTAGGTCCAACCAAACCTTTGCCATGCAGCATGGCTGAGATAATCCAAGAGATAAATTGGGAAGTTGACTTGCATGTGGTTTTGATCAGCTCACACATATGATAAATGATATACTTGAAAAGGTTTATTTTATGCCCATTTTTCATAAGGTGGATTAGAAACACATCTGGAAATTTCAAAACAGAAAAATCACCTTTTCTGGGGCTAACCAGATTCTAAATAAACTTGAATAGGAGCCTTGATTCTCCGTCTAGTTCAGTAGTAATGGCCCTCCTCTTGGTGCCATTTCTAGTTAAGGATTTTAGAGCATCTTCCAAAACAATGAATTCAGTTGAAGGTGGAGGTCCTCTCTGATAATCCTCACAGATGCATTCATGAGGTATCCTAAGGCATGCAACCCATAACCTCGAAGAGAATGAGCATCTTTGGCCATTGACCCAGCTTCTTACAACATAACTATCACCATAATCAAAAGAGAACTGTACATACTAGTAAAAATGAGCCACTAACTTAGGGTAGATGGGTCTATCTTCCTTTGAGAACCACTCAAACCAGCCTTGTTGTTCTAACACTTTCAATACTAGAGACTTACTATACAAAATCCATTTGGGGAAAATCTATTTCTCAGGTACAATAACACAGTTTACCATATTCGTATTGAAAGGTCCTTCGGGTTCTAGCTTAGGTGCAATCTTCTTATTATTTGAGATGCGCTTCTCAGGTGTCGATGATGAAGAACGTTTCATCCTTGGCATTCATTGAAGTTTCGAGAGAGAGAAGGGTTGTAGGGACGAAGAAGGGTTCAAAATGAGTAAGTAGAAGAAACCCTGAGTAAAGAATCAAGTGATACTTTCTTTATTTTATCATTTAGGAATACCAAACATCGCAAAAATAAAAACGTGGCAAAATAAAGAAGGGAAATGAATAATTACCATGATACGGGTTTTTACAAAACAAATTATAAAGAATTTTAATGGGGAGACCTTGTCTAGTCATTATGATGAGACAGTAAATGCACATTACAGTGAGACAATGAATGAGCTTCATGGTGAGACAGTGAATGAACTTCTCAGTGTGTGTTAGGGTGAGACAGTAACTACCAGATAGTAATCACAAAATACTAACTGTGAGACCGTAAACATGAAATAGAAAGATATCGAATAGTAGGACATGAAATCGTAAAAATTAATATATCTATTTGAGATTTATCATGCCTACTTCATGTATGATGTATTCTATCCTCTATGAATTTAATGGTTTGGTGAATATATCAGTAAGTTGGTATTCAGTACCAATGAATTCCAAAGTGAGATCACGTTTTTGATAATGATCTCTCAAAAAGTGATGTCTTACATCAATGTGATTTGTCCTAGAATGTGAAACAGGATTTTTTGATATATTAATAGCACTTGTTTTGTCACAATTTATAGGTACATGTTTAAATTGATATCCATAATCTAGTAATGTGTGTTTCATCCACAAAATTTTTTCACAACAACTTCTAGTAGCTATATATTCAGCTTCTGTAGTAGATAATGCAACAAAATTTTGTTTCTTACTACACCATGATACTAGTGACTTTCATAAAAGGTGACATGTTCCATAGGTGCGTTTTCTATCTAACTTACATCCACCTAATTCAGAATCATAATAACTAACTAATTAAAATGATTTCCATTAGGATAAAACAGTCCTAGATTGGGTGTATGTTTGAGGTATCTGAAAATTCTCTTTACAACATTTAGATGAGATTCCTTAGGATTTCCTTGAAAACGAGCACACATACACACACTAAACATAATGTTCGGATTACTAGTAGTTAAGTAGAGTAAACTTCTAATCATTCCTCTATAAGTGGTTTGATCAAAATATTTTCCATCTTCATCCAGATCCAACTTATAAGTGGTACTCATGGGAGTGTCACTACTTTTAGTGTTATCCAATACAAAATTTTTTAGAACATATCTAGTATATTTAATTTGAGTTAAAATAGTTCCATCCTTATTTTGAAAGATTTTAAATCCAAGAAAGAATTTTAGTTCACCCATTAAACTCATTTCAAATTCTTTTTGCATCATTTTATAAAAATCAACACATAAAGAATTCTTAGAAGATCCAAAAATAATGTCATCTACATAGATTTGAAAAAAATAAAACATCATTAGAAATTCATTTTATAAAAAGGGTAGGATCAGCTATTCCATTTTTAAAACCTTTGGAAATACGAAAAGTACTCAATCTATCATACCAAGCTCTTTGAGCTTGCTTTAAACCATATAAATCTTTTTATAGTTTAAAAATATGATTTGAAAAATGGGGGTTTGTAAATATAGGGGGTTGTTCAACAAAAATATCCTCAGCTATATAACCATTTAAAAATGCACTCTTAAGAACCATTTTATATAGTTTGAAATTAAGATGTGAAACATAGGTAAGTTGGATTCTTCTAGCTTCAAGTCTGGCTACTGGTGAAAAAGTCTCTTCATAATCAATTCCTTCTTCTTGAGTATAGACTTGTGGAACTAATATAGCCTTGTTTCAAACTATGTTACCAGCTTCATCTAACTTATTTCTAAACACCCATTTAGTGCCTATGGTAAATGTTTCCTTGGGTATTTCAACAAGTTTCCAAACTTTGTTCCTTTTAATTTGATTATGTTCTTCTTGCATATCCATCACCCAAAATTCATCATTGATAGAATCATTAATGTTTTTAGGTTCAAGTTGTGAAAAGAAGGCTTGATGTTCAACCTGATTTCTAAGAGAAGCTCTAGTTTGAGTTCCTTTGTCTAAGTCTCATAAAACAGCATCTAAGGGATGGTTCTTAAGGGTTCTATCAGTTCTAGAAAAAGAGGGACTAGTGATTTCAGGCTCATCAACATATTCAGGATCTTTGTGACTTGATTCTAAGGAATTTCTAGAGTTGAAAGTTTTCATATATTCTTTCATGGAAGAATTTTAGGATTTTGAATTGATGTTCAAATTTCATACATCATCCTCCAAATTCTCTAGGATGGTTTTAGGCTCATGTGGATCTGTTTCATCAAATTTGACATGAACATATTATTCCACACATTTAGTTTTTTTATTGAACACTCTATAGGCTTTACTAGACCTAGAATATCCTAAAAAGATACCTTCATCACTTTTGGATGAAAATTTGTCAATATTTTCTTTGGTATTAAGAATATAGACTTTGCAACCAAAGAAATTTGAAGTAGGTAACCTTGGGTTTTCTATTGTTCTATAATTCTTAAGGAGTCCTCTTAAGAATAGGTCTGATCAAAACTCTATTAATTATGTAGCATGTTGTATTAACAACTTCAACCCAAAAATAAATAGGTAGGTCATATTCACTATGAATTGTTCTAGCAATTTCATGCAGGGTTCTATTTCTTCTCTCTACAACTCCATTCTGCAAAGGTGTTCTAGGGGTAGATAAATCGTGACTATGTCATTTTGTGATAAAAAGGATTCAAACTCTTGATTTTCAAACTCACAGCCATGATCACTTCTTAAGGATTTAATTCTAATTCCACTAAGATTTTATACAGACTTGGAATATTTAGTAAAATAAGATTAAGATTCAATTTTGTGAGCCATAAAGAAGGTCCAAGTATATCTAGAAAAGTCATCTACAAGAACATAAACATAGTGCTTCCCATTTAAACTAGAAACTCTAGATGGTCCAAACAAATCCATGTGAACTAGTTTGAGAGGTTGAGAAGTTGACCCTTCTTTCTTTGGATTGAAGGAAACTTTGTGTTCTTTTCCATTTTGATAGGGATTACACACTTTGTCATTTGGAAACTCAAGTTTGGGTAAGTCTTTAGTTAGGAATTTTATAGTTAGCTTTCTAAGGGAGTGAACATTACAGTGTCCTAGTCTCCTATTCTAGAGCCAATATTCTTTATGAAATACACTTAATCATGAAGCATTTTGAGAAGCTAAAGAATCTAAATTAAAAGAATAAACATTTTCATTTCTTAATGCAAAAAAATACTAATTCATCTTTAGAATTAAATACATTACAAGCATCATTTTCAAATCTAACATGAAATCCATCATCACATAATTGTGAGATACCAAGCAGATTATATTTTAAACCATCAACAAACAGTACTTTAGAAATCAAAACTGAGTTAGATTTACCAATTTGGGTGAGGTCGATAATCTTTCCCTTGGAATTGTCACCAAATGTGACATGTCCTCCATCTACTTTTATCAGATTCTTGAAGCATGAGTAGTCTCCTCTCATGTTCCTTGAACATCCACTATCCAAGTACCATAGACTTTTGTAGGAGATCTTTTTCAAAAATATTAAGAAAAAATAGATTTTGGTACCCATACATGTTTGGGTCCAGTAATATTAGTAACAAGTGCTTTAGGAACCCATATTTTCTTCATAAGTTTCCTATAAGAATTATGTAAAGTATTTGAAAAATAAACTGTATTTGGTCTACAAAAACTTGAAACAGTAGAATATGTATCATGGATTGAATTAGTTGATTTGAGTCCAGACCTGGGAGTAAAACTGTATGTCCTAGATTTTGAATCAAAATTTGTTCTACCAAAGTTTCTCTAACTAGGTTGATAACCAATACTAGTGTTGTATTTAGGGGTAATTTTTTTTCCTAGCATTTGGGTAAGGGTAATTTTCCCATTAGTAAACTTTTCTAAGTCACTCTTTAATTGCTCATTAGACATTTTTAATTCATTTTTTTCCTTGAGCAGTTGAGTATTTTTGTCATTTTCAGTTGTGAGTTCATATTTAATAGTCACAGTAAGAGCATGTTGTTTCTTTAATGATTTATATTTGTATTTTAGTTCATTTCATGTTTCCTCAAGAAAGTTATGGTATTCAAACATTTCTTCATTATTCATTTTTTTAGAGTCACTTTCATCTTCATAATAGTTTGAATTATGTACGGAAGGGTCCAATGTTACCTCAGATGTATTTTTCATAAAAAACATATTGGATTTGTTAGCTTGTTCATCATGTGATATCTCTGGGTCACATGAACTATCCTCATAGGCACTCCAGGTTTCCTTAATTGCCTTTTTATACTTCTTATCCTTGTACTCATATTTCTTTTTGTACTTGAGATTTGGATAGTTAGCCTTGATATGTCATTTGTGATTACATTCATAGCTGAAAATTTCATCAGTTTTGTCAATTCTTTTTTAGTCCTTATTCCAGTTTCCTTTTTGGTTATATTTCCCCTTGAAGTTAGGATTTCTAAAAAAGTTATTATTTTTGTAAAATTGTTTGAATATTCTGTCTAGTTGAGCCATCTCCTCACCACTATCATGTGATGATTATTCACTGGTGGAGCTTTCTACAGAATCTTCACGTTTCCCTTTGTCTTTGTGGTTAGAGGTGGTGGTCTTGAAATAAATAGATTTCCTCTTTGGTTCATACTCCTCTTCCTTATTGAATTTCATCTCTTCTTCATACATCATTAGTTTCCCAATGAGTTATTTTACAGGTATCTTACTGATGGCGCACAATTCTCTAATAGAGACAGAGGTTCCCCTCCATCTGTCAGGTAGACATCTAAGAATTATCATGATCTGTTCCTTGGCATTGACTTCTCTTCCAAGAGAAATCATTGTGTTGAAAATCTCATTGAACATAAGATACATTTTAGAAATAGTCTCATCATGTTTTATTTTAAAATTATCATATTTGATAGTATAAGTTTTAAGTCTCATTTCGTTTACCCTATATGTTCCTTCATGTGAGACAGACAGGGTATCCCAAATTTCATGGGCAGTTTTACAAACATAAATTCTATTAAACTCTTAATCTTATAAGGAGAAGTATAAAGAATTCATAGCTTTGAAATTGTTATTGTTTGTATTTTTGGTAGGTTCATCCCATGTGATTCTATCAGTAGTAGGAATTTTGTATTCATCTATAATGGATGACCAAATTTCAAAACTCATAATCTCTAAATGCATTTTTATTTTAATTTTTCATTGAGCATAGTTTGTTCCATTAAAGAATGGTGGTATGTTGGTTGCAACACCTTCCATTCTATTATCCATAATAAAGTATTATATTAAAAGAGATAGAAATTTAGAATTAACAAAAATTTAAATATCTTTAAAGTACAACTACAATCATAGTTGAATAAGATTACACAGAGTCCTAATAAACAATCCTCTGATACCAAATGTTGGTCGGAGTAGATTACTCAAGAGGGTAGGGGTGAATTGAGTAACTATAAAAATTTCTGTAAAAATTATTTCTAAAAAGGTTTCCCCAAAGATTAAATACATCCCAGTAAATCATGGTTATGTTGTTATGAGAGTTTTACTGTTTAAGTAACTTCTTAAAATATCGAGTAATTATTAGTAATATTATTTTTTGTTATTAATATTACTTTTGAAGTTATTTCACTAAGACAAGCCAGTTATAACTTCTTTCCAAGACTAACTATCAAAGTAAAATTAGTGATTTCTAAATTATACATTAAAGCAATAAAAAAGAGAAGACCAATTTAAGCAGCACAATAGATATGAAATAAGTGGTTCAGTCTCGAGCTGAGACCTAATGTCACATACCAGCCCAGGGTCGAACATGAACCGGTCACCCGAGCCAGCTCGCGGCCAGTCCTGTGGGGTGTTCCCGATCCCCCCGGGATGGAAACTAGTGTCGGGCATAAAAAAAGTTTAATCGTTGGGAACGATTTCAGCCCGAACAATACCAGGATCAAAAGAAATAATGTAAACTAAACAAAACAAATAAACACTAATGACAACAATAAAATAAAAGTCACGCGACCAAACATACCTCCACATGACCTCACCGGTCACCACCCAACTAGAGAGCAACCGCGCTCCAACGTTGAGCGACTCAAACCAGAAAAACCCGAGCAAGGGAAAACCTGCAACTGAAATGATAAAATAGGCGTGAGCATTAAAAATGCTTAGTAGGAAAGACAAAGTAAACCACTGAATCCAAACGTTTCCTTTCCCAAGATATCCTTTGACACCAGTTTGAAATACAATTATAAAAGTAGTTTTTTTAAACAAGACATATAATTTTCCTTTCATTTAAAGAAATCCAACTCATGCTACAAACCATTTCCAAAACCATTTGTCATTTCATAAACAAAATCAAGATAAAAAGATCCAGATTTTTCTAACAAGGAAGCAAGTAAACAAAACAGGCTGGAACAACCTAGTGCAATAGAAATTGAATAAACCATCAAGGAGAACAAGTAGTGCTAAAGGACACCGGTAATAGTATAAGATGTAAAGGATAACTAAAAGTAAACAATCAAGGAAAACAAGTAACCATGGGTGATCCTAAACATCCCTGGAAGACCCCTGGACGTACTCGGTTCGGAACCACCTCTCGGTGTATGGTGAAGCCCCATAGTCTATAACCAACTGATCGCCCTCGTGAAAAAATCAGCGGCACTTCCCATCTACCCTCTAACTCTACCAGTGGGCACCAACCCGTCTAATCGGGGTTAGTAAGCAACTGTCATTCGATCAACTAAAAATGACCAGGAACCCATGGTGGTTACATCAATGTGTAAGTAGGAGGCCCTCACACGCATGACCCATCTCACCTCACTTGCCTACCCCAAACACGGACACTTTCTATGCATTCACCCAGAAGGGTTACCCTAGATAGGAGTGCCCCACATATATATATTTATATAAATAGTCATTCCACATCCACTAAAGTGCCAAACGGGTCATCACGTCATTTAATTATCAAACCCGCTTTATAAAATACCTGAAGTTGTCAACCCAGCACTCAGTTTTACAAAATCAAATGGTTTTACACGAATATTTTACAATATACCCTTTTTTTTAAAACTCAAAACACCACTTCTGAATTCAAAACAAAAAAAAGGCCAAACAGGAATATCTTCATAGATTCCCTTTTAAACTAATTTAATGTGTCACATGAAGAGACCAAAACATTTTGAAACCAAGAACCATTTAGAAAATCGAGATTTTGAGAAAAATAACAATTCAAAACACCATCTTCATTTGAGGTCACATCCATGTGTGTACCTAGTGCACCCATGGATCTGCCA
Source organism: Viscum album (assembly GCA_963277665.1). Classification (NCBI taxonomy): domain Eukaryota; kingdom Viridiplantae; phylum Streptophyta; class Magnoliopsida; order Santalales; family Viscaceae; genus Viscum; species Viscum album. The sequence goes on from OY728143.1 coordinate 950,584,528, forward strand.
ACATTTAATGGTGCATCAAACCTGCAAAGAGACACGAAAACATTTACAAGTAAACAATAAATTCCATAGAACCAACCAACATAGGATAATAAGATCCAAGAATGATTTTTACAAAAAGAACACCACTCAAGACAACCAATGATAACATTGAAAAATATAGGCATTTATTTCCAAACTAGCTGGAAAAGCATAAACAGGTGCATAAATAGAGGAGCATCCGAAAGTTTATTTTTAATCCAATCTTTCATCAAGAAAACACTACCGTAGTTCACTATATAAACAATAAAATGTGCAAAACATCATCTAGTGTACAACTACATAGGCATAAAATATAATTGCTTCAAAACATGATTTAGAACAAAAACTATCAATTCTAAAACACAAAAATAAGCTACGCAAATCAATCATAAACACATGAATCATGGAATAAAATTTATTTAAAATAATTCAAGCATCAACAGAGTGCTTTGAAATGGAAACACGCGAATTCACCTACCACATGTGTCGAAAACTCCAAAACTCTAGGTGGAACTTCAATCGCACACCAAACACATCACAAGTTAACCCTAAGAATCCATGATTCATCCAAAAATGACTAAATTAAACCATAACATGAACTCCATAACCACTAAAAATCTGAAATTCCAAAATTAAGAACCAAAACACCAGGGGAAAGCGGAGAAGAGCTTACTGGGAGGGGGAATCGTCCGTGGAGGAAGGTTGTGCTGGTCAAGCAGGGGTGCGATGGGTCCGGTGCGAGGCGGACGGATGGCGTCAGTGCGGTTCATGCCGGATAGAGGAGGTTTGTGCGGTCGGGAGAAGAAAGGGGGGTTGCAGGGTGGTGCGAGCAGGCTGGATGCGAGGGAGGCGGCGGTCGTGGTAGGGAGAGGAGGAGGTCGGCCGAAGGTCCAAGCACAAGGGGAGGCTGGCAGCCTGAGGGAGCGGCAGAAGTGGGAGAAGGGGTCGGTGGGGCAGCGGCCGGGATAGGGAGGAGAGGGGGTGGCACGGCGGGGAGCGTTGGACGGGGAGGCCGGGACGGCAACGGAGCAGAGAGGGGGTGGCTGGCGCGGCACGCAAAAGGGGTGGGGGGGTGGCTCACGCAAAAGGGAAGGAGGGGGGGGTATAGCTAGGGTTTGGGGGGGTTTTAATTTTTTTTCTCTTTCTTTTTAACAAATAATAATTAAATAAAAAATTATAATAATAATAATAATAAAATATATAATAATAATAATAATAATAAAATTTATAATAATAATAATAATGCCATAATTAACATAAAAAAAGTAAAAAGAAACCATAAAAAAATTAAACGACACCCGGGCCGACTGCACGGTGACTGCCAACCGCGTGGTGACCGCGCACGGGTCTGAAACCCAAAAAAAGAAAAAATAAGACAAAAATATTTAGACCGGGCTCAGCCCGGATCACGGCGCGAACGCCCAAAACCCAGAAAAATAAAAATAAAAATAAATAAATAAAACCGGGTGTGACAATTCTCCCCAACACAGCCACTTTCTTCCCCCAGAAAGTCACCCAGTCGATTGATAAACAGAACTTAAATCCATGCCCCACTGAAGCCAAAAGAAACCACAGCACAAGAGAATGTGAGAACATGAGAGGGTTCTCCCCACCACAAGGATTCGACTAGTGTGGGACTTTAACACCCAACATACCACCACAGGGAGGCGAGTTCTATGAGTAAACTCTCAACCAATCCAAACCAACTCCCATAGCATGTTCAAAACAACACCCCCGTCGAAACGTTGAACCCTCGACCATAGTCGACAACCCTCACACCAAGGAAAATCCACGAAAAGGACATAACCCGGATATCAAGTCGGAGACATGACCCATTGAAATCCATGAAACATAACTACATCTGACAAGCATAGATAAATTTAGGTCAACCTACACGAGGGTCAAACACATTTTTATGAAGAAGAAAAATGACTCATAGAACCATAAGCTGACAAACAAAGCTATTTGAATTATAACAGGACAATTCCATCATAACTTCATGATAAAACAATAGACTTATAACAACGTCAAACTTTAACAGCATAAAAAGAAGCACGAAAGGATATTAATTGTTCCACTGCCAACACAGAACACTAAACCCAGACCAAGGCTTCACACCCCTGGGAACTCTTGACTGTGCGTGAGCTTCACCCCGAGACATGTGGCTAGGGCTCTGATGGTTGAAGCATCTCCTTCTTCACAGTCAGGTACTGACACTCTCCAATCATGGAATCCTCTTCAAGCGACACTTCCTGAAAAACTTCTCCAGATGACCCAGACAGCCGCAGCAATGACACGTCTTCGGAGGGTTACAACAAGACTGCTTTAAATTCCCGAAACGGCCACATTGATAGCATAACACTGAACGATATGACGAACTGGGAGCTGGGGACAATGGGGAAAACTCCTTGGGAACAGGTTCCTATAACATCCTTTCCTCTCCAGATGGGGAAACCTTACGAACAACTAGGTATGCTGGACTGCTGACCACCGGCACTCCAGTAACCAACTTAGCTAGAAATGCTTCCTCCACCAGCTTCTCGAAACGATGGTCTTTAGGAGGGAGGACCTACTCCTTGACCTCTGGATGAAGACCTCCGGTGAAAAGAGATCTCTTCGTGAGATCATGTGATGCTACCTCCGAATAAAAGGAAATCAGTTCCTTGAAATGGTCAACATATGCCTTCACTATTCATTGACCTTTGTTAAATATGTACGAGCTCTCCATTTTTCATCGCCTTTAATTCTTCAGGTATAACCCATTGGTCAAAAATGGATTTAAAGACATCCCATGTCATCCCAACTTGCATTGATGATGAGGAGACCATCTTCCACTGGTCCAAAGATGGACCCTCAAACAATCCCATAATAGCATGAACCCTAACAGCCTCAGGAGTTCCCAACATTCTGATGATATGATCCACTTCCTCAAGCCATTCCATTGCCTCTACCGGACCCCGATCACCCTGAAGAACATGTAAAATCCAAGAAGAAACAAAAACTGGGCATGAATTATCAGAATCCTTAGGGACCTTTCTGGGTAGCATTTCCTGAGCGATATATAAAACACACAGGCAAGACCAATATCAAATCAATGTATGATTAAAAGTAACAACCTGAGCCAAAATAACCATCTCTAAACCAAAAAATTTCAAACACTACCCAAATTTCCCTTTTCAAAACCCCCTTTTCATTTTTGATTTCAAAACCAGCTTCTTTCAAGACCACTTTCCAAATATCAATCCAATTTTAAACCAAAATCACATTCCAAAACCATTTCCCAAAAAAACATTCCAGAAAACAAGGTCAACAATTTTATTTCAAAAACACACCCAGGTAATCCCATGAACCATTGCACATGTCTTAATCTTCTCTCCTCTATACACGTCAACAAAAAAATTCCTTGCACATACCCCCACATGTGAAAATGTTCATGAAGGACACCTAAGGTTGCACCCAAACCATTTCCCTACCAATTCCAAGAAAAATCCAGGTTTTGATGAAAGAAAAATTTTAATTTCAAAGATCCCTTTACTAATTTAAACCCATTTTAAAGAAAACACTTCCATTTCAAAATCCAACTTTAATTTTCAAAAACACGGTTACACCAACCGGAACCAAACACATTAAAACTTACCAAGAATCACCAGAATGAGGAACTAGCAGTTGCTCTTAACCGGACGACATGGTAGTGAGCCATGCCCAATGTAAGCATCAACAGCTAGGGGGAACTTAAACCATGTACTCGGACTCCACATGGGTCACTACTCCATGCGAAATCACGATGTGACACTGGCTCACCTCCTTTTTCATTCCTCAACCCAAAATGAGTTCAAAAGACAAAATTCCTGGACTACCCCTGGTAACTCGAGGATTATTGTGGGCAAGAGTTCGCAACACTCTTCCCACACCTACCTCTTGAGTCCCTACTATCCTAATCTCCTTCTACCAGACATCCCCAAATAACAAGAACCTGGTCCTAGATCTGATACCATTTTGTCACGAACTAGCCCGGGGTCGAACCTGAACCAGTCACCCGAGCTGGCTCGCAGAAAGTCCTGAGGGGCATTCCCGATCCCCCTAGGATGGCAACAAGTGTCGGGCATAAAAAAACGTTTAATCGTTGGGAACGATTTCAGCCCGAACAACACAAGGATCAAAAAAAAGAATGCAAACTAAACAAAACAAATAAACACTAATGACATTAATAAAATAAAAGTCACGTGACCAAACATACCTCCATGTGACTTCACAGGTCACCACCCAACTAGAGAGAAACCTCGCTCCAACGTTGAGCGACTCAAACTAGAAAAACCGGAGCAAGGGAAAACCTGTAACTGAAATGATAAAATAGGCATGAGCATTAAAAATGCTTAGTAGGAAAGCCAAACTAAACCACTGAATCCAAACATTTCCTTTCCCAAGAAATCTGTTGACACCAGTTTGAAATACAATTATAAAAATAGTTTTTATAAAACAATCCATATACTTTTACTTTCATTTAATGAAATCCAACACACGCTACAAAACATTTCCAAAACCATTTAAAATTTCATAAAAAAACCAAGATAAAAAAGATCCATATTTTTCTAACAAGGAAGCAAGTAAACAAAACAGGCTGGAACAACCTAGTGCAATAGAAATTGAATAAATTAGTAAGGAGAACAAGTAGTGATAAAGGACAAAGGTAACAGTATAAGTTGTAAAGGATAACTGAAAGTAAACAATCAAGGAAAACAAGTAACCATGGGTGATCCTAAACATCCCTAGAAGACCCTTGGACGTACTCAGTTTGGAACCACCTGACTGCGTATGGTGAAGCCCCATATTCTATAACCAACTGATCGCCCTCACGACAAAATCAGCGGCACTTCCCATCTGGCCTCTAACTCTACCAGTGGGTACCAACCCGTCTAATCGGGGTTAGTAAGAAACTCTCACTCGATCAACTAAAAACGCCCAGGAACCCATGGTGGTTACATCAATGTGTAAGTATGAGGCCCTCGCACGTGTGACCCATCTCACTGCACTTGCCTACCCCAAACAAAGACACTTCTTATGCATTCACCCAGAAGGGTTACCCTAGATAGGAGTGCCCCACACACACAAACACACACACACACATATATATATAGTCATTCCACGTCCACTAAAGTGACAACCGGGCCATCACGCCATTTAATTATCAAACCCGCTTTATAAAATACCTGAAGTTGTCAACCCAGCACTCAGTTTTACAAAATCAAATGGTTTTTCACAAATATTTTACGATATCCCCTTTTTTTAAAACTCAAAACACCACTTTTGTATTCAAAACAAAAAAAGGTCAAATGGGCATATCTTCGTAGATTCCTTTTTAAACTAATTTAATGTGTCACGTGAAGAGACCAAAACATTTTGAAACCAAGAACCATTTAGAAAATCTAGATTTTGAGAAAAATAACAATTCAAAACACCATCTTCATTTGAGGTCACATCCATGTGTGTACCTAGTGTACCCATGGATATGCCAACATTTAATGGTGCATCAAACCAGCAAAGAGACACAAAAACGTTTCCAAGTAAACACTAAATTCCATAGAACCAACCAACATAGGATAATAAGATCCGAGAATGATTTTTAAAAAAGGAACACCACTCAAGACAACCAACAATAACATTGGAAAATATAGGCATTTATTTCCAACCTAGCTAGAAAAGCATAAACAGGTGCATAAACAGAGGAGCATCTGAAATTTTATTTTTAATCCAATATTTCATAAAGAAAACACTATTGTATGTCACTATATAAACAATAAATTGTGAAAAACAAAATCTAGTGTACAACTACATAGGCATAAAATATAATTTCTTCAAAACATAATTTCGAACAAAAACTATCAATTCTAAAACACCAAAATAAGCTACGCAAAGCTATCATAAACATGCGAATCATGGAATAAAATTTATTTAAAATAATTCAAGCATCAACAGAGTGCTTTGAAAAGGAAACACGCGAATTCACCTACCACGTGTGTCAAAAACTCCAACACTCTAGGCAAAACTTCAATCGCACACCAAACGTATCACAAGCTAACCCTAAGAATCCATGATTCATCCAAAAACGACTTGATTAAACCATAACATGAACTCCATACCTGCTGAAAATCTAAAATCTCAAAAGTAAGAACCAAAACACAAGGGGAAAGAGGAGAGGAGCTTACCAGGAGGGGAATCGTCCATGGAGGAAGGTTACGCCGGTCAAGCAGGGGTGCGACGGGTCCGGTGCGAGGCGGATGAATGGCGTCGGTGTAGTTCACGTCAGCCGGAGGAGGTTTGCGCGGTCTGGAGAAGAAAGGGGGGTTGCAGGGTGGCACGAGAAGGTCGGACACGAGGGAGGTGGTGGTCGCGGTAGGCAGAGGAGGAGGCAGGCCGAAGGTCTAAGTGAAAGGGGAGGCCGGTGGCCTGAGGGAGCGGCAGAAGTGGGAAAAGGGGGTAGTGGGGAAGCAACCAGGACAGGGAGGAGAGGGGGCGGCACGACGCGTGACCGGAGGCAGGATTCGGGAGGCACGGCGGGGAGCGCCGGACAGGGAGGCCGGGATGGCGACGGAGCAGGGAGGGGGTGGCCGGCACGGCGCGCAGAAGGGGCTGGGGGGCTCGTGCAAAACGGAAGGAGGGGGGGGGTGCCGGGTAGACCTAGGGTTTGGGGGGGTTTAAATTTTTTTTATTTTTAACAAATAAAAATTAAATAAAAAAATATAATAATAAAAATAATAAAATTTATAATAATAAAAATAATAATAATAAAATTTATAATAATAATAATAATGCCTCAATTAATATAAAAAAAGTAAAAAGAAACCATAAAAACAAAAATTAAACAACACCCGGGCCGACTACGCGGTCACCGCCAACCGTGCGGTGACCGTGCACGGGTCTGAAACCCAAAAAAAGAAAAAAATGACAAAAAGATTTAGACCGGGCTCAACCCGGATCGTGATGTGAACGCCCAGAACCCAGAAAAATAAAAATAAAAATAAATAAATAAAAGTGGGTGTGATACCTAGTCCACTCCACTTGGTGATCAACTTCCACCAAATGGTCTATATAAATAAACTTTGATCCACACCCTTGATCAGGGTTAACAATAGTACATAGACTGTCCAGGTCACACATGGACCTCTTCCAAAGTTTTCGTGGGTATAAATAACTAGGCAAGACAGAGACCTCTTCCACAGTTTTCAGTGGGTATCCAAGAGTAAATAGGGGTTTGAGTAAGGATATATTATATCATTTAGTTTAATACAGGAGATAGAGTGTGTTGTTCTATAGGTACACACTCTTCTCAAAAGGTAATAAACAGATACACAATAGAGCTGAAATATGGAGATGGGGTTAGAAGTGCTCTGAGTGTTAGTCTTTGCTACTCTGGACTTCTTGAGATGAATCAGATGCAGATCTCGAATCCTCATCAGTAAAACAGAGTGTCACAATTCATCTTGTGTTCTTCATGAGGTTCGACAATGCAAAGATGTTCTCTGGATTCCAGTGTACTTCATATGTTCTTTAGAAGAGTCGGGTTCCATGCATGTGAAAATCCTTTTGAAATTCTCTCAGTGTTCTTCGTTGTCATTCTCATAGTCTTGTTTTTTGTTCAGTATCACACGCCTTGATTCTTGGCCACACTTCTCTTTTATCTTGGAATGCATGTGTTAGAGCTGACTTGTTGCATGGATACCACACCTCTTACCTCTTACTATCAGATGATATGTCTACAAAGAAACATTAATTATGTTAGTGCATTTAAAATCTTAAAAAATGACCGTTAGATATTAAATTGAAAAACAAAAAAAATAGTTTAAGAAACGGTGTCACAATAAGTCATGGAAATGGTGTCTCCTTCACATGGTGTCTATATTGATCACAGTGTCTTGTGGTCATGGTGTCTCGCGGTCACAGAGTTTCACAGTCATGGTGACTTTTTCACAATGTTTTCTTCATAGTGTCTTGTTCACGGTGTCTCATGGTCATAGTGTCTCGTGGTCATAGGGTCTTGTTCATGGTGTCTTGTTCACGGTGTTTGTGTCACGATGTCTGATTCTTCACGGTGTCTTGTTCACGGTGTCTGCTTCACGGTGTCTAATTCTTCACGGTGTCTTGTTCATGGTGTCTGCTTCACGGTGTCAGAAAGACATAACCAGTAGAAGATTTATGGTGTCTCAGACTTTTCAAAGTAACTGTATTCTGACTTAAGCAATGATGAATACAGAATGGATTAGACTTAAGCATTTTTCAAAGAAGGTATTATGAGAGTAGATCAAAGATAATATAAAGTAAGTAAACTGAATGTAGAAAAATTAAAATCATGAATGGCTCTTCTTAAATCATGAGACTACTTATACAATAATACACATGAATACACATGATTGTGATATAATTGATAGGATTTAACAAGGTTAAATAGGATTTGTGATCACTAAAACATGATTAATACATGAGGAGTCCAATAGTTGTATCAGATAAAAAATTTATTTTCAGGTGTGCTTTATTTTTTAGCAGCAATAGATAGAGATATGATGGTATTGGAGTTTATTAATGAGTTGTGTTTGGGAATAGCTAACCCCCATATGGGAAAAATCCAAATTTCCCTAAATAAAATTATTCTTTTCAAGATTTTGGCTATTACAGTTGATTTTATTACACCATTGAGTGATGCACTTGAATTTTGATATTAGTATTGATATAGTTTTGGGTTATATTATGTTACAACATGATGAGATGAGGGTATTTCATCTCATGCATCATATAATAACTTGTTATAAATCACATTCCATGCATTATTCCATGCCATTTCAGATGTATTACTTATTTCATGTTGTTGTGATAAGTGTTGTGATATATTTCTACATTTTGTTTTGATATATTTTTATAAATTAGTTATGGTGTGAATTAGGTGGACGCCATGATCTGATTCATGAAGATTATGGGCCCTCATGGTTCAAAATTTGGTGAACCATATGGTCTAAATTTTGAATAAAATTGTGATGTAAGAGAAATGAATATTAAATGGAATGAAATGGAAAAGTGAACATAGAAACAGGGAATTGACCTGGACCTGGATTTTGAGTGGGAAAGAGGCAGTGTATCTTGTGGTTTTTTATGACTATTATTTTTACATTCTGGGATTTAGAAGTATGATGTGTGGTATAACTATGTTTTATGATGATTTTGACCTATCATACACTTTGAGTTTTGAACTTTGGTATTTTTCATTTATAAGGTGTGTGTTTGAGATTGTAGAGTCATGAAACCATGATCAAATCCAACTGTACACCATGAGGGTGGTGATGACAATTCTCCAAAGGCTGTTTTCCATAGGCTACTAGAGGATCATTCTTTAGTGCATGTCGTAGAACCAACTGTTGTTTTAGAAATAAGTGTTCAGGCATAGTTCCACAAGGGATTGTTTTGCTTCATGCAGACTTATCATGGATCATTGTAGCCTACCTTCTCTATGGTTGAGCTGATGCGTGTGTTCTGGTAGTACAATCATATGACATTATTAGGGGATAGAGGTCCATAGGTTTTTGAACTATGGATAGAGACTATATTTTCAATATTCGAGCACCTTGATATGCTACTTTAGGTGAGAGTAAAGCTCATGACTTATATGCTTCATTAGTAGTAAAGAACTAGATGGATGTTCTGAACTAGGGTGAAAAGATATGATATATGGTTTGTGATGATTTAAAAACTAAGTTCTATGATTAATTTTACCCTAAGAATCAATGGAAAGAGTGGGCTAGTAAGTTTATGCATCTGGAGCAGGGTGCTATGAAGGTTATGGATTACTCATCATGCTTTATAGAGTTTCATGGTTTTGCGCCGATGTACCTTATTGATGAGATGTTGAGAGAAATATTATTCAAGTAAGGTCTTCAACTTTCTATTAGATCTCAAGTCAACATGTTCAGTTTGACCACTATTACTAAAATCATTAATTAGATTCTGATTACAGAGAGGAACCTAAGGGAAGTTGGGGCATAGAGTAGGGAAGTGTTTTTTCTCCACCCAATAGTTCAACTTTTAGTGGTAGGATGAACCATTTTGAGGCTTCCTATGAGATGAGTACTAGTAAATCTATGAGTACTGGTAGCTCAGTGTTCTTTCATCAGTGTAGAAGATGAGGCCACATGAAGATTTAGTTCCACTGTGGCCCAGTTGAGTACTGAACTTACAGTAAGATAGGTCACTTACATTGTTTTTTATAGGACTAACCCTCCAACTTTAAGTGGTATGGGGTATGATTTGACACTAGGTTCTAAAGAAGGTTTCTCATCTCCACATTAGTAAGGGATCTAGAGTACTATTTATTGATCAAGTTGCGGTAGTGGTGGTTGTGGCTGAGGCATCTAGAAACTTGTTACACTGAGACATCAAAGTGGACCTACTTCAAGTAGTGGGGTTGTGTCATTAGGTAATGGTGTAGCCCCTACTTATTCTATACATCCAACCCCTGAGGAGCAAGGTATCAGACTATCTATGGTGAGAGGTATGATCTTTGTATCCTCTACTATTTCATCTGCTCTTTTTTGTATAGGTGAATCATGTAGTTTCATATCTATACCTATGGTGTAAAGACTTGGAATTGTGGTTCAGTTTTCTAAGGGTTTTATGTCACTTGAAACTCTGTTGGGGATAAAAAAGGAGGATGTGTACTAGTGAAGGGAGTTCCACCTTGAGGTTGGTGGGAGTCACTTCTTCTAGAATCTTTATGTGCTCAAGATGACCGAGTTTGTCATCATACTTGAGATTGACTAGCTAGTTTCTTATCGAGCTCATGTATACTGTTATCGTCAGAGGGTGAACATCACATTAAAAGAGGGTGAATTTTATACTCATAAGGTTGAATGGGATTTTCAGGTGAGTCGAGCTAGACTAGAGCATCATGGGCTAGGCAGGATGACATACTAGATCGCTAGTTTGTATCTGGATGATCAGGGAACACATCAAACAGATTTTCCTCTAGTGGTTGATCCTTTTAGGGATGTGCTCTCAAATGACTTTTTTGGTTTACCTCTTAAGAGAGAGGTGGAGTTCTCCATTGATCTAGTGACAATAGATTCACTAGTGTCCATTCATCCTTATAGGATGGAAATGATGGAGTTTTAGGAGCTCAAGAAGAATCTATAGTATTTTGAGGAAAAGGGGTTCATCCGAAACAACACTTCTCCATGATGTTCACTGGTCCTTGAAAAGAAGGTGGATAATACCATTCGGCAATGCATGGATTATCAGAAATTCAACTGGTTAATGGTTAAGAACTAGTATTCCCTACCAAGGATAGATGCCATATTTGATCAACTTCGAGGAGCATGGGTGTTCTCAAAAATTTATTTGAGGTAGGTTTATCACCAGATATGTGTTCGACTATCATACATACCTCGTATATCCTTTTATATCAGGTGTGATTTATATGAGTATATAGTTATGTCGTTCGGACTCATGAATGTGCCAGTGGTCTTCATGGAACTGATTAACTGAGTCTTCCATCCTTATCTATTTTTGTGTGTGGTGGTTTTCATAGAATATATCTTAGTGTATTCTCAAAATTGACATACCCATGATAAACATCTTGAGATCATTTTTATTACACTAATCACAAGTCTTCCATCCTTATTTTGGATGGATTAGATTCACTTTCTGGGTCACATTATCTAAAATATAGGAGTATTAGTTGACCCAGATAAGGTTGTAGAAGTAGTTTCCTAGGATCATCTCAAGAACATCTTTGAGGCACATAGTTATAGAAATTTGGTTGCTATAGGCATTTCATATAGGACTTATCATGCTTATCAGCACCATTTATGACTTGTATACTAGATATGGTAATCAAAAGTACTGTATAATTGGGGTTGGGCAGACCTTCCTCATCCAGATCACCCCACACGGGGTCAGCACAAACCATAATGGGCCTACATGGGTTAGGCACGACCCACACAGGCCCTTCTTGGGGTTTTCAGGGCCCGTGTAATTTAATTTAATCAAAATTTAATTTAATTAATTAATTTAAGTTTACTTGTGAATTAAATTAATTAAATATTATTTTTTGGTTTAAAAATTAATTTCATCTTGAAATAATTTAATTTGGTGTTAAATTAAATTAATTAATTTAATTTTTAGTTTTAAAAAATAATTTAATTAATGGGACCGAACGACGTGATAATTTAATTAAAAATAAGAGTGAAATTTTTAATTCAATTAAATTCCCTTGAATTTATTTTAATGCAAGCTTGATTTTATTTTTCTATTAATTTTTTAATTATGTGAGTTAATGTGTAATGACTTATCATGATCCTTTATACTAAACAATTCATGGTTGGCGTGTTTTAATTTATATATTTAATTATTTCATGTCGGTTTGTAATAGTTAATTAATAAGTGGTGATCTGTGTATCACCTCTAAGTCATTATATGTATAAGGGTATGCACGTCCCTTTTAGAGTTTTGTTTTTACTCCCCAGTTCCCCTCACCTATGTGTGAGTATTTTTGTATAATGATGATATGACCAGCAATGCCCTTCACGCCAAGTTATGGTGACAAACCAAACATGAGTTGGATGCATTGGATGGGTAGGGGCTGCAACTCGAGTCGCAAGCGACACTATTTAAGGTATATCCCTTAGGGTCTAGGTTGATCCATTATTCACTCAATGAATCAACCATTAGAATCAGATTATTATCAAGTTATCATTTTATTTTTTTCATTGTTTATTATTTTTATGAATGTCTAGTTTTTGTATGATCACATTGAAATAATAAACAGGCATGAATATATAAAATGAACTTCTGACGCATTGAATTTTCTATTTATATCATGGTCAGTTGTGAGTGAGATCAGATAGTATGTGCTAATAAGATAGAAAATTATTTATTTTGTCACATTAATAATGAAAAAACCCTCAAAGAAATATTAAGTCTAAATCATCTTCCATCATTCCAATTTGGACAAAACCAGCTATTTGGGGTGTTCTTCATGCCAACGTTGAGGGTGCCTCTTACTACTGTGAGTTATTATGAGAGTGGTGGGTTGACATAACTAAAATTACAGTAAATAAATAGCCAAATCTAGATTTTTTTAATTTTATAGGCAAGAATTGAGTAAATCAAGTTATGATTTAAGAAGCTAGGACTTCACTCAGCAGATCAAGGAATCGTGAGTTCATGCGGTTGTCCAGCCAAACACCTACCTTGAACCCTCCAAGTAGTGGCATATCTAAAGATTGTAGACTATGAGGGGAGGTTCTAGGATAATTTCCACTATAATACTCAATCGATAGAGTATTTCAATTCTAGTATAGAGGGTTCCTATAATTCGATAAAATAGTGGGGGACATTTAATGATTTAGTTAATTAATCAAAATTTCTGAACCAATAATCATGAAAAAATTTACTAATCTACAAGAATTCATTTTTGTAGAAAAATGGAATGTTACACCAAAATTTTAAAAACTACAATAAATAACAGAAAACGTAAATGTCTTCATTGGAACAAGTATCCAAGAATAGTATGGAAACTTAAGCATAGTACTATTATATAGGAAACTCAAGGTTTTAGTGTCCCATATACCTATTAAAATATATCAAGAAGTAATGATGTTAAAATTTCTTATATGAGACAATGTAAAGTGCATATTATGGTTATGTCATTATTCAATCATCAATGTTTGATGTTATTTGCGATCACTACATTGGACATCGATGGTACAATAATTAGTCCCATCTCTGAGAGGTTTTCAAGGAGAATGAAAAGCAATGATATGAATAGGTAATGGTTACACTGGATCTATGTAAAATGAATGGTAGGTTGTGATATTTCAATACATTCTATTCTAATATCATTTTTACCCATTTACTCAAGTCTATTTTTAAGTGACAAAATGGACAAGTATTGATTAAATGCTTCATTAACTTTAAAGGTAAGGTATGTCTAGGATTTGAGAATATGAAAGAAGGTTTCATATTTATTTATCATGGTGAATAAATTGAATGACCTAGAAAAAGGACAAAGGAAATTAATGCCAAAGGAACATTTTCAACATCCTTCACTGAAATAGGTGTTAACAGTAAGTTATTTTCATTTCATATTATGAAATAAAACGATGGAAGTTAAAAGAAATAAACTGAATTAAGGAAGAAAGTTATCGATTATTCTTCAAGAATATTCGTCAATATAATGTTCAGTTTTACTACTTGGATATTCAATATGTTATGATTATCACATATGTGTATTTATACATAGTAACCAAGTAAGTATATAAATATTACAAGAAGGAAGGTGTATTCTCTATGTGGCTATGAAAGGGTGATACTTAGGCCAGTGGTGAGAAGTACACAATTTCTTAAATTCCATGTGAAAGATTTACGTAGAACTATTATTGAGTATAAAAAAACATTAATCTTATGTTTCCTTAGATACAAGAAGATATTATTCCAAGTTGAGGAATTAATGTTGTCTTTGGTGTTTAATACTCAACCTATAGTTTAGTAATACTTGAATTGTAGGAAATACTTGATGAATATAAAATGTAATATGTATACCCAGTTGGGGAAAGCTAATTATTTTTCACGTAAAAATAAAAATTGTATAGTATTTAGGCTCGGTATAGCTAAACACCTATGGTAGTATTCACGACTTTAGTTTGGACAAAGAAACCTTTAGAAATAAATTTATGCCACAAGTCTTATGAAATAAGTTCAATAAGAGAGCATGAAATATTACAAGAATAATCTATATATATATATATTTACTTCACACGATTCATTTAAGTAATTAAGTAATGGTAAATTTAAGTATTTACATGATCATAAAATATGAGTTACTTTGAGCCAGCATACCGAAGAATATCCTGACTATGCAATCATCGATCGTGATAATATAGCATGGAGTAATTCCTAAATGAGAATTACCTTATCTATATCATGACATTGATGTTAATGAGGAAGATTGATGATGAAGTCTTACATGTAAACATTTTTCAACAAAATGTAGCTTGGAGTAATTCCTAAAAGCACATTTTATACCTCAATGTTATGATGTAAGGAGTAATCAGTGTTGAAACTTGCAGAAACTTCCATTATATTTCATGATGTACATTGCAAATTACGGTGATATCTTATAACCATATGCCAACTAAAATGACAAGTGGACATCACATGAGTCATAGTAGGATGGAAATAAATTATGTCATAAGACGTGTGTTTAGATTCAAGAACTTTTTTAGGATATAATCAAAAATGCATCAAGTATAAATACATAGTGCATCTATTGTAATCATTCTAATGGTTTCTTAGGATATTACATAAAACCCTAAGAAAGAAAATTTATAGTCAAGTAATAATATTTATTTCTATATAAGGGTGCACATCTCTTTTGAGATAGTGGGAGTTAGATTGACTTGGGTTTAGTCAATGCTTAAGATGCACAAGTAGTTTGCATAGGAATGAGTTTCATAGGCACATATGGAACAAAGTATGATCCATACACACATACACATGAGAAGGATAAAACCATGGTGATGGTTTTTATATTCACTGAACTCTATGATTTATTCTTTGCGAATAATATTTCTTACAAGTGAGCAGTATATGAGAATTAGCTAAAATTGAAAAGATCAATAAAAATTCAATAATGGATTCCATTTATAAAAGTTTAAAAGGGGGTTACTATTTTGAATACTTCGGTGGGTATTCAACTGAGTTGATACATGAGTGGGACAAGTGCAGTACCAATAAGGATAGGTTGGTTATACCTGGTTGTTATGCCTAAATCCCTTAAAATTTTACTTATCATAGCTAATTTTTATGATCATTTTATTTATCATTGGATGTCATGACCATAAATAGTGGAATGTGTCTCCACGATGCAACTAGAATGTGTGATGGTCATGTCACAGAATGATAATATAGGTTTAAAGTTACTAAAATATAGTTTATTATTGAAATAAGAAACAATATCATAGAGTATACATTTTTCAATAATTATTTTCCATGTGTCTATGAGAGGTTAGTGATAGCAGCAAGGTTTTCTATGTACAATATGTTCAGAAACATATGGAAAACAAATTGGTATTTGATTTAAGACCAAAATGAAAGAATCTATTCTCCAATGATTGACTTAAAGTAACAACATATGTTCAATGTAATAGGATCTACTGAGGTAGATTTAAAGGTTTCTTGTACCTAGTCAATCATATATATTGTGAAATAGTATTGAAAAATACAATTTTTAACAACTCAAGAGATTAATTGTTTCAAGTTTCACATGGAATTATCTCTCCAAGTTCACATTTCTAAGACAAGGGTGAAGATTGATGTGATGAGTTAAAATTCATACACTTAAGTAAAGGATTAATCATGTATTCCAAGATATTTACAAGAACTGATCTTTCTAGGATATACATTATAGTAGGAAAATATTAGTAATATCCAAGAGAATTGAAAGTGTATCAATTAGAAGCATCAGATTGTACTTCATAAAGTGCTAAAGATATATACCTGACAAGTGGAGAAGAAAGGATACTAGTTTTTAGGGGATAAAAACTAGTCTTCCTAAGATACATGTCATATTATATCATGGTTAGGCTAAAGTGATGAGCGATTTAAAATCATATAATCTAGTGGTAGCCATACCTACAAAGACCGAGTACATTGTAGATTATGAAGAAACTAAGAAGCCATTATACACAATGAATTGTTACAGTTCTTGGAATCACACCTGGTAAGAAATGTATTATATTAAGAAAATTTTTTATATTCATACTAGAAAAATTTTCAAGTTAGGATAGTTGAAAATAGGGATATACTCAAAGATACCATCTCTTGATAATTTTTACTCAGGGAGATGAGGTTTCATGTAGTAGATATTCCATGAGGTGGAATAGTGTTATGCCTAGAATCTAAAGTTGTAAGTCCCCAGAAACATGATCTTGATCATGTGAGAGCTAACAAGATTAGTTAGAAAGCTGGCTTCAATTCAAGTGGGAGTGTTGAAATAGTGGGTGACCTAGACCCAACTATTCAGTACTTTTGACTACCATATCTTGTATACAAGTTAGATATACATGATGATTACTTACCATTATAGTGTATATATTTTTGTATCTACTATTTAATTGTAATTTCCATAGATTAATTTATATATCAAAAGTTGATAGTAGATCCCATGATATAATGAGAACCTCGAGATAATATGACATTAATATTAGACAAATTTCCTATGGTCTAGATACATATTATTGACTAGACACAGTAGATGTTTGACTATCAAATGCTAGGGGATCATAAGAATTGAGACTTCTCATGAAGTTAGCACTTGGTTATCTCTAGTATTAATATCATTAGGACATACCCACCAATAGGAACACCACATGTTTTGGGTGTCATTGGATGTTCTTATCTACGATCATGTGTAATTGTATCCTAAATTGAGATCATTTCTAATGTATTCCATTCGATCGTGTACATTGATTCAAATCATGGAAAGGTAGTTTGTGTTGGGTGCGTCATTGGTGGCATGACATTATTTCAATGTCCAAGAAAGTATTTGTCACTTTCAAGTTAAGGATGTTATATATCTCAGTCCATGTTGATTAAGATGGTAGTACCTTGATAAATCCATGGTCATGGTAGTCCAAGTTAAATCTGTCTAGTTATATTAAAAAATAATAAAGCAATAAAAGGACGATGACATGGGTGTGCATCATACTTTATGAGATATTAAAGGCAAATAGATTTTATTACACAGTGCTTGTTCATAGGTTGGTTGTCGCTGTTGTAACAATACTTATCCCTTTAAGGGCTATGATGGGTTTCTAGATCCCACTCTTGGTCTTTGAATAGTATTCACTACTATTGACATAAGGGCCTAGAGGGTCACACACAATATCATATTTAAGAATCTTCCTTATTCAGTTGAATAGGTATATTGGATATAGTGGGATCCACCACTAGGTTCTGGGATTTGTCAAAGGAGATACAATCACCAATGAAATAAATAAATTTATACTATTCAAGTTAAGATTAAGGAGCATTGAATTTATTTATTTAACGTATTTATATGTCTTAAATTAAATATATGAAAATATTAATTAAAAAAATATTTTTTTAATATATTCAAGGTTCATTTAATATTTACGGGAAGTATGTATCAATTTAATGGAATAAGTATTATCATGTAATATATTTATTATATTACAAGAAAAGTGATAATAAAAATAAATGATATTTTTTACTCAGTTTAGTAGAAAAAAATTTATTTATACAGTTTGTTAATTATTCAGGGATGAGGATGGAATTTTTAGGTAATTAAATTTCACACTATAAATAAGGGAAAAGATATTTTACAGGAACTGTTCATGGAATCTCTCTCTTCTCTCCCCCATAGTCTAGAGATAGATTCTCTAGATCCAGGATCTCGGATAAAGCTCTCTCACTCATGAATCACAAGAAATGTGATGTGGTGATCATGAGAGTGTTGAAGGCATCATCAGAACTTCGTGCTAGCACCCGGATTTCGATGATTAGTGCTCCCATAGATTTTGTAAGCACTTGTTGATGATCCTGTGGAATTTGGATTTGGATTCTTCGAGAAAAGATCACCAATGATGAGATTACATCATGTGTCAATTCAGATCTAAACCAGGTATTTTACAGTTTAATATTATGCTTAATCTCTTTCACATGTGATCCTGATGAAGTAATTGGGTAGATTTTTTTCCGAAGTCGACAAGTTCACGTTAATTGTTGGTGAATATTTTTAAAAGCCCATTTTCTAGGGATTATCCCACCTAGCTGGTACCTTCATTATGGGATTGAATAAGAAGGGATTGAATTTTAAATATTTTTATTCCTAAGAGATATCCTTTTATGAGATAAAATAGAGATTGACTTTAGCACAGTTCCTGATACTGTCAGAGCAGGTCAAGAGCTACATGGATTATTATGATGCATCAAGTATCAGGCATGGAGTAGTGCTAATGTAGGGATATGAAGTCATGGAATACAGTTCTAAATAGCTGAGGCCATATGAGAGGAAGTACACAATACACAATCTCAATTTATCTGTGGTTGTTCACGCATTATGTTGTTAGAGACATTAGTTGATTGAAGATAATTTTGTGGTATACACAGACCAAAAAATATTCAAGTACATATATACATAGCGTGATCTAAATCTGATGCATCGAAGGTGGTTGTAGTACCTACAATTTTTTGACATTGAGATTGAGTACATTCCTAATAAAGGAAATACAATTATTAATGCACTAAGCATGAGGAATCAGATCTAGGCAGTTCTGAAGGACAGTAGCGAGCAAAAAATTATGGATTTGTTCTCTGAGATGTACTTTGTGGTGCAAGACAGTCAGGAATAGTCATACCTATCATCATTAGTTGTGACCTCTACCCTACTTTATAGAGTGAGGATGAGGTATCTATCAGATGCAGGGGGCCTAGTCCTATAGGAGAGTGTGGAACGTGAGGATCCACCTCCTGGTTGGACCATATACGAGGATGAGATCTTGTGTATCCATGGTCACATTTGGGTTCTATTGGACATACATGAGGAGATTATGTGAGAGTTTCTTGTCTCAGCTTGGGAAGTTCATCCTAGTGTCACCAATATTTACCATGAATTTTGTCGTCAATACCGATGGTCAAGTATAAAGTGAGCGGTAGCTATTATTGTCACTAGGTGTTCCACATTTCAGCAGGTGAAGGTATAACATTAGTGACTACCCAGAATTTTACAGCAGTTACCTATTCCCATGTAGAAATGGGATGATTTCATGATGTATTTCATGACCGGTTTACCAAGGTCAACTCCTACTAATGACATTGTGTGGTTTGTTGTTGACAGGATCATAAAGGTTTCCTAGTTCTTATCGATAAAGGATACCTTTAGCGTGGATGAGCTTGGGAGGTTGTATATTCATGAGATAGTATGACTTCATGGGGTCCTGTGTACTATTGTTTCATATAGGGATGCTCGTTTTACTTCTTGTTTTTGATTGAGTTTATATAGGTCACTAGGTACACAGGTGCTTATGATCACAACATATGACCCTTATAATAATGGAAAGTTATAACATATGATATAGGTGCTTTAGGACATGTTGCGAGCATCTATCCTAGATTGGGGGGGGGGGGGCTTTGGAGAATCATATACCCCTATTTGAGTTCGCATACAATAACAACTATCAGGAAATGATACAGATGGAAACTTAAGAGGATTTATATGGTAGTTCATGCCGATCACTCATGTGCTGGTTAGAGGAATATGAAGAAGCTTTACTAGGACCACGTCTCAGTAAGGATACTTTTGAGCGGGTCCAGTTGATTTATAAGTGGATGGCTATTTTACAATATCGAAAGAAATCTTATGTTGATCACCCCAGATGACCTTTGGAATTTGAGGTTGGGGATTGTGTCTTATATATGTTTCACTGAGGATAGGGCATAGATGGATCAGGGGACAGGGTAAGCTTTCACCATGATATATGGGTTCATTCAAGATTATGGGTAGATTTGGGCAAGTACCCTATTAGTTGCAGTTACCTCAGGGGTACCAATCCATGAACGATGTCTTCTATGTAACTCAACTGAGCTTTTAACTTTTAGACCTATCTCATGCCTTTCATCTAAAGGATGTTTAGTTATAAGAAGATCTATCCTTTCAGGACCATCCTATTTATATCATGGATAGGGGTACAAATGTTCTATGAGGCTAGCCAGTTAATCTAGTATGGGTGTTATGGAAGCATGGTCATTTATAGGATGAGACTCAGGGGAAAGAGGCTGAATTAAATGATCAGTGGCCAGAGTTGTTTTGAAATGAATCTTGACCACACTTCAGAGGGAAATTTAGGGATGAATTTATTTAAGGGGGGAAGATTATAAGAACTTGTGTTTTTGTATGAGGTAAAAATCCCTCATTTTTTAGTTTTAATGTTTAAATATGGCCTAATGTGAATTACCTTTGAGGTCATGTAGGTATTGATGGTATCTGGGGCTTGTTTATAGCCCAAAACCCAAGTTCTGGGGTGATAATTTCTTAGAGAATGGTTAGTTAAAACTATTCATGGAAGGACGCACTGTCCGATAAACCATGTGAGGCATGTGAATATAGTTGGATGAGGCCAAACTATTTGGCCAAACCGTGAAATTTAGGCCATATTTCCATATTGTAACATTTAAAATGTGGATAGTGTTGTTTTTCATGGTTTTCACATGGTTATCAAACTATGGGGACAAACTATGTGGGTATCCTTTTCTTATAGATAATTGTGCATGGTTGGCACATGGTTTGTCCAAACCTATGCTCAAATCATGCGGCCCCTTTAATTTGGGTAATTTTATAATTTTAAATCAAATTAAAACCTATTTTAACCTAAATTCATTTCTTCTTCCTATGGACAACAAAGATGCCTTTTGAGATCCCTCTTCGATGACTGAACTAGGAATCCATACAACTCCTCCATTCGATATTCGATTCAAGCACAAAACATCTTTGTTGGATCTTCATCAGTGAGTAATCGATTCCTTTTTAGTCATTCTTCATTTTTATTGGTATCAACTACACTATTTAGGTGCAAGTTGATTTTCCCTAATTTTAATTTCTTTGTCCATTATTAATTTTTCTCCTAATATGAATCAAATCAGGAGTTCATACTAGATGATCATTCTACTATTGAGCTATGGTAGGTGGTCTATATATTTTCCCTAAATTTTGGTGATTTAAAGGGCTAGTTTCCATTATTCCTCCCACGGAACATTCCATCATAACCCCAAATTTAAATTAAACAATTGAATTAAATGAATTGGGACCTATTAGGGAATCCCTTAGGTACCCTTAAGATGAGTTGGTTGTTTTTGTCCAACCAAAGGTCTCCCATGGGGTGTGTCATGTATTCACCTTTTTTTACTTTGATAAACCACCCATGGGGTGTTTTATTGAGATTTTATAGTAAGAGGAAGCCCTAATATACATGAAATGAATTAAATGGATTGTTAAGAGATGTTTTTCCTCACCTTGCATGTGATTCTTGATTAAATGGTTAATATTGAACTTGAATTGCTTAAATGGGTTATTTAGAAAATATAGAAATGAGGGGGTAAAATCATGTGATATGTTTAAATGTGAATTGTGGAAAATGATTTAGCATACTCATTGGTTCCCTTTTTAATTTAATTGTGATATGAGGGTGGGTAAACTCATGATTTAAATTGAATGTGAATTTTTGTATGAGTGGGTAGACTCATATGGTATGAAATAATAAATGGAATGAAATGGTGAATGATTCCTTATATGCCTTAAATGATTCTACTTGGATTTTGAATGTGATAGTGGAAAACATGGATAGAGTATTCACCTTGGTTCTTGATTCTATGGAATGCCTCGGGCTTTACTACACCTAGGATCTGGATTACATAGACTCTTGTAGGACATGTTTGGTAAACATTACCTCTACGACTCCAACTAGTTCCTAACTAAGTTTCCATCAAGATTCTCTTGGGAATCAATGTGGATGCATTGGTATTCTATACCTTGTATATGGCCCTTTATGGTTTGACACTTCTGGTATACAGTGTGGTCCTAGAAATTGTAACATGTTTGGTTAGATGGTTCGGTTGTGGATGTTCTGAATCTTCCAGTTATATGGAATGTCCATGGGAGATATGGTTCTATGGATTGTATAGAGAGGTTTTTTTTCTTACTCTCTTTTACTTATACCTACATTGTATAGGATCTTGAACATATTTTTTCGGGATCCTTGAGAGGATATTCAGGATTTCTAGTTTATTAGTTTACATGCCATGGGAATCTTTACTTTTGTTTACTACTTACCTATTTTCATACACACTATTTATCCCATTATATTGAACAACCTAGATTGTATAGACATTTGGGTGGTTGCCTATAGGTAATATGTCTTACACCCTATTTGGGTTTCCATTAGGTACCCAAACAGAACATATGATTGTAGGTATGGATAAGGGAAGTCACCCTACTATAGGTTCTTGGTTTTTTCTTAAGATTAGGAGAGAAATAGGTCGAGATAGGTTCATGATGCTAGTTGGACACTTTTTTGTCTATTTTTACTGTTGTTTTAGGTGCTTTACACCTTCCTTGTATACATGTTTTTGATATTTTGTAGAGACATATGAAATGTATAATCATCATTATATGTGAGACTAATTCTAGATTTATCATTTATTCTTGTCTTATTTATTTATCAGTTTTCTTCTTGTTATATTTTCTTTCACTAATTGTATATTATTGATATTTCATTATGCTGCAATCTAATAATGAGGGAAGATTCTTCCCACTAACACACTTAGGCCTTCACTGCTATTCAATAGCCTCTGGAATTTGGGGAGATTCACTTGAAGTTGTGTATCCAACCGGGCTTAGGTTATTGAGTGGTAGTTGGGTCTGGGATGTTGTAGGTTTGATTCCCATTAAAAAGGTGAACTCAGGGGACAAAACCAACCAAAATAAATCAAAATTCTATTAAATAAAACAACAACGTATGTATAGTGAATTTTTAAATGGTCAAGTGGAATAAAATTCAATCTAATGTGGTATTTTCCTGGGATGACTGAAAGAACACTTTTAGAGTCACAAAACATAAAAACATGAATTTAATGGTCATATTCATAGAAAAAGACCTTGAAATTACTTGAAATCATAGGAAAACTATATTATTATTATTTTCAATGTCTATGTGGACATAACATATCAATCAAATGAAGGTACTGGGAAAGTTGCAAATGCCAGTGGGTCGGGGATTTTAAATATTTTCATCTTCAGGGTGATAGGAATTATCATCTCCAGTGATTAGAGCCATGATATAGTCTGAGGATCTCGCGTAAATTAAAAAGAGCACAAAAATTAAATAAAAAACATATCTCTTTTAATCTGAATACACACTCAACATTTGGTTGTTTCTAGATATCTCTAGATAATGGATCCAAATCATAATACCTCTATATCATCCACATGTGCTTCAAAAATTCACTAGAGTATTGATCGTCAAATTTTAGGTACTACAAGAGAGATTCAATGATATCCTTGACACCCCATTGATCACTGCATTGATGTGCTTGCGATGCATGAGGGAGAACTTGATCTGATCACCATGATCTAGAGTTACTCTATCTATAAAGCATGATAAGAGAGATAAGATTTGAAGAATTCATAGTGAATTGTCACTAGTGAGAACCTCTCACCTCTTATGAATAGTGGATGCTCCAATACTGAGATTGGGTTCCCCGACCCCATTTATTAAACGTCCACTAAATGAATAATTTTGACGAACTAAACTACATCATAAAAATTATTTATATTTTCTCACACACAAGTAATATATATTAAATATATTACATGATTAAACCAATTCATTAACCTAACTTGAAATTCACGCTAATATTAAACAAGTCTAGAATATTAAAATAATATTCATTGGAATAATATTTTCTCATATTCAATAAATACCTTGTGAATAATTTTAATAAATAAATTCATCCCAATTATTATTTAATTTAATAATATGAATTTATTTATTCCTTTGGTGATCGTACATTCTTAAACAAATCTTGGACCCCAGTAGTGGGTCCCACCATCTCCGATATATTTATTTGACTGAATAGAGAAGATACTTGAATGTGCTATTGTGTGTGACCCTCTAGGGCCTTATCTCGATAGCAGTGAATAGTATCCACAGACCAAGAGTGGAGTCTGTAAATCCATCAAGGCCTCTAAAGAGATAAAGGGTTGTCATAGAAATGATACCCAACCTACAAACATGTGCTATGTAATATAATCTATATCTTTAAATATCTCATAAATATGGATGCACACTTATATCATCATTATTTATTGCTTTATTATTTTTTGATCCAACTCGATGAATTTTCCTACTGACTACCATAGAAATGGATTTATGAAGGTAATACCATCCTTGTTTTAAGAACCCGTTTTTTCTGAGAAAGACTTTGTAATATTCTTGATGATATTCCAGAGCAGCGCCTTCAGACGGCGTGCGATTCCGAGCCCCGGAGTGGCCGGAATTAAATTTTCAGTGCGTTCACACTGGAAATGATAAATAAATGGGATAAGTCCCAAACAGTGCACCAGATCAGGGATCCGACTGTACGGATAGGTCCGGAATGGGGTGTTTACCCTAGGAATGACATAAAACATGTCGGTGCAGGATGTTTGGACCCCTCGCCCGCTTCTGGAACGTTAAACGGATTAAATAAATTAATTTATTCGGTTAATGGTGAAATGCTAGTATCTCTTAAATGGTCGCTCGAATTGGAAAACTGGGGGCACCATTGAGTTTGGATCATGCCATTTACCCTAGGAGGGGTAAGAGTTTCACGGGCGCGGGCCGTTTGTGAAAAATAGCCCCAGGGGCATTTTCGTAATTTAGCGGCTTCGGACGTTAAATTTTATAAATTTTGAACGGGGTCTCAGATTAAAATTCCAAGATATCCATTGTTCTCGGGAGGTGGCGTTTACCCTAAGGGAGGCTTAACCGCGACCCCATCGGGAGTTCGGGTTCGGGCCGACGGGCGGGTGGTTAAGCGTTTTCTATTTAAACGCTTAACACACCCACCTCCCTCTTCTCCTTCCCCTTCCCCCTGGTAGCCCCTCATCTCCCTCTCCTCCTCCATCTCCGGTGAGGCGGCTCCGATGAGGCAGCTCCGGCAAGGCGGCGGTTCGGTGGCGAAGCTCCAGGCAACGCCCACGAGGTAGGGTTATGTATTTGCGTTTTAATTTCCGAACCTCCCTTTGAACCCCAATTTTAGCATTGATTTGTTGTTTTCTCTTCGAGAAAATTACATGGTCGTTTAGTACACATTTTAATCTTTCAATATCTTCTTTCGGAATCAAAATCTGAGTTCGGAGGAGGCCGGGGTTGATCGCCGAAGTTTGCGGGAATTTTGGGTTGCTCCGGTGGTTCCCGGCCGGTTTGGGTGCTCTGGCGGTCCGAGGCGCGGCTGCAGGGGCTTCGGCGGCTGCGGATGGAGGAGGTCGGCGGGGTCTCGGGCGGCGTCAGCGTAGCGTGAAGAGGGGGAGGAGCCGTGGGGTGCGCGACCCAACATGGCGCGACCGCGACCCGCGTAACGCGGGTCGCTGCGGGAGATGCGAAGACCGGCCTTGACGGCCGGTCGGTGGAGGCAGGCCGCGGCCAGCTGGCCACGGCGGGGCGAACCGGACCTGCAGGTGGGCCGTGGGCCGGCTGTGGGCGGACCGGCCGGACCGGGCCGGTCCGGCCCAAGGGGGCTCCCCCCCCCCCCTTTGGATGTTCCGTCGCCCGTAGCTTTCACTACGGGCGTCCGTTTTGCTCGCCGTCAGCGGTAGCGCGGACCCTGCGTCGAGGGGAATGTTTTGAGATGGTTTTGGAAATTTTTAATTCTCTAAACGAGGGGTCGTGGAGGCGCGACGTGTCTTTAAGTGGACGAGCGTTTTTCCCGAGATTCTTGTTTTGAGCGGCGCGAATGCATCCTACGTCCGCTTTGAGTGTCGTCAGCGGAGTTGGAAACCTGGCGTCGAGACGAAGGTTTCCAGGGTGGTTTTGGGCGTTGAAGCCAGAGTTGAGGCATGGTCCCCATGACCCGTCTTTTGAGCTGCGTGCAGTTTTTAGCGCCATTTTCATCGGACGTCTGTTCGGAGCGTGAGAGTAGTCGTTTCTGGATGTTTTTCCGAGGGGATTGAAATGGTGCAATCCGCCCACTGTAATTCCGCACGATGGTGCGGGGCCCACGAGGGTCTTTTGGGTGTCGACGGTGATTTTCCATCTTTATCATCGGGCGACCATTTTGGACAAGTGAGTAGTCCATCTTGTGTGCTTTTTTGAGAGGATCACAATAGTGTGATCCGTTCGTTGAGTTTTGGGAATGGTATGCGGGTCCGATGTGGCATCGCTCGTGTGCGGTGCGCCGGAATGCATCTTTTTCTCCGGATATCCATTTCACTCAAGTGAGTAGTGCTTTCGACGTGTATTCTCAAGGGGATCACATTGGTACGATGCGCCTGACTGTTTTCGAGGCCGAGGCTCAGGAACTCGGGATGTCGTTCGGCTGTGAGGCAGTGTTGGCGACTTTTTCGTTAGATATCCGTTGGAGGTCAGTAATTAGTCGATCTCGCGTGTTTTTTCGTGAGGATTACAATGGTTCGGTCCATTTGGTTGTGCGGTTCCTCTTACGTGATCTTGTGTAAATTTGAAGGTTCCCCAGGGGCAGTTCTTCTACCGTGTTTGTAGCGTACCCTTGGCGTGTGATCGCGCACTTTTGGGAGAGTGATATAAATGATTCACAAGATGTGGATGGCCGTTCCTGGGCCTTTGAGGTGTAGTTGTTACATCACACCATTGCATTGGCGTTGGGTGCCGTGTGCACGATAGCCTTAGGGCTGGAGACGCGGCGTACCCTAGGAGTATACGAGAGAGCTTGGAGGTATGTGTGGTTTGTACCTGAGAATGTTTGTGCGCTTGGTTGGGGTTGCGATGGGGCCACACGTTGTGTGGGCCACACGTGCGTGTCGGATTCTGCATTGTGTACTTTGACCTCTCGCAACGTAGAGGGTCTCTCTGTGCTCGTTTGTTTGACCAGTAGGGTTTAGTGGTCTCCCCCTGGTTTCATTCTCGATGGATCGGCCGGTAGCGGTGCTGGTGACACCCAGGGATGGAACAGGCGATGAACCCCCTTTGGGTGAGTTGTGCTGGAGTTGGGTGGTCACGCGATACCCACTACGTGTTCGGTTGGCCAGTGGTGTACCCTCCAGTATAGATGGCCAGAGCACTTCTATGTTTTACCCTCCAGCGAGGCTGGGCAGTGGGTTACTCATCGACTTCTTCGGGTTTACCCTCCAGTAGGGCTGGGTAGTGGGTTTATCACTGACTTCTAGTGTTTACCCTCCAGTAGAGACTGGGCAGTGGGTCACCTAATGCTCTTAAGGTCTATGCTCTAGCAGATACTAGGCAGTGGGTCGCCCGACGCACTTATGGTTTACCCTCCAGCAGAGACTGGGTAGTGGGTCACCCGATGACCTCTTAGGGTCTACCCTCCAGCAGGGCTGGGCAGCGGGTCGCCCGTCGTCTAGTTCCAGGTCTACCCTCCAGCAAGGCTGGGCAGTGGGTCGCATGTCGACTTATTCCAGGTCTACCCTCTAGCGGGGCTGGGCAGTGGGTCTCTTGATGATGTATTATGGTTTACCCTCCAGAAGGGCTGGGCAGTGGGTCACCCAATATCTTATTTTGGTTTACCCTCTAGCGGGGATGGGCAGTGGGTCCCCTGATGATGTATTATAGTTTACCCTCCAGCAGGGCTGGGCAGTGGGTCACCCAATATCTTATTATGGTTTACCCTCCAGCGGGGCTGGGCAGTGGGTCGCCTGATGATGTATTATGGTTTACCCTCCAGCAGGGCTGGGCAGTGGGTCACCCAGTATCTTATTATGAATTACCCTCCAGCAGGGCTGGGAAGTGGGACACCTGTTGGAATTCCGGGCTCAGTCCTTTCTACTAGGCTAGCCTGCGGCTTTCCTCCGTGTTTTCCGGAGTGGGACCCTTGGTTATACGGGTTAGTGTTGTGAGGGGTTTGACGGTGAGAAGACCTCTCGACTGTGGGGCAGTGACGAGTTGTGGTTGATGTTCCCCCAGAACTCTCAAGTACGAGGAGCTCTTTCCCCCACTGAGACGCATTCTTGTGACGCGATCTAAAACCGTGTGGGCGAGTCAGTGCCGCCAAAAGCGGATAGTGTCGAAGTGCGGCGATTGAGCCCCTTGGCTTGCGGTTCAGGGCAGACGTGCGGGATGCTGGGCATCGATGGTGTACTTCTAGGACTGTTGGCTACTCTTTCTTTGGTCTGAGCTATGGGATAGAGATCCCCTTACGAGCTTGTTCGGGCTTCCTGTAGAGCATATATATATATATGTATATTCCTTGTTCGAGTACCCACTTCTTGGGCTTGGTTAATCTCCCTCTAGGAGAGGTGAAGACGCGCGGGGTATGCCACGTGATTTCCGTGTCTAGATTCTCATGGTTGGATGAGTCTACTCTCCTGCTATAGGTAGCCAAGACTCAATGGGAAGTTCATCTTCTCACCATTTCTAGCTCCTTGTGCCTGGACGAGTCTACTTCCCTTCTCTTGTTGGGTTGAGCTGGACTCTTTACTGCACTTTCTGGTTGTACTTCTTTACTTATCATGTTCGCTCTACTTCTCACCCTTCGGTACCTCCTTTGTTTCTCCCTTGAGCCTTTGGGGTATCCTACTGAGTAATTTTATACTCACCTCTGCTTGGGATTTGCCCGCACTTGGTGTTCCCTTGTAGACGACAGACAGGTAGAGCGTGACTTCAGTGGAGCATAGGATCTTGGGAGCTTGGACCGCGTGCGGTGGTCGGAGTCAAGTTCCAGGTGGGAGACCCGTCAGCTGTTTCTTTTTGTTTACCTGTTTCCGGGTTGTGGAACTTGTTGGTTTGGCGCATGTTTTTTCCCTTCTTTTTCAGTGTACTTTCAGCTTTCTTTGTACTTGTAGAGGTTGATGCGCATTTGTGGTATATATTTATAACATTTTCCCTTTAATTTTCTTTTTTACTCTACACTTTTGCATTGAGTGTGTTGCGTGTGTGTGTGTACAGGTACTTAGGAAAAGGCCTCCCCGAGTTGTTGTGCCTTCGGCGCTGGTCGCCAGCCCCTGGCCTATGGAGGCGGGCTTGGGGTAGTTGTGGCTTGAGCCCGGGTAGGGTCGGGTCATGACACTTGTTAACTAGGACCGAGATATATTACATACTCAACCCAAAAGTAAAAAATTATTTCTTAATCACTCAACCAATGTCATTCCACCAATGAAGAACCCAACACGAGCTACCTCTCCACGATTTCATTATCATGGTTTTATCATTTAATAAAAGTACATGATCAAATGGAACATATTGATAATGATCTCAAGTCAAGAGGCCAATACATATGTCTACAAATAGTAACACCCAATGATACTTAAAACATGTGGTCTTCTTACTGGTGGTTCCACCCTCATGATATCAACTACTAGTGATCACAAAGTGATAAAATTATTAGAAGAAGTCTCAATGCTTATGAGACTCTAACACCTGATAGTCATACATCAACTGTGTCCAGAAATTTTTATGTATCTGAATCATAGAACCTTTTTTAAAGATTAATTTCATAGTATCTTGAGGTTCTCAATATAGCATGATATTTTTAAAAACATTTTTATATGAAAATTAATCTATGGAAAGTACCATTAATTAATGGATGCAGAAATTTCTACACTATAACGGTAATTATACATCAAGTATTGATAACTGTATACATGATATGGTAATCTAAAAGTACTATTTAGTTGGGTCTATGAAACCCACTATTACTACACTCCCACTTTCACTGGATCCAACTTTATAACCATCCCTATTATCTCTCACATGATTAATATCATTTTGATGATGAATTACAATGTTATTTTCTGGGTCTGCCACAATTCTGTTGTGTGCCAATTCTGCTATGTGTGACCTCACCTCCTTGAGTACAACTTCTCAAGAGATGGAAACCCCATGTATAAATAATTTTTTATGCTATCCAAAACTTGACATATTTTCTACTACCAGTAATATAATTATCATTATGATAAACTTTACTTGGTTAAATTTCAAGAATTGTAACAAAATTTAGCATTTAATAATTTCTTCTTAGTTAACTCAGAAGATACAACGTACTTAGTATTTATAGATATGTATACCATTGGCTTGTATGATCTTGTCTCACTCATTCCATTAGCCTGATTTTAATATAATATTTTATTGATCTATTGGAAGACTAGTTTGTTCCACCTTAAAACTAGTATTCTTTCCCCTCCAATTATTAGGAACAAATCATTTGTACTTTCCCAAGTATAATCATAGAGTTCTAACTAATTCCTCTATCTTTCTCCTAAATATATCAGATATTTTCCTCTCATAAAGTATATGATTGC
This sequence comes from Viscum album, assembly GCA_963277665.1. Taxonomy (NCBI): domain Eukaryota; kingdom Viridiplantae; phylum Streptophyta; class Magnoliopsida; order Santalales; family Viscaceae; genus Viscum; species Viscum album. The sequence goes on from OY728143.1 coordinate 950,615,588, forward strand.
AATATCATTCCTTGTACAATACATGGAATATGTGATTGATCCATCACTAATGTATATATAATCCAACACACCTATTTAATATCCTTCTATGCACATGCATGTCTATTTGGAGAGATTTATGTCATGTGACATTGTTAACAATTCTCTCCCGAATTTTTCCATCTTCTACCATGTCAATATATATACGATTGACTAGTTTTGAGAAACCATTATATATACCTTAGTATATCTTATTCTCTAGAAATTATTTTTCTACTTTAAGACAATATCTGGAGTATTTCTTTCATTCTATTCTTAATTCACCTAAATACCAATAGTTGTTTTCCATATATTACCAAACATATTTTTCTTAAAACAATATCACTCCAACTAATATCTGGTAGACATATGGAAAATATTCATTCCAAATTAATATTCTATGATCTCGATGCTTACTTTAATCCTAAACTATATTTCAATAACATTCTCTCTTTTTTGGAATTTTGTGATGTCACCATCCCTTTCTGGTTGTGTCATTTAGACACCTTCCATGAAAGTTGGTCTTGAAATCCAACTGCCAATTAAATTATCATATAAATTAGCTATGAAAATTAAGATTCTAATGAATTTAGGCACAATTACTTGGTATTACCAATCAAACTTTATTGGTACCATGCTTGTAGCTTCCATGTATTATCTCACTAGAATACCCACTGTAGTATTCAAAATAACAATACCATTTTCACTTTGATACATGAAATCCATTATTTAATTTTAATTGACCTTTTCAATATTAGCCTATTTTCTTATACTATCTACATATAGGAATTATTATTCTTAATGAATAATATATCATTAGCTGTAGTGAATACAAAACCATCACTGTGGTTTTAAACTTTCTACACCATGTGTGTCTTTGGAACATTCTTATTCCACATGAACCTATGATAATAGTTCCTATTCCAACTACATGTGCATCTATGGAATTGACTAAACCCAAGTCAATCTGGCCCCCACTATCTCTAATAGACATGTTCACACTTTTATATAAATTTAGTATATCACTTTAATAAAACTTATCTATAATAGGAATTTCTATAATAACCTAAGAAAATTTTAGTAGTATTAATTTAGACACACATTTTGTTTTATTTGATGAAATTTTTTTATATCCTAACAAACTCTTGGCATCTAAACACATTTCCTTATGAAATAATGGATTTTCATCATATTATAACTCATATGATATCCATATTTTCATTATAGTTGGAATATGGTTATGGGATATCACCATTATTTGTAAAGAATGTCTTGAAATATAATGGATGTTTCTACATGTTGCAACATTGATGCTACTTATATCATGAATCTGATGTATAAAATGCGTTTTAATGAATTGTTCTATGCTACATTTTATTGATCAATGTTAACATGTAAGACTCATAATCGATCCTTCTTATAAACATCATTATCATTATGTGGATAAAGTAATGTGTGTTTTGGAATTACTCCACGCTACATTATATTGATTGATGAATGCTTTGTCAAGAAATTCATCGACATGCCAGGTCAAAGAACCTCATATCTTCTAACCATGAAAATAGCATAATTCATTTTCATATTCCTTAATTACATAAATGAATCTTATGAAGTATATTTAACACTATATTAAACTAGTTTCAAACTCTATAGTCAAACTAATTCCTAAAGCTTTGTGGCATTCTATTATTTATAAAGGTTTATTTATCCAAACTAAATAAGTATATATGTTGATTATACCTAAGATATTCGGATATAATAAGTCTAAATACCAAACAGGGTATATCCTTGACATCCTCTTTTAGTTTTAATGACAAAGAATTATATTTCCATAACTAGCTAAATAAGTCTTATGTTTTATATTCATCATGTATTGCCTATGATTCATGTATCATTAAACTATTCGTTGAGTATGAGACACCACAAACAACATTCATTACTAAAATTGGAATAATGTATCCTTATGTAAAATGTACACATGAGATAAATTTTTTGGTTATACTAAATAATATTTTGACTTAAGTCATTAACTTGGATATTATAAGTTTTGTGTTTCTCACCACTGACTTAGGAATCACCATTTCTCAACTACTTAGAGAATAAACCTTACTTCTTGTAATGTTTATATTAATTACTTGGTTACTATATTTCAATACACATATGAAAAAAATCATATTGTATTTAATACCCAATTATTATGTTAGAAAAATTAGTTTTAATTGATGAATATACACTAAAAAATAAATGACCACTTGATTCTTTAATTCAGTTCATTATGATTCAACTTGTGTGGATTTATTTCATGATATGGGAATAAAATAACATCTTGTTTAGTTCCTATTTATTTGAAGGATGTTTCACAAGTTCTTTTGGAGTCAGTATTTTCATTGGACATATCCCCTTGTCTTTCAACTTATGAATGATAATAATTAAAGATTAATTTGTCTTTAATATTCTTATTGCTTGGAGAATTTTACCCAAAAGTTAACGAAGTGGTTAATCCATCTTGTTCATTTTTAATCTTAAATGACACCGAAATAAATTCGTGAAAATATATAATAATGGGTTTTCTTGAAAGATCATGGTCCACCATTAATACTTACACATAAATAGTGTAATGTCATCCATTCATATCTCACTTCATTTTCTCCTCACAAACTTTTGGAGATGAGGCTACATGTGAAATCATTTATGTCCCTATGTTGTAACCAAAAAAACATCAAATTTTGATGATATAATTATGAAATAATCACCATATACTTCATATATGAGTCTCCTGAAGCATTTGTGCACCCTCACTTCCTAAGGTGTCTTAACAGGTATTGGGACTATAGCACCTTGAAACTTTGATATTATAGTATTGTGTGCAAGAACATATACTACACTTATAAATTTGTTCTATTTTGGGCATTTAATTCTTCTGATATCATCATAGTGTATTTTTGTGGTATTACTTTCCATTTTCTACAAAAATAAATTCCAGTAGATTTTACATTTATCTTGATTACTAAATTAGACATTATTGATTAATTATATCATTAAATGTCTCCCACTATTTTATCAAATTCTATGGACCCTATGTACTATAATTGAAATACTTTGTCGCTTGAGTATTATATCCAAAATAATCCTCGAACTTCCCTCATAGTCTACAAGATTTGGTTAAGCCCCTACTGAAAGATTTCAAGTTCAGTTTTTGACTGGACATCTACATTAAATCACAGTTCCTTTATTTATTGGATAATGTTTCGTATTCTAAAATCATAAACTTTATTTTTTTCAATGATTTCCACTAAAGTTGCAGCAAGATATACTTTGATACTTCTTTACTTACAAAATCAGTTAAGTCAACTCACCACTCTCATAAGAACTCCTTGGTAGTAAGAGGAACCCTCAACATTGGGTGAAAAACACCCTGACAACCCAGTTTTGATTAAATTTGAATGATGGAAGGAGTTTAATGACTTAATATTTCATTGGGGGTTTTTATATTTTTATCAATGAATGTAATCCATTTCTATTAATCTTGTTAAATCTCTGTTTTCATGCTCACAACTGAACATTAATAGAAAAAAAATTCATCGATTCTTTATGAATTTTAATATTTATTATTTTATGTTTTTCTCACTGTTATAAAATGTATAAAATAATAAATAAATGCATAAAGTAAATTCACTACATGACTAGTCTTGAGATTCTTTAACTGATTGATCCATTTAAACTTAATGGATTAATCAAGACCTTCGGGTATCATAATCGAGTCATAGCTTGACTCATGATGCATCTCACCACCATCCAGTGTGTTCACTACTTGTCTGGAGTACGACCTTATCTTGGTAGGGTCCACGTATTGTCTGATGTACTGCCTCATCCTGGTAGGGTCCATGTCAAACATTATCTCCATAAAAAGGTAAAAGTGTACTTGTGTGCTGGCAAGGAGAACTCAGGAGTGTGATGTACATACAAATCATGATGGACACGCAGACCCTTATACATACTGATCAAAAATAATATGATGCACAGACCTTCAATAAAAATAATTAAGTAATTACAATCATCACACACAGATAAATAATTAACTAAATAAAAGAAAAGCATACACATATAGGTCAATGATCAAGACCGGTCATGGGTAAAATAACTGTGTGATAAAATTAAATTTCAATAAGTTAAGTATGAGGGTATTTAATTAAATTAAACTAATTAATTCAATTAAATTAATTTAATTATATTCTAACCCTTAATTAATTTAATTTTTATACCAAAAATTAAATTATTTGATTAACTTACTTTAATACCAAATTAAATTATGTTTTCCCTAGTATTATTTAATTAAATTTAGACTTGAAGCCCCACGTAGGCCCAAAGAAGGTCACACAAAACCCATGCAATCTTGTTTCGAGTTTGGTAAATAAAACTCATGTAGAGATATTCCGGGATAGGTGGGCCTACTCCAGACCCATTATGGGATGGGAAGATCCACCCAAGCTCGAAGCAGGTCCGAACCGGCTCAACATAACCTATAAAGGGAGTTTCCTCATATCTAAGCTCAGACTAGTTGGGGTTGGGGAACCATTAGGGGATATCCTGATTAGGGTGACACTTCAAGATTTAAGTGGCAGTGCAGTCCAAATTGAATGGCTAGTTCTTAGGGGATCTCACCAAAAAGGGGAGGAAGACGGTGGCGTGATCCGAGTGGTAATGGTTTCTAGTGATAATGGATTCGGTAGAGAGGGGTTTGCTGATAATGTGAGACATTGTATGGGGAGGCTATTTCAAGGGAGATGGTGAGGAATCTATGCTTGGTGGTGGTCAGAACACGCGGGAGGCAGTAGCCCATGTGTGGTGTCCGCCATGGTTCAGATGGTGGCACGGTCATGAGGGAGCTCGCCAGAAGAGGGTTGGTTGAACGGGGTGGTCGGGTTCAATGGTTGGTCGGGGCTGTCATCATAGAGGAGGTAGTGATGGGAGAATGGGGTGCGGTGGTACGACAGTGGGGGATTCGATCAGATATATCTAGTTTTTTTATGATACCAAATTTCAGCATACATGGGAGGGTCGGCACTCAAGAGGATGGCTTCTGGATGAGGAGGGTTATGCTGTTGAAGGGGGAGGCTCTGAAGGTGGGGTGGGGTTTCCAACAGCCCACCCCATTTTTCAAAAAAAAATATCTTTTTATCTTTTTTGTAGGAAAAATTGTGTTTCTTCTCATTTTAGTCCCTCACACCAATTTTTACTCAAAAAAAATCCCTTTTTTATTATCTTTCTTTTGTCCATTTTATTTTCTTTTTTGTTTTGTTAACCTTATAGATCAAGTGGCTATCCCATTTGGATTTTAATATTGGAATACCATGAACCTCGCCCATTTTGTCCATTTCCAAAAAAATCCAAAGGATGGACAATAGACTTATAATAAAATGACCATAAAAGGTGGAAACTTCATCTGGCTGAAAAATACTATTTCGGCTAGAAAACGGTATTCACCCGAATTAATCCCCAACTTCCATATATAAAAAAAACATATATTTATATATGTGTGTGTTAAATAATTTTAATAATAGAAGGACAACCGTGTTCGATCCATAAAAAAAATCGATGGCCATAATATGGCCATCTGATCTTAGATTGAAGCGTGGTCAAATCTTTTTGGAATGGTTTAATACACTATACTTAATTTTAATGAAACTTAATTTTTCTTGGTTTATAAAATTTATATGACTTTCTATGATACCAATTGAAGGTACCAGGGTAGCAACGGTGTCCAATGATCTAGGGATTTTAAAACTTTTCATCGTCGGGGTGATGAGACTTGTTGACTCCAGCGATCAGAGCCTAGGTATGGTCCAAGGATCTCATCTAAATTAAATATAACAAAAAAACCAAAAACATAACTTTTCTGATATGAAGTTGTGTTCAAAATCTTCTCGTCCCCAGTGATCACTAGTTGAATAATACAAATTATAATCTCTCTATATCCTCTACATGGGATTCTAAAATATGTTAGAGTGTCGATTGTCTAATTCCAAGTGCTTGCATGGAGATCTGACAATTCCTTCAACGCCCTGCTGATCACCGCATCAACTACTTACGATGCGTGAGGGAGAACTCAATCCGGTCACCTAGATCAAATTCTCCTTTCTCTAGAAAGAGGGAGAATAGAGATAATATCTAATCAATTCATAGTGATTAGTCACTATTGAGAGCCTCTCACCTCCTTTAAATAGTGGATTCTCAAATACTCGGATTGGGTTCCCTGACACCCATTTATTAAACATTTACTAAATAAATAATTTTAACAAACTAAATTACATTATAAAATTTATTTATATTTTATCATGAAACTATAATATATATTAAATATATTATGTGATAAAACTGATTCATTAACTCAACTATAAATTCCCTCTAATATTAAACAAACCTAGAATATTGAAATAATTTTTATTCGAATAATATTTTCTCGTATTCACTAAATTCCTTATGAACAGTTTTAAAAAATAAATTCAACCCAATTATTCTTTACTTGAATAATATGAATTTATTTATTCCTTTGGGGATCGTACATACATGGATAAATCTCAGACCCCAGGGGTGGGGCCCACCATGTTTTATATATCTATCCGACTAAATATGGATGATTCTTGAATGTACTATTGTGTGTGACCATCTAGGACCTTATCTCGATAATAGTGAATAGTATTCATACACCCATAGGATAGTCTAGAAACCCATGAAGGCCCATAAAGTGATCAGGAGTCGTCATAGTAAGGGAAACCAACCTACAAACATGTACTATGTAATATAATCTCTATCATTAAATATCTTTTAAATTTGAACACACACTTATGTCATCATCCTCTCTTGAATTATTATTTTTTGATCAAAAAAGATGGATTTTCCTTTTGAATACCTTGTCCAAGGATTTATGAAGGTAATAACATCCTAATAAACCAGGCCTAAGATATATTACTTCCTCAACCTGGAAGTGACAAATAATTTCTTAATCATTAAACCAATGTCATATCACCAATGACGCGCCCAACACAAGCTACCTCACAAAGATTTCATTATCATTGGTTTTACCTTGCATAAAAGTATACAATCAAATGACACACATTGATAATGATCTCAATTTAGGAGACCAATACTCATGTCTGTAGATAGAAACAACCAATGACACCTAAATCATGTGGTGTTCCTATTGGTGGGTTTGTCCTCATGATCTCAACTAATACAGATCACCAAGTGTGAACTTCATGAGAAGAAGTCTCAATTTGTAACATCCCAGATCCATATTCCACTCAAATGGTGCCCCATACCCGGTTGGAAACATGTGCTCAAGTGAATTTCCCCAAATTCTAGAGGCTGCCAACTAGCAGTGAGGGACTAAGGTGTGATAGTGGTGAAACTATACCCTCATTGATAGAGTATAACATAGTGTAATAAATAATATACAATAGCAGAATTAGTAAACATCATACAACTAAAATAAACAGCAATAAACTGATAAGATAAATAACCAAGCATCATTCTATACAAAAATGATGTTGAATGTTATATGTTCTAAGAAAGCATCCAAAACAACTACACTGCAGTAATACACAATATATGTCTTAAAAGAACAAAAGAAACAAAAGGGACTAAGAATCATCACAAGCCTTGTCTCGGTCCAATGCTCTCCTACTCCTGAGCATCACCTCAACTACTTGTAGCAGGGCGCTTTCCTTAATCAACACCTACAATCATATAATTTGTTTAGGACAAAAGGCATGACCCAACTAGGGTGTGAGTCTAAATCCCAGTAGGAAACAACCCAAGTTCTGTGCCAATCTATCGGTGAATATATATAACAGGTAGTGTATAATAGTGAAAGCATTAAATCAGAAGGTACTCAAAAGTAAGCACAACAGATGTATCAAAACACAATGTAACCAAGTATAAGTGAAGACCGAATCCAAGATTTTGATTTGGCTTAGAAGATGCATCATTAGTCATTATATTTCATTATTCAATTCCATTGGATTATACAAAAGTCTCAAGGTCCATCCTAGGCCTGATGAACACCTATATAAAAGTAACTGTCAACTTGTGACATAATAATCATTTAATAATTTTCCAATAGAGCTCAGCCTGGGTATCCCTAAATGGATCCTAGGTTCGCTTGGAATTTTAAATAAGGCTCAATGATCTAACCCACCCTATCTGTAGCTCATTCATGGCCTTTACATAATTAACCTCTTGAGCATATCCATTATCTTTTAACTGAGATAATGGTTCACCCAATGTATATAACATGATCTCAAACTTGTCTTTTAACTAAGATTATGGATCACCCATTTCTAATTACCCCTTATTAATAATTTCATACAAGAAGCCACATGTAAATTAACCTATTACATGGATTTAATATATTAACTCATGTGTGAACATGTCATATAACAAATAACACAGGTGAATTACATTATCACGTGGTTTAACATCAATAACTCATGTGAGAACAATTCATGTACATAAAAACTCATGGGAATTAAACTATCACGTGGATTTAATCATAAATCACTCAAATTGGAAAAATTTACATAACAATACTATTAAGTAAAAGTCCTTATCATGACCTAACTCACATGGGCATGTTTACAGTTGGAGAAAAACTTTCCAAACATGCTTAAACAAGCATAGTAATAACATGGGGAAAAGGGGAGTCACTAATCCGAAACCCTTAATCAATTAAATCATAGTTTATTACAATTGTAATTCCATTATAAATTCAATTCATACTTGATAACCAAATAAGGGAAACAAGGCATGCCTCATATGAAACCTTGGATAAATTGCCACAAACAGTCATTCCAAGGGAAACACACCCATGGGGTGGCCCTTAATCAAGGTAAACAGACTGATCTATTATTTAAAACACTTATTAGATTACCTATACACCAATAGGAAAAAATAAGGGTAAATTATAAATCAAGTGACACCCCAAAAATGGGTGTGTGGCACTATGATATATATAAACTTCATGACAATCTGGGAAAGGCACAAGACCACATACCTCATACTCGTATGACTCTCCTCATTTGGCTTCAGGATTTGATTTGACCTAGAATGAAGTAGATCTAAAAAACAAGAAAAACACTCAACCTTTAATAAATCAATTGAGAGACAAAATCATGAAAAATGGCTCAAGATTAATCAAGAGCTTATCAATTGGGTCCCAACACATTAGACAGTGATCAAAACGGATTTCGTATGGAAAATCGGGAGGCAAAAAGACCTCTTAGTGTGGTTGTTCATTGAATGAAGGGGTGAGTTCTGTCTGTATGGCAAAAAATATCTACTGCCCAATTTAAAAAAAAAATAGTGTACACTGCATGTACTTGAAAATACATGTTGTGTCCATACAAGTCCAGGAAATACCATTACATGGTCGTGTACTGGGATCATATAACATGTAACCCTCCTTAAATGACGTGTACCTGAAAATACACGACATGTAAGTTTCATTTTCCTCCATATCCTTAAGTACGAATTGAAAATGAAGGATCCATACCTCAACAAAAGAATAAGGTTCTTAAAAACATCCCCCCATAAAGTAATTCTTCTTCGAATTTCCCTTCCAAGGGTGGTAAAGGAACATCAGAGAATAGTTCTAGCCATTGTGATCGAACGTCAGCCTCCCTATCCTAGGTCTCGTCCTACACTCGGTCGTGCTGTCATAACACCCTCACTAAAGGAAAAGAACAACCATGTAAAACCTGTATGTTATGATCCCAAATACGAAAATTATTCTCCTAAAAGGATGCATATACTTGTAGCTCAACCTCCTCAGGTTGAAAAGGTGGGAGACACGTCTAAAAGGTAGAATTGTAACTAAGAAGCATAGAATACGTCATGCATAGCCTTGTACCTCTAAGGTAATAGAAACCAATAGGAAACCATCCCGACTCTCTCAAGAATCTCAAATAGATAAACATATCCTTTAGAAGGCTTTCTCTATCTCTTGATTCTATTTTGTCCCAACCTCAAGTCAACACGTAAGAAAACATGATCCCCAACCTTGAACTCTAGAGATCATATGTAGTGATTGAAATAAGATTTCTGAAAATAATTCATAGTATCCACCCAATTTAATATCACATGAACTTGTTCAGTGGTCTCATGGACAAGATGAGGTCCCAACATAGCTATCTATCCTACCTCTATCCAACACAGGGTTGATCGGCATGGCCTACCATACAAAGCCTCGTATGGCGCAATCTAAAAAGTATCCTGAAGTCTATCGTTATAGGATAACTCAACCAAGGGTATTTGTCTATTCCAAGAACCCTTGAAATTAAGGACAAATTCCTGAATCATTCCCTCCAATACCTGAATCGTGCACTCTGACTGGCTATCCATATGGCGGTGGTAATTTGTGTTCAGAAGCACCTGTGTACCCAACACCCTTTTTAGCCCTTTCTAGAAATGAGATGTAAACCGGGAATCCTTATCTGAAATGATATAATGTGGAACCCTGTTCAAATGTACAATCTCAAAAATGTAAAAACTTCTTAACTCATCAACACTAAAGGATTCCATGATCAGTTGGAAGAGTGCAACCTATGTGGGCTTGTCTAGAACAACTCACATGGTATCGTTACCACAAAACCTTTACCATTGAAAAAATACACCAAGAACTCCTCTAAAAATTCTAGAGATGCTAACAACATGATTATCCTTTAATTTGGTGAACCCAAATACAACTTTGGTCATAATAGTAGCCTCATAACATGGAATAGTCGAACCCTGATCGACCTCATAAAAAACGTTCACGCAATATTCCCTCGAAGGACATTGCGGACTTCCACATCACACCCACCTTAGACCAGCGGAGTGTTGAAACTGGTTCACTCGAACCATACATGAGTGACAGGAAGGATAATGAGTCAAACCATCACTATATTACTTATCTTAGAAATGTCCGACTTAGGAGGCTGACATATTCTAACAAAACACAATGCCTTCTCCCAAGGTACTATATGCCCATAATGAGAAAAGGAATAATTCAAATCCACCCTACTGGTATCATTTCCTCTTTTTAAGCGTCACATCTAATCCTAACAAAAAGTTTTAGATAACCTTAGATTCCCAAACCCAAAGTCTATGGAACTCACAAAGGTGGTCTATACTCCCCATTATAAGTGAGACTTTGGTACAAGGCCAAAACTCCACATAAGATCATTGACCGAACCCAAAGTGGCATCAGCCTGGAAGTCACATCAAAGGAAGAGGTAGAATCCATAGTCTGTTCAAGATATTCCTACATGGGAACCCAATTATCACTCAAGATTAACCGAGCCTCATTTAAAACCACACACCCAACTCACAACATTGAAAAATGATTTCGAACTAGCCCAACAGCATTCAATTATAGCGCGACATATAATTGACACTCGCTTAGTGCATCAAAAACTATGTCAAGATAGAGATATGATCATATATTAAGAAAGATCACACTGAGATGATTTCAAGTATCACCCGAAAAGTATAGTCGAACAAAAAATGGTCAACCTCCTTAAAGAAACTCAACTTCACTTGCTGACACATCATCATTTAACTGACCACAATGCCTTATCCAAAAGCATTCCCATGATAGTTCACATTTCACCACTGAGGCCCATTCATGATCATCAATTCCTCACAAGGACTACACACACAACCACAATGCAATAAAATTGTGCTACCAAGAAAGCGTCAACATGAAACAAGAATCGCAAGCCTAAAATTCATTCAAGTAGAATTGACTATTTCTGAATAGTCCTTGATTATGATCCTTATTCCTAAAAGAAGACATTTAAACATAACCGACATGATGCTACCCACCTAGGAGTGTCTGAAATTTCAAGAACAAGGAACAACTTCTCTCAAACACATGAGTTATGAACCAACTTAAATGCACGAGTGTCGTTCCACCAACCATGATCAGCACGTCATCTCACCTGAAATGAAAGTCAAAATTAAACTAACAGGTGTATCAAAACACCCATGTCTTAGAAATTTCTCCTGAGTGGTGGGAAAAAATAGGTTCCAAAACATTTAGGTCACTCTACTCCAGAGATAACCAAGAACAGACACAACAGATCAAATCCAAATGATTTAACCGAACTCAATAGATTGTTTTTAACATTTAACACTCGACGAGTACTACATAGGTAAACATATACTACCCCAAGTTTACAAGTACAAATGGAACATTCTGGGTACTATTTATAGGTTTTCCACCCTATGCATCCTAGTACCAGATGGATCATGCAATAACTAACTCAAAAGAACATTTTTAACGCAACAATTTACATGGATGACAACATACCAAGTCGCACATCACTTAAATAAAGAGAGGTTCACATGACCTCCTAAGCGGATGACCATGCCCAAAGCATATCTAACCTACAAAACTAATCCTTCCTCAATGGTCATTCACTTCTCAAGGTTCAAGATACAATGATCACCCATTCTACCAAGGGTTTCCTCTTTAAATACTCAAACATTCTACTAGGAACAACCACACCTAAGCGGTACCAACGTTGGAAATCTTTACCACAGGCTAGCCCCTTACGAAGCATAAGAATTATAACAATTAGAGGCATCCTTCTCAAGATACTATAGTCAACACGAGTAAAGGAATCCTACAAGGGATCCTTAACTAAAAATTCAAGGGAGGTATCCTACACGGGATCCTCAAAAGATAAATAATAGAGTCATCCTACAACAGGGATCCTTGAAAATAGTAAACAAAAGAGAGATCCTACAAGGGACTCCCTAGAACAACATGTAAGGAAAGGCATCCCTTATGGGATCCTTGGTAACTGGATAGAAGATAGATTCTTCCTAAATGAGATTCTCTAGGCTGAAACATAATCAATGGAATCCTACATGGGATCCGTAATAACAACTAGTCTCACAGCCTCATCTTCAAAATGGACACATCTTGCAAGGGAGACGTCCTCTAAGAATAAGTCATGAGAGATATCTCATAGCCCATCTCAGATCAAAGATCTCAACTAGGTTGGTCTAAACAGTCAACTGATTATTCACGCTCTGGTCTCACTCTCAAGTGACAACTAGAAATGATAACTGGAGGAAGAACCTCTCCATTTAGATATAAGCCCCAAAACACCCATTAGGAGTCCTCAAAATGCTCCATAGGCTTCACCATCATGATATACATGGAAAATTACTAATAAAGGACTAATCACATGTCTAAAACTATCATAGGGGGATAAAATAGTAAAATACTATCAAAGGGTATAAAAAGGTTGAGTACACAGCGTGTAGAAACCATACACGGTGTGTACACTTAAACTTTTATGTGGTCATGTACTTCCTCCAGCCTAGGTGTGTAAACACCCTAGGTGCATGGCATTTTTGTCAGGTACAGGGCATGTGCACAAGTTTCCCCCTCTCTCTAATGTACTTTTACATGGCCGTTTTCACATGGGGTATGTCTAAGTAATCCCACACAACGTGTTCTGAATGTACACAACCGTGTACTTGAAAAACCCACCATCCTATGCTCCTTATCACATTACTAGACACACAGTCACTTACTACACAGCATGTACTTTGAGTACATGCTTGTACTTAATAAACGTTCTCTCTTCCCATACATAAGAACACATGGCGTGTGTTTATAGCATCACAGACTATGTTGTATGGGTTTTAAGATAGTAATCCTCAGAAACTTTCCCAAAACCCCTGTTTTTTCAAAATAAAGAAACGGTGTTCCAAATTCCGATCCATGGGGGCCCATCCTCCATGAGAATAAAATCTTGGCATCCACGTATTTTACATGACAACACAATCTATATCTCATGTCCAAAACCTGATCCACAAAATTCCGATCAAAGGGGGCACATACTCCTCAGGGACCAAATTTTGGAATCCATACAATTCAACCATAACACGTACTAATACACCTATCACAATAGCAGGAATATCTATCACATTACCTATCAAAAAATCATGCATATGTAGCACTACATCTATCATAATAGCATTAAATCATTAATGCTCCTAAATTGCATGGAGAGAATGCATGGAATTTGATTTCTAACAAGTTCCTATGTGATGCATGATATTGAACACCCTCATCTCATCAGGTTTCAAAAAAATAGAACCATAATTATAACAATAATAATAGAGAAAAACAAGTGTTTTACCCAATGGTGAAAGAAAATCAATTATAATATCTCAAAATCCAAAATTACAATTTAATTTGAGGCAATTTGGCTTTACCCTATTTGCGGGGTAGCTACTCTCAGGCACAACTTAGTAACAAATCCCTTGAATTTCCATATCTATATATTATTTCCAAACAATAAAGAAAACCAGAAAAGAAATACTCTGATACTAATTTATAATGTAATAGATCTAGATTTCACTCAACTAGTTCCTTGTACCCAATTGTCCACATGGACTCAAGTGAATTTCCCTAAATGCTAGAGGCTGCCAACTAGCCGTGAAGGCCTAAGGTGTGATAGTGTGGAAACTATTCCCTCATTGGAAGATTGTAAAACAAAGAAATAAATAATATATAATAACAAAAGTTGTAAATAGCATAAAACTGAAATAAATAACATAATAATGATAAGATAAATAACCAAGAATCATTCCATAGAAAATATGATGCAACATGTTATTTTTACTAAAAAATTATCCAAAACAATTACAATATATTAATACACAATATATGTCTAAAAAGCACAAAAGAAACACAAAGGTACTAGGATGCATTGTAAGACTAGGGTCAGTCCCATGCTCTCCTACTCTTGAGCAGCACCTCAAGTACCTGTATTAGGGTGCTTTCCCTGATTAACACCTAAAATCATATAATCTGTTTGGGCCCAAAATCAAGACCCAAATAGGCTGTGAGACAAAATATCAGTAGGAAACTATCCAAGGTCTATGACATTATATCAATGGATATATATAATAGGCAGTGTATAATATTAGATGCACTAAATCATAAGGTACTCAAAAGTAAGCACAATAGATGTCTCAAAAGACAATTTATCCAAGTAGAAGTGAAGATCGAATCCAAGCTTGTGCTTTGGATTGGCAGACGTGTCATTAGATATTATATTTCATTATTAAAATATATTGTATTATATAAAAGTCTCGAGTTCCATCCTAGGACCGAATACCCCCCTTTATAAAAATAATCATCAACTCGTGACATAATAATCATTTGATCATTTTCCAATAGAGCCCGAACTAGGTATCCCTCAATGGATCCTGAGTTTTCTTAGAATTTTAAATAAGGCTCAATGATCCTGACCACCCTATATGTGGCTCACTCACGGCCTTTACATAATTAACCTCTTGATCCCATCCATTATCTTTTAACTAGGACAATGGTTCACCCAAGGTATATATGGTTCAATTAGTCACATGATCTCGACCTTGTCCTTTAACTAAGACTATGGCTCTCCCATTACTAATTACCTCTCCTTAATCATTTCATACAATTAACCACTTGTAAATTAAACTATTACATGGCTTTAACATATTAACTCATGTGGGAACATATCATATAACAAAAAACACATATGAATTAAACAATCACATGGTTTAACATCAACAACTCACATGGGCACAATTCATATACAAAGAAACTCATGGGAATTATACTATCACATAGCTTTAATCATAAATCACTCACTTGGGAATAATTTATATAACAATACTATTAAGTATCCAAAGCCATTACAAGGCCTTTGCATAACCCAACTCACATGTTCAGGTTCACAGTTAGAGCAAAACATTCCAAACATGCTTAAGCAAGCATTAACATAACATGGGACAAAGGAGAAATCACTAATCCCAAAACATTATTCAATTAAATCACAATTTATCACAATTTTAATTCCATTATAAATTTAATTAATACTTGATACCCCAATAAGGGAAACAAGGCATGCCTAATAGGAAACCTTCTCCAAAGGTCCATAAACGGTTATTCCAAGGAAAAAACACCCATGGGGTGGCCCCTAATCAAGGTAAAAACCCTAATTCACACTTTAAAACACTTATTCAATTACCTAAACACCAATAGAAATTAATAAGGGTAAATTATAAATCAAGAAACACCCCAAAAATGGGCACCCGGCACTCCGAAATATATAAACATCATGACAATTTGTTAAAGGTACAAGACAACTTATCACGTACTCGTATGACTCTCCTCATTCTGCATCGGTATTTGATTCGACCTAGAATGGAGTAGATCTACAAAAATAGAAAAAATTATCAACTATTGATAACTAAATTGACAGAAAAAATCATGAAAAACGGATCAAGCGGAATTGAGAGCTTACCGATTGGGTTCCAACGTATTTGATGGCGATTGAAACGGAGTTCAGATGAACAATTCAGAGGCAAAATGACCTCTCAGTGTGATTGTTCGTCGAATGAAGGGGTGAGTTCTGTCCGTTTGGAAAAAACAACACTACTTCCCAATTTAAAAAAATTTAAAAAAGTACACAGTGTGTACTTGAAAATACAATTCATCTCCATACAAGTCCTGGAAAGACAATTACATGGTTGTGTGTTGGGATCATACGATGTGTAACCCTCCTTACACGGTGTGTATTTGAAAATACATTATGTGTAAGTTTATTTTTCCTTCATATCATTAAGTACAAATTGAAACTGAAGGATCCATACCTCAAAGAAAGAACCAAGTTCTTACACAATTCTTATGAGACCTCAACACCTGGTAGTCAAACATCAATTATGTCTAGTCAGTATGATGTATCTAGACCATATGATCTTTGTTTAATGATAATGTCATAGTATCTTAAGGTTCTCATTATAGCTTGGGATATTATATAACCTTTTGATGCAACAATTAATATTTGGACATTACCATTAAATAGTAGACATAGAAATTTCTACACTATAATGTTAAATATAAATCCTATATACATAATATGGTAATCTAAAATTATTGTTTAGTTGGGTCTAGGGCACCCACTATTACTAAATCGGATGTGTGGTCTACTTGAAATGACCGAATATTCAGTTTTAAAAGGTTTTTTAACCTTTAAAAACACATAGGGGTCAAAACCAACGAAACAACCTCCAAATTCCATGAAATCAGGTGAAAAACACCATTGATTGAATTTTGAAATGGTCTAGAAGAAAGTACATCAACCAGTGGTTTTGTTTTCCTAGGATGAGAGAAAATGAACTTTTACTATAATAAAAAATCAAAAATATCATTTAATGGTCAAATATATATAAACTGGACACATGATTATTTTAAAAAAAGGAAAACCATCTTATTATTATTCATGACATGTATGAGTAGATGAAATGTAAATCAGACATGTGGTCTTTCCAGAATGACTGAATATAATTTTTTAAAGGTGATTCCCTTTTAAGAGGTGTGTATGGTATTCAAAACCAACCGAACAACATTATAATTCCATAAAATCATTTAATAATAACTATAGAGTGAATTTTGAAATGGTTGAGAAAATGTAATGTTAATCAAAGGTGGTATTTGTCCAGGAAGACCGAAAATTCACATTTAGTGTCATAAAACAACAAAATGAATGTTTAATGATCATATACGTAGAAAAATACCTCATAATTACATGAAATCATAATAAAATTGTCTAATTATGATTTTTGACATCTAATAGGAGATAGAAAATCAATCGGATGTGTGTTCTGTCCAGAATTACTAAATATGCGATTTCAAGAGATTTGACGCTCTTTAAAAACAAGAGGGGGGTGGGGGAGGGGGGTCAAAACCAAACTAAAGACCTCTAAATTCCATGAAATCAAATTCAAACAACCATATAGTGAATTTTGAAATGGTTTAGTAGACGGTATGTCAATCAGAGGTGTTGTTTTCTCGAGATGATGGAAAACACACTTTTAGTATTATAAAACACCAAAATGTGCATTTAATGATTTGATGTATATAAAATGACATTAAAATGAATATATATCATAGGGAAATCATATAATTATTATTCAGGAATGTACGAGTAGACGGAATGCCAATCAGACATGTGGTTTTCTCATAACGACCAAATATGTGGTTTTTAAAGGTTTGTCGCCCTTTAAAAAGGTGTGTTTGGGGGTCAAAACCAACCGAACAGAATTTTAAGGCTGTAAAATATGATTAAAACAACCATAAAGTTAATTTTTAAATGTTTGAGTAGATACAATAGCAATTTGAGCTAGTGTTTTCTCTATAGGACCAAAAACACGATTTTAGTGTCATAAAACCCCAAAACGTGTTTTTAATAGTAAAATACATAGAAAATGACCTTGGAATGACTTCAAATCCTTCTAAAAATTATTTATCATTGTTTTTGACATGTAATAGGAGTCATAATTTCAATAAAATGTGAAGTCTTCCAAGAATGAATGAATATGTAGTTTTTAAAGGTTTGACACTCTTTAAAAACACAAAGGGGGGTCACAACTAGCCGAACAACCTCATAATTCTATTAAATCACATGACAATAACCATAGAGTGAATTTTTAAATGTTTGAGAAAAAGATATGTCAATCGGAGGTTCTATTTTCCCCCAAATGATATAAAACACACTTTTACTATCATAAAACATCAAAACATATTTTTAATGGTCATATATATATAAAGACTATGGAATGACTTGAAATAATATTAAAACCATCATATTATTATTATTAATGTGTAAAAGTAGATAGCATATCAATCAGATGAGTGGTCTTCCCATAATGATAGAATATGCCATTTTTAAAGGTTTAACACCCTTTAAAAAAGGTGAGTCCATGGGTCAAAACCAACCGAATGACATTTGAATGCAATGAAATCATAATACAACAATATTATAGTGAATTTTGAAATGGTTGAGTACATGGAATTTCAATCCTAGATGATGTTTTCTCGAGATGACTAAAAATGAACTTTTAGTTTCATAAAACATCAAATCACATGTTTAATAGTCATATCGAGAAAGAAAAACCTCATAATGACTTGAAATCATATAAAAAAAATCCTATTATTTTTTCTTACATGTATGATGAGAAATAACATCAATCAGATGCAAATTATGCCCGAAACGACTAAATATGTGGGTTTTAAAAGTTTGACTTCCTTTAAAAACATGTGGGGGTCAAAACCAACTGAATGACCTCTAAATGTTTTGAAATTAGAAGAAAAAAACAAAGAGTAAATTGTGAAATGGTTGAGTTTACGGTACATAAATAAGAGGTTACATTTTTTTAGGATGATGGAAAACATAGTTTTACTATCATAAAAAACCAAAATGTTTTTTTAATAGTCAGATATATAGAAAATGGCCATTTAATGACTTTAAATCATAGGAAACTCATCTTATCATTATTTGTGATGTGTACAAGTATAAAACACATTAATCGAACATGTCGTCTATTCAGAATAATATAATTAGTAGTTTTAAATTTTTTAAAAAATGATTCGAAATTATTAATATAATATCAAAACCTATTAAATTCAGTCTATTATAATATGTTTTAATTTATATCTTTTATTTCATTTCAATTATTAGTTGTGATATTATTTACTGCACTAAATTTTTTATTAAATTTTTTTCATGCATTTTTATTTGATGATGGATGTGGAGCATGGAAGATGATTATGAAAAGATATTTCTGGGAGTGTGGTTTTACATATTTTAGAAATATTTATTATAATTTTGAAATATGGTGGTTTTTGTAATCCAACTGTGAATTTAAAAGAAAACAAAAAAAACTATAAATGCCTCTATATGGAAGTTGTTATAGTCTAGACCAAGTGAACCTATAGTAACTCCCATATGGTGGATGCTATAGGCCTGGATGGGTTGGACTATAGAAACCAAAATTTGGCAGTCACTAAAGGTGATCCCGAGCGAGTCAATAGAGACTTCCAAATGATAGTCTCTATGGGTGAACCTGACCTGGTCTGCAGTGTCTTCCAATTGATGGACTCTATAGTCAATAGAAACAAGCCTAGAGCATCCACTATTAGGTGGAACCTGGGCGGCCACTATAGGACTTTTTTCTACTAGTGTATATTCTAGATACATCATATTGACAGGACCCATATGATTTCTGACTATTAGGTGTTGGGGGATTATAATCATTGAGACTTCTTCTCATAAATTTTATACATAGTGATCTCAATTAGATTAGATCATGAGGACTGACCCACTAATAGGAACACCACATGTTTCAAATTTCATTTGTAGTTCCTATCTACAAACATTTTTATTGGTCTTCAAACATGATATTGTTATCAATGTGTACCATTTTATTACTTAATTTGATGCAAGGAAAAACCATGATATTATATTCACAGAGATGTATATTGTTTCTGGTGCATCATTTGTGGTATGGAATCAGTTGAATGATTAATATATAATTTGTTTCTTCAAATTTGAAGAAGAGATTTCTTGTGGGACTAGGTTAACAAGGATGGAAATACCTTCCTTAAATACACAACCATGGTACAAAAAGGTATGTCTTCACAATAAGGTCATGAAAGTTATAAAGAAACAAAAGTATGTTTACACAAGTTTTCATTCTAATTTATGAGATATCAAAGACAAAGAGATTATATTACACAGAACGTGTTCATAGGAAGTAGCCATAGCTATGACATTCTTTATCTCCTTAGGGACATGATGGGTTGCTATAATCCCCTCTTGTTATGTGGGTTGGAATAGTTGATATAAATATAAGGACTAAGAGGGTCACAAACTAATTTCATACAAAATTTCCACCTATTCTAATAAATAAGAGGTTAGGAAAAAGTCTCTTCGGATACATTAGATAAAATTGGAATGAAACATAGGAGCTTAGAATGAGGTGGACCCTACGTATGGGGGTCAGTGAAAATCAGATTATGATTGATCGCATGAAAAAACAATTCAATTATATTATTAAAGTTTATAATTATGATGATTGAATTTATTTCTCAAGGTATTCAAAAAAAATTTGTTCATAAAAGTTAAAACGAGAAAAATATAATTTTTCGAATGAACATAAGATGTTCAAGGTTCGTGAAATAATTTTTTTTTTGGGGGGGGGGATGGGATTACATGACTAGTTAATGGTTTTTATTTTATCATGTAACATGTTAAAATTTTACAAGTGACTGATAAAATATTTTTGACATTTATGATAAGTTTATTAAGTCATAAGTGTGCGCAAAGGTCTAAAATGAAGGATATTACTTTCCAAAGACAAAAGATAAATTTTGGAAAGCATAACATAGGTATAAAATCTTATTTTAGCCTCTTTAACAGTCATATCATCCATTTATAATAATTTAGTGAGATATTATCTCCTATCCTCTCCTCTTAAGTTCTTACAGAGATATTTCAAAGGAAGAACAAGGTTAGATCGATCCTACTTTCTCGATCGAGTCTGCATTCTTCACAAGATCAAAGGGAAATCGAAAATATCTTTGATTTCACACTCTAGAACTCAATAAATGTAGATATATGATCCATGATTTTTTGTGAATTTTTTGATGATCTAGAGGATTCCAAGCTTAGAACCATTGCCCATGACACATTGATGGTGAGCGAATCAAATTGAAGACTACAAACAAACAAGGTGTCGTTTACGCATTCAATCAATTTTAATTTTCGTAAATAAATTTAATTAAACACAATAATTTATGAAATAAATGAAATGGGTTTTCTGGATTCATTATTTTTAACATTAATCTAAAATAAAAAAACAATTAAATTGCGCATTTTTCATTCTTTGGAGGCACCCCAGATTCCTTCAATTGTTATCATTAAAAGTGTAACTATTTAAATTTTAAAAGATTAAATTTAAATTAAATTTCCTATTATTAATAAGGATTTGATATTGTCTCAATGAAACCAAAAACACATCGATACGAGTTCATATCCCCAAGATATAGCTAATCGAATATCGATGAGTTTGGTGTAAAAATTTTGACGAAAATTAAATTTTTATTTTTTTCTTCACTTTAATAGATATGGGTGTGAGAGATTTTTATATAGAGAATGATGTTCATACATTTCATGTTAGCTAAATATAACATAATATGGTTGTGGTAGTCTTTTGGCAATAAAATCTTTCTTTATAAGCCTAATTTAATTTCCAAAAATAAAAAAAATAGGGACAAAGATTCCCTTGGATGCTTGTTCAAAGCTTCCTTAAGAAGCTTCATTTTAATTAATAAAAAATAGGACAAAGATTACATTCAAATATTTCGTTAATATATATATATATATATATATATATATATATATATATATATATAATTTCATTTAAATGGATAACCAACTAAACTTGGGTTGGACCAGTACAGTCCAAGTTCAACCAACTCGACCCATCACTTGCCCTAGAATAAATTCATGGGGATCTTATTTATGTTCAAATAGATCCAAAAAAATTATGAAAAATAATAAATTAAATTTAGTTGTCTAGGATTTAGTAAAATTATTTTGGGTGATGTTTAATATATCAATAATTATTTAAAATTATTTTAATGTAAAATAAAGCATTAACCAAAAAAATCCAGGACACCCCAGTCCTAAAATTTTATTAATAAAATAAATGAAAAGAGTCTAACATTACAAGGAGTTGTTGAAAGCTCGGGAATGTAAAACACCATGAATATCAACATAAACTAGAGATGAAAAAAATCAGGAGATCTAAAAGACCACATTAAGCTCGTCTGAACAATCGCTACCTTTGACAAAGCATCTGCAACATAGTTGGCCTCCCTATAGGAATGAGAAACCCTCGACCTAATTCTCTTCATATCATTAATAAAATAAATCCAATGAGGAAAAACACACCATGGAACATTTTGAGTACATGCCCTTAGCACATAAATAGTCATATGGGAGTCAGATTCAATACATAACCAATTCTAATTATACTAGATAGCATGCTTAAAAGAATAAATTAAAGTCCATAACTCAGCCTCATACATAGTCGTATATCCAATGTAATGACAAAAACATCCTTTCAAAATTACATAGTAAGTGCAAAAAACAACACCATGGCCTGATAGACCTAGTGATACAAAAGGATCTCCATCAACATTAACCTTAATCCATGGACTGATTGAGGGGATCCATCTAATAACTCTAAAACCAATAGGTATTTTAATCCTACCATGAACTCCCAAGAGTCTAAGAGTGTAAAGATATGATTTTCAATTATTCATCATTCTAGTATGTACCTAGGAAGACACAAACACATATATATGAATGAACATCCTCCCAGCATGAATCAAGGGCTTAATGTTATCAAACATAAAAAATCCAGGTTGTCCATTTAAAGGAGACAGTTGGAGACATTGTAGCAAGCAGAAGATTTTGTATCTGCTTACTGAGGCTTCTACCAGTCATGAGGTTGGAGAGAATCACCTCAAAAGTTATTCTCTAATCCACCTAAATTACACAAATATCATAAATATAATCCCAAAAGATACATATAAAAGAGAAAGTAACAAACCGATGGTGTACACACTTGGTCAATCCCATACATAGGTGACATGTACAAACCATGAAGACTCCCACACCCTGCAATTGATCATGGGTAGGAAATTTTTTTTGTCTAGATTTTCCAAAGTAGAATTTATCTAGAAGGATGTATTAAAGGAATCTTTATTGAGGCAATCCAAGTTAGGATATTAAAATCTTAATCATTATTCATCTTATAAAAATACATACTATTGAAAACACCACTTCTATTCCCGATCCAAAAAAGAATATCCCTATATAAAAATAAGTATCTCTGAATTTCATAAGAAACATAACTAAGAAAAGTCATGTCATGCCTATGGCTATTGGTAAGAATATCAGCAATGGTAATGTGTCTTCTATTCGGTGGTATAATCATGCTCTCACTAATGGGATTATCAAGCTAACGGGTTGTCTTGCAATTAAGGTTGGACTTCTTAGAGAAAATCCACATTGAGTAAATAATTATTAGATTGAAACATTTCCTAATATCAGGACATGTGGATGGGACCATATAATGGGATTATCTATTCCTCATATTTGAATTAAACTTATAGAACATAAACTTCATAGAGGGGTCATTTTGGGTAAATATATTCCAAGTGAACTTAGAAAGTAAGACATCGTTAAAAATATTTAGATCCTTAATTCCAAGACATCGATTATCCTTGGATTTGATATAATACTTCCAAGAAACTGTAATAATTTTTCTCTCATATACTAACCCCATCCAAATGAAATTCTTGATCATGCCTTTAAGCTTCTTAATAAGACCATGAGTCCATTTTTAAATAGAAAAGGTATACATAAACTTTGAAGTGATCACTGAATTGACCAAAAAAACCCTTCTCACTTGAGACATGGATTTCCCTTGCCACTTAGTCAACTAATTAAGGATACCTGAAAAAGTATCCTCGAGATGAAATCTTATATCCTTCCCCCAAAATAATGGAACTCCAAGATAAATAAAAGTAAGGTTCCCCTCCTAACACCAAGAATTCTAGAAATTATGTTCTTCTTTGACACCAGAATTTCCTAACCAAACATAATTGATGAGTTCTTCCATATTATATATTTCTCCTCCACCTCCTCATAATGATAAAAAATAACCCCCATGGTATTTAACGTTTTCTTGGAAGCCTGTCCAAGGAGAAGGGTATCCGCAACACCGAACGTATGAGGAGTGAACATACCTCTTCCAGCCATGATATGTTTAAATAAACCAATATTAACCATGTCATTCATGCATCTTTTGAGATAATCTTCATCTAGGGAAAATATAATACATGATACGGGGTCACCTTTCCTAAATCTCCTAGAGTATTTGAAGAATCATCTTGGGGAGCCATTAATAAGAATGGAAAGATTCTCAAATCATATGATTTTATTGATCATCCTAATAAAGACCATGGAGAATCCATACTGCTTGAGAACTATGAAATTGAAATTCCATTTTAAAGTATAAAAATATTTGGAGATATAAATATTTAAAGAAAAATTACCATCTTTTTTCTTCATCTTCATGATATTCACACTCTCAAATATAATAAAAATGTAGTTATGAATATTCCTACTAGGAAAAACCCATACTGATTTATAGTGATAATATCTATTATAACATTCCTTAACCTGATGGAAATGATTTTTCTAAATATTTTTGGAATTTTGTTTCCAATATTAATAGGAAGGAAATCCCTGATTTTAACAACATTGTCTTTTTTGGAATAAGAATGATGAAGTTAGAATTGAGACCATAAGGCATATAAGCATGAACTAATAACTCTTTAACATCATTATCCACCTCATTATAAATAATTTCCCAATAAAACATAAAGGATTTAATATATAACTCATCAAGACCTACTATACTTTCATTGTTAAGAGAAAAAAATCAATATGAACCTCCTCCTCAGAGGGAACTAATGTGAGCTCATGGTTTTTCTACTCTCCAACAGACTCAGGAATAGCATTTATCATTCTATGAGTGATGTCAGAACCATAATTAGAATAAATATTTTTAAAATACTCAATCACCACAAAAGATACTTAATTCTTAGTTGTGAAAGGGAAATCATTATCACTAATGGCTTTAACCCATCCCCTTATTCTCTTCTCCTTATGCATTCTACGAAACATATTAGTATTCATGTCCCCATTTTGCAGCCACCTTACATTTAACTGATTTCTTATCAATCTTCCTAGATAGTAAAAAAAATCATCCAACTTGTATAGAGATTTCATATCACCCCTTGAACGTGTATCCTAAGCTTGGTTAGATATTTGGAAGCTTGAAATCCTTTTTTCAGCATCTTGTATGTCATCATCAAGGCTGTAAAAGGATTTCTGCTCCATCATTTTGATTTCACTTTAATAGATTTCAATTTTCATGTCAACACATGCATCAGGATACCATGATAAATAATATTTGATGATTCCTCAACCATTTCTCTAAACCCATGGATGATAATCCAACCATTATTAAACTTAAATAGTAGGGGTACGACCCTTACAGTTTTTATGAAAATTTCAACATTCAAGGGATTATGATTTGAATGTATTCTAGGGAGAGTAAAACCATAAACACCACTTGATTTAGTTCCATAATTAACCTATATGAGTCACCTATCAATTTTACTAGCCTATCTACCATTGAGAGTATACCTATTCCAAGTAAAATTACCCTCAGCAATAGGTAATTCAACAAAATTACATTGATCTATACACATAGAGAAATCATGAGAGGCCAATCTATGAATGTTGGTTCCAATCTTCTCTTCCGGACACAAAATAGTGTTAAAATCCCAAAAATGAATCCACCTATGCCTCATAGTCTTAGAAATTAAGCATAAATTTTTCCATAGATCCCTTCTTTTTATATTGTAAACTGAGACATAAATAAAAGAAATATGTAAAATTGCAGCTTGAGAATCAATAGACACCAAAATTCACTGGGTTCCTTTATCACATGAATTTTTTTTGAATGTTTTCATTTTTTAATATCCATAAATAATCAATGAAAATGATTTGATAATTTTGATCAACAAAACTATATCCAAGAGCTTCCCAATTAAAGGAGGTACACTTTTCAAAAAGCATCTTGGGATCAGTAAGACCAATAAGAGGAGTATTGTGTGTCATAGCAATATTCCTACGGGTCGTGATTATTGGGGTGTTCCCAAACCCTTGTCAATTTGAGAATAAAATATTAATTTATTAAGATACTTGCCTCTTGTTTGAGGACCTTCATTCGATTTCAACTCTTCATTAGCTTGACATCTTCCTTTAATCAATTTATTTTTGTTGGAAGCATATTCCTCTTGTTTACCCTTTTTATTTTTTCTACCTGCTCAAGAGGTCATACATCTCCTCTACTTTAATCATTTCCTTCATGAACAAGATGTAATTCAATATTCTGAACAATATCACTAGAGAATATCTCCCTAGATGTAGGAGATATCTCATTAGGCATGTATTCCAGGTTAACCACCCCTTCCTTTCATCAATCACTCTCACTGTTAAAGATTTGGGGGGCCTTATAGCCTTCTTCTTAGGAGCAGGATAATATTCCTTAACCATTTGTGTAACAACCTCCTTACCATAGGTGGAATTATCCAATAATTATTCAACCAAAATTTGGGAATCCTTTTTCTCCATTAAAATAATTTATCAAAATCCTCGCTAATAGGTGACTCATTTTGAACCAGAAGCACAATCTCCATAATGATGTTCTCAATATCAAAAGAAATAGATTATTCATAAATATCACCTTACATTTTAATAACCAATTAATTTATATCTAAAAATATTTCTAGAGATAATGAGAGGTAATCTAAGGATGTGACAGTAACCTCAAACCCATCAAGGTTTGAGGATCTAGGAGTAGCAGGTTGCCCCTCCTCCTCATTGATATCAGCCCAAGATTTTGTCATCTGAGGCATTGGGAGGGGCATAGTAGATGTAAGGGGATCCATTTTAGGTTTGGATTCACCCCCTCTTCCTTCATATTTGAATTTTAAGTTCTGGTAGATCACCATTGTAAATCTGTGGTAGCTTCTCATCCCTTTCTTGGTTGGTTTTCTTTCATTCTTCTTCTAGAGATTCATTGTGGCAACGTGTGGTCGATGTGTGGTTAGGGCATGTGGAGCTGATGGTTTATTTTCTGTTCTTTTTGGGTGGTGATGTGGTTTGTTATTCACGATTTTGGGGTGATGAGGTATTTTTTTAGTTGTGATTTTAGGGCATTAATATGGTTTGTTAGTCATAATTTTGGGGTACTAATGTGGTTTTTTGGTACTACTTTTGGGGTGGGGAGGAGGTTTTTTGGCCATGATTTTGGGCAGTCTATGTGTTTTTCCCTTACTTTTGGGGTGGTGTGGTGATGGTATGATTTTGGGGATGAGCTTCTTATGATGTGTGGTTGCTTTGCGCTATATTCGTAGTTAGTGATAGAATAAGTGATCTTTTTAATAATGATTGAAATGAAATGGTTTGGTTTGGTTAATGGGTTAGAAATTTATGATGAATAATTATACTATGGTCTATATGGTAAAATGTAGTTTTTGGATAAATAATGAAATGAATGGGATGGATAATGGAATTTAGTTGGAAATATGAAATGGAGCTTGTGGTTTGTTGTGTGGTGTTATGCATTTAGAGGTGGTAGAAAAAGTGATGATGTTGTGAGTCGATTAGTGTTTGGTTATGAACCCATAGGTTGGTATTTTGTGTGTATATATGTATATAATTTTATATTCCTTGTGTTTATATGCACCCCACCCACGTTGACCACAATGTGTCGACACCAGCATAGTCATGTGGGGGTGATTTTCCAACATCCAGTTAGGATGATGGATGGTTGGGTAACTAATCATTCCCTCTCTCTCTCTCTCTCTTTCAGAAGATGTAGGTATTGAAAAGGTTGTGATGGTTAGAGGTTTGTTATTACATTATATGTTGGTTGTGATATCTTAGGTGTTTTAGGGTGATATGTAATCGTGCTTATGGGGCATTGATCTAGGTGTTTTTGGGTGAGATGTGATATGACCGTTCTTATGGGGCATATATGGTAGGGTTTTTCATGTTAGGATGAGGGAAGAAGATTTATACCCTATATATCAACGATACCCTACTACTTTAGATATGGAAGTGGGTGTAATGTGATGGACCAAGTGTCTACAAGAGAGATGTGATGTTGTCGTGCTTGTGGGGCAGTGATCCCAGGCGTCTGTGGCCATGATGTGATGTGACCATGCTTGTGTAAAATCATGGTATATGGAAGAGATAAGAGTTTTAGGATGTAAAACATTGGGGTGTGATAGCATCATTCCAGAGGTAAATTGGTGTAAGTTACCCTTATTGGTGTGATTCTTATTATATTATATTACTTGGCTTGTGTTATTTAGTGAGCATGCCTAGGTGAGGTTGGTATGGATAGTTGACATGTTTAGGTGTTGTTGGTTCTTCTTTTTTCTTACAGGTGAATTAGTATTCTTCTTTCAAATGTGCATGAGAGACTTTGGTTTTCTTACTGATTATACTTGTATGCTCTCCCTACATAAATAAAACTATTTTTAGGTTTCTGTGAAGATTAAATGGACCATGCTAGACATTAGTAGCTTATGCCCTAGGAGACATGTTGTGTCACTACTTTAGATTTAATTTTGGGTATTTACGTTTGAGAATTTTATCTGTATCAGTTTTATTTATACATGCATTGTGGGATGGTTTTGTATTTATTTTATATTATGTCATGGATTTTATTTTGGATTATTCATCTTATATCCTAATACTATTTATATTATTGAGGGTAATCCCCCCCCCCATAAATTATATTTTTATACCCTTAGTGCTAGTCTCCAACCTGAGGACCGTTGGATGTGGGACTTGGGGGGTCATTATCTCTCTCCCCTCATTGTGGTATCTTTAGAAGAAGGGGGTCATGACTATCTAAAGGTTCATAAGAAGACAAAGTTGATCAAGTAGATTAAATCAAGGGGAGGTTTTTTATGAGAGGGGAACCATAAGGTTTCATTGAGAATAAAAGTTGTCATTATAAGGTCTTAGGTGCTAGGACCTTTGAGATTTCATCTAGTGGGGAGTCAGCCTCAGCATCTTCCTTTACATCCTTCTATGGTTAGTGGTTTATGTACTTTTCCTAGGGGATTTTTCTAGTGTTTTTTAGTTTTGGGGTTAATGGTAATTTCTAGAACTAGTGCCAAATGATTCCCCAATATCAGTTTGGTGGAGGTGGATAGGTTCAGTGTCAACCTCAGCAACAGTTTCTAGTGAGGTCGTTCTAGTAGTAGGGGCATCATGCTTATGATCTATCGAGGGGATATGAATCCGGAAGAGGATGACCTCAGGATGTTCATCATGTTTAGGGACCTATAATTGATCATGGTCATGTCATTGTTTTTAGTAGATAGGTAGAGAATACATGAATGGTCATTTAAATGTAGTGAAGGCATCAGTTCTAGAGGGGCTAGAGATCGTCAGTGGTACAATCAGTTTATTTAGTGCCCTTATTTATGCCTTGTTTGATTCAAGAGGTTATCACTCATAGTTTCACCTACTCTATCCCATTCTATGGGAATATATTTATATAGGATTTATGTTCCCCTTGTGTTTAATAAACTAGTCAAAGGACAGACCATGTTGTTTGATGTGTGTCGAGGATATAGACTGGTGATGGGACTGCATAGGTCTCGTGGGGATCTTTTCTTTCTACATATGAAGCCATAATATGTTATCCTCGACATTTATTGGTTGTATTCAGTATGTTATTTTTGCTTAATTATTTCATAGGAGAGGCGTTTTCTCATATGTGGATGTCTAGTATGTGGTTTTCTTTGAAGAGTTAGGTTTTCAGGTAGGTACTCAGTGTGTGGAGCCCCTTCATTATTCAATGTCTAAGTTGTCAATGGAATTAGTGGACACTATGATAGTGGAGTTCCCCAAGGTCTTTTGGGAGTTCCTAGATATTTTTCTTGAGTATTATGTGATTCTACCCTCCCGACGTGATGTTGAGTTCAGGATAGACTTGAAACCTAGTGATTATATAATTTTAATGGCTCTTTATCGAATGTCACCTTCTGAGTTGTGGGGATAAAGATTCATATTTATGATCTGATGTAAAAGTGTTTCACTTAGCCTAGTGTGTCACTATGGGGTGCTCTGGTGTTGTTCACTAAGAAGGAACGTGGTAGTTTTAGGTTTTGTATAGACTACTAGCAGTTAAATCATGTGACGATCAAGAATTGTTACCCTATTCCAATGATAGATGATGTTTTTAACGATTTTAGCGGGGTCATTTGGTTTTCTAAGATCGATATGCAATTTGGATTTCAGTAATTGAGGGTTATGGAAGGTGATATTATGAATACTTCCTTCGGATGAAGCTATGGATACTTCGAGTTTGTATTCATGTCATTCAGTGTCATGAATGTACCATCCATGTTCATGGGGATTATGAACTCCGTATATTGAGAGTTCCTAGACTAGTTCTTCATCATATTCATAAATGATATCTTGATCTACTTGATGTTAGGGGAGGAGCATATTGAGAATCTCATATCTATATTGAAGGTTCTTTAATTCCACTATCTTGATGGAAATTTTCTACATGCAATTTTCAAACATGATAGGTGCATTTTATTAGGCTTGTGAGGTCTCGAAAAGGTGTGAAAGTGGGCATGTTGAAGGTTGAGGTAGTTTTTTCATGGAAAGAACCCAAGAGCATGGTAGTGGTTTTCACTTTACTTGGTATTTGGAGTTATTGTCGAAGGTTTTTACCCAATTTATTTTGATTTTAATCCCCATTGATAGCTTTTACCAAGAAAGACCATGTTTTTTATAGACTAACCAGTTCCAAGAAGTGTCTATTTAACTGAAGGGGAAGTTTTTCAATGCTCCAGTGCATCAATTTCCTAAGGAGGGTTTTATGTTTGAGTTATTTTGAAACACTTCCCATCTATTTTTTGGAGGAGTGAGGATCCATAAAAGGAAAGTGATATCTTATGGATCTAGGAAGTTACATCTATAGGAGCATAGTAATTCCACCCATGATCTGAAGCTATAAAAAAATGTGTTTGCACTAAATTTTTGGTGGAATTACCTCACTAGAGATAACTTTTTGGTCATAATAGATTACAAAATCTTAAGGTATAACTTTTCTTATTGTGATATGAACTTATGATAGTGGACATGGAATGATTTTTTTCAGGATTATGATTTTCATATCACCTACAACTTGTTAAAGGTGAATTTTTCAGATGAATTTTTTATTTTAAATTTTTGGAAAGGTATTGTTGAGGAGTCTATGGATTCTTGGAGAGTGGTGGAGGAGTTGGTAGCCTTGATCTTAGATGAAAGGTTAGATGATGGTAGAGTATGTTTGTTTCAAATGATGGTGTAGTCTTATATAATTCATTAGGTGTATGATTCTCAATGGGTAGACACAAAGGTGGAGGTGATGTGTGATTGTGTTGGTCAGGTTGATGCCCCCGAGGGATGGTTGAAGTATGGTAAAAACTATGTGTTTTTTTGGGAGGCTATTTGTTCTAGTAGTGATGTACAAGGGAGTCCTTCATGAGATTCTTATATCACCTTTGGTGGTATAAGTTGGAGTTTTAATATTTACTATAGCTTGGGGATGAAATTTTTATAGCCAAATATAAAATGGGTGGTGGCATAATTTGTGGTGTGGTGTTTGTTTTGTTAGTGGGTAAAGGCTAAGAATTGTGTTCCTAGTGGTTATTTGTAGCCCTTGGATGTTCCTGAGTGGAAATGGGATGATATATCTATTGATTTCCTCATAGGGTTACCCATAACACAAAGAGGTTGTGATTCTATCTAGTTTATCATAGATAATTTGATTAAATTGTCCCAATTTTTAGTGGTCAAGGATTCGTACATGGTGGATTCTTTGGATAAGAGTTATGTGGATGTGGTGGTTTGGTTTCATGGATTTCAAAGATCCATTGTCTTATATCAGGATGAATATTTTACCTTGTGAGTCTTTAGGTGGTTACTGCATACTTTGGGCACTTATTTATGCGTCAAAATTAATTTCCACCCTCAAAGGGAATAAAAAACATAGAATATTATCCATACATTGGAGGATATGTTGTGGGCGTACGTCTTAGACTTTGTTGGATCTTGGGTATGAAAATTTTCCTTGGTTGAGTTTTCTTATAATAATATTTATCCCTCATCCATTATCAGGGATCTGTTTGATGTGTTGTATAGGATACCATGTCATTATCCATTATTTTGTATAGAGGTTGGTGAGGTGGTATTTCTTGGACCCTATGTGGTGTAGATCACGATAGAGAAGGTTTAAATTTTTCATGAGAGGATGAAAGTATTGTTGGACTAGAATAAGTATCATTAAAATTTCAGGATCAGTCCCTTGGAGTTTGAGGTTAGGTATTATGTGTTCTGGAATTTTTCCCCTCGACATGGGTAGTGGGGGTTTGGCAGAGGGAGTAATCTTTCTCCCAGTCTTGTTGGCCCCTTTGAGGTATTGGGGAGAGTTTGTGAGGTAACATATCAGTTAGTGTTTCCACCATGGTTAGAGAGCATCCATAATGTATTCCATATATCTTAGATTCGTCAGTATGTTCACGAAGACTCCCATTTCATTGACTATGGAGTTATGGATATTGAGGATGGCACGATATTTGTAGAGCATCTAGTAAAGATCTTGAATCACCAAGAGAAGGCGTTGCATAGAAAAAAAATTCCTTTGGTTCATGTGTTGTGGTGGCATGGTTTCCAAGAGAATATTACTAGGGAATTCAATATGTAGATGTTTTCCCAGTACCTATAGTTGTTTTTATTTTTTCATTCTTTGTTTTTCTTTGTGATGTGATGCTTGGATCCTTTAGTTTTATGAGATGAGTTATTTTCCTTGGTTTTTGATGTGTGATGTGTGATAAATTTATAACATATGAAAAGGTTATGACCTAATTCTTAATCATGAATCATTAACTATGATTTGATTAAACCCATATGGGTGAGTCGATGCTGCCATAGTGGATACTATCTGGACATGGAGGATGAAATTTCTTGATTTTTTGTGTTCATGGAAGTGTGATTCATTGGTTGTAGTGGTTGTTGGTTTGGGATGAATAGAGGTTGAGATTTTGTGTAGTGGTTTTGTGGCTATATGTTCATGTTTATGTGGTTGCGTGGTGATGAGGTTGTGTGAGATGCTTATGTCCATTTGTTTTGGCATGTTTGGCTGGTGGTAGCGTTTGAGATATGACGAGATCCATGAGAGGTATCTCATGGGGTGGTTTTTCAGACCCCTTTCACTCTGGGTTTGGTTTTTGATTCTCAAGGGAAGAATCATTTCAGAGGTATCTAATGTAATGGAATATGCCTACCCAGTATCTTACTTTTCTAGATTTGGGTGTTGAAGGATCTTAGAGGAGGCCTAGAGTGGATTTTGAAGAGTTTGGCTATTAAAAGCTGGAATCAAAGGAAATACATGTCATATAAAGTGTACATGATGTGTAAAGGTAATTCATGGCATATGTGGGGATGGTTCATTAAATTTAATATATCATGTGTAAATATATTTCCATGAAACTCATTTTTTGATAAAAGTATATATTTTTTGTAAAGCCAAGGATTACACACTATGTAACAGTTACACGATGTATAACTAGTGCAATATAGTTATTTTATAACCTATATAGATTATTTTTTTCATTCATCCATCACCCTTCTCTCTCCTTCTGTAAGAGCCCTAGGTTACCTAAGGAGTTTGCAAATACCTCTTCCTCGCGCTTTGATCTATTGGTTCTGGAAGATCACTGTTGGAAATTTGTGGTAGTTTCTCCATGCTTTCTTATGTTTTTTTCTTCCATTCTTCTTTTGGGGATTCGTTTCTACGATGTGTGGTCGATGGGTGGTTGGGGCATGTGGGGACGATGTTTTGTTGGCCATGTTGTTGGGACAACAAATTGGTTTGTTAGTCATGATTTTGGGGTATCAAGTTGGATTGTTTGTTGTGATTTTTGTGTGGTAAGATATTTTGTTAACTATGGTTTTGGGATGGCGGGGAGGTTTATTGGTAGTGATTTTGGGGTGGTGAGGTGGTTTGTTTTCCGTGCAATTAGGGTGGTGAGTTGGTTTATCGGACATGATTTTGAAGAATCTAGGTGATTTTTTGGATTTACTTCTGGGGTGGTGAGGATATGGTATAATGGTGGTGATGAGCTACTCATGATATGTGGTTTCTTTATGCTATATTTCTAGGTAGTGATGGAATAAATAACTTGTTTAATAAGGATTGAAATGAAATGTGTTGGTTTGGTTAATGGGTTTTAAATGGATTATGAATAATTAAATAGCAGTTTGTGTGCTAAAACATGGTTTTTTAAAATAATTAATTGAATGGGATGGATAATGTAATTTGGATGGAAATGTGAAATGGGGCTTCTGGCTTATTGTGTACTGTTTTGCATTTAGATATGGAAGAAAAAGTGATGGTGTTGGGATTTGATTAGTGTTTGGTTGTGAACCCATAGGTTGGTGTTGTTTGTGGCTATATGTATATATTTGTATATTCCTTGTAATTTCTATATACACACCACCCATGTCGAGCATTATGTGCCGACACCCGCATAGTCATGCAAGGGGGTGTTTTTTCGATATCTAGTGAAGAGGATCGATGGATGGGTACCTGCTATTTCCCGCTTTCTCTTTTGGGTGAAGTGGGTATTTCACTGGATGTGATGGATAGAGGAATGTTAGTGAATTAGATGGTGTTTTTTGTATACCCCATGTTTTTTTGTGTGAGATGTGACTATGCTTGTGGGGTGGTGTCCATGGTTTTTTTTGGGTGAGATGTGATATTAACATGCTTGTGGACCGGCTATGGTGGGGGTTGTTAATGGTAGGAGGAGGGAAAGACTTTTATTTCCAAAATTTTCATGATACCTGATGTTATTCACTTATTAAGAACTTATTATATACTCCCTTTACTAATTTTAAATGAAATGTGCATAATTTGTGTGAAATATTAATGTTTAAATATTAAATATAATTTTAGAGCAGTATTTGAATTCATCCAGATTCAAGTATGTTTAATGTTTTGATAATAACTCTCACCCTAATTATAAAAATTTCATGATTCTTATTTTTTAGGGTTCACTAATCAAATTCCCACATTTAATTAGAAGGGATCAGGGGCCAATTCATTCATTTTAAGGGTCATATATTCCTTATAAGAAGGCCCAAAGAATCTATGAAGAAACTAGACCATCCATGAAGATATAGTTACTGGACTCGTTCCAAA
The DNA here is from genome assembly GCA_963277665.1 of Viscum album. Lineage (NCBI taxonomy): Eukaryota > Viridiplantae > Streptophyta > Magnoliopsida > Santalales > Viscaceae > Viscum > Viscum album. The sequence continues at coordinate 950,651,432 of OY728143.1, forward strand.
ATTACAAATACTTTAATTCTCCTACAAAGGTCTGGGTACAATTCAATTCATCTGGGATAAAAATTTGAAGGCCCAAATCCAAAGACAAGGGTCCAACTTATGAATTTAAACCCAGTCCACCATTCTTTCTGGGAAATGAAATTACAACACCATTATTGATTTTTATCTTGATAGAGAAATCCATTCGAGATGATATTTTGTATTTTGACATAGGAGATATTGTTTGTCGACTTTGTTGAAGAAAGTGTTCATATTTAAGGTCATCTTACTATTCAAAAACCCATTCAAATTTTGGATTTTAAAATGTTTGGATTGAAATGGACAGATTGAAATTGTTTAATAAAACTGCCATAACATTGAATCCTTAAGTCCAATGGCCTCTAAATTTTCATAGTAGACGGTTGATATAAATATATAAAACTTTTAAGAATATAATATCACGAGATTTGGCTGTCTAATTTATCCAATTGGAAATGTAAGTGGAGGGTTAGTTTTGGAATGCAAACAACCCACAACATTGGGCTATAAATACATCTCCCTCTTCTCCTTGAAAGAAGTTGGAATTTCAGAGAAAAGAAGTATAGTTTGGCACGACCAAGGCTCTATAAAAGGCTTGGGAGTATCTTCCATACTTATGTTTTTACTTTATATACCATTCCTCTTTGCTTCTTTTCATTTACTTTTGTGTTGTTCTTCATTTGTAATCGTGTAAGTGTTTGTTTTTTGTAATTCTATTTTAATGGAAGTTTCTTCTTAAATATCGCTTATTTTCATCAAAATTCTACAGTTTAATATTAATGTTCTAAAAATATTTTAAATAATGTTAAAACTCATTCCCTTCTTTTACTTCCTCATTCAATCGAAATTCTATTTTTAATTCTCATCACCGTTTGCGTGTGTGTGTTCGGTGCACAACTCTTTTCTTATCCCATTATTTTTCTTCCCTTTTTAACTCGTCATCATAAACATAATAAACCAGATTTATAATCATCTTAATGGATGAGTAAATATACCATTGCGGTGAGTTATAATTTATGGATGTTAAGCGATTGAGAGCTTTCACTCGATGAGTATTCTTTGAATTAACATTGTCTATGTTGGACTTAACATGTCATTGATTAATGACATATTTTGTTTAACGTATGGATTCCATGGATTATTGGAACCATAAATACACTACCACAATCAATTATTTATTGATATTAGAATCCTATTTAAGTTAAGGCTTGGATTAAATCCTTAACACTTAGGAATTACAATCAACGTCAATTTGTGACATGGGTGTTAATTTAATACAATATAAAGCACAGATCAAGGATATCACAAACTTAACTACCTATTGATGAACTCACCCCAAAATTTATAAAATTATTAAATCAATCTTAATCAATCAATCAATTCAATTAATATCTGAAAACAACCCCCACAATACAAATACAATCAATTGAAAACAATCAACTATTAAAAAGTATCATCGTCGAGGATTTGACCCAATTGCTGCTATAGAAATTAGAAAAGCATCGGAACCTTGAATGGCCAATATGTGAAAATAAGACGTGCTTTCAAATGGAACCATTTCTGGGGATGGTGAAATTAAATAGTCGTTAGTTTCTAGTAATTTTAAAAAAAAGAAAATTAAAAAAAAATTAAAAAAACGCAAAGAAAACCCACCATCTCTTAAAAATCATAAACGGAAAACACACTAAGAAAAACCCATCTTCATCTTTCTTCCAAAATCTATCTGAATGCCTCGTATCCTCCCAAACAATCCCTTGGATTTGTTTGGACCTTAAATTGAGTGAACACTTCGCCAACTTAGGAGAAACATTAGGTATAAGAAAATAATTCAAGAAACAATCCTCATCCAACAAGTTGAATTAGAAATGGCCAATCCTAGAGAATAAACACTTAAAGAACACACTACCCCTGGTTTGAATTACCAACCCATTAGTATTAAATATCCAAACATAGAGGCTGAATTCAAACTCAAATCGGATTTGATTCATCTTCTACCTCATTTCCATAGGCTAGCCGGTGAGGATCCACGTCTCCACCTTAAAGAGTTACAAGTGGTGTGCTCTACCATGAAGCCTCAAGAAGTTTATGAGGAACAAATCAAACTTAGAGCATTCCCTTTTTCCTTAGTTAACTCCTTCAATTCATGGCTCTACTACCTCCCTTCTAGTTCCATAACTACATGTAATGACATGAAGCAAATTTTCATAAAAAAATTCTTTCATGCTTCTCATACTTCTTCTATCCGAAAAAAATAAGTGGTATTCGTCAATTCCAAAATGAATAACTCCATGAGTTCTAGTAGAGGTTCAAAAATCGTGTAAAAACATATCCACATCACCAAATCCTTGACCAAATCTTGATCCAATACTTCTATGAGGGGTTATTGTCTTTGCAGAGAACTCTCATTGATGCCGCAAGTGGCGGTGCTCCTTTTGACAAAAATCCTGCAGCTGCAAGGGATCTCACAAGCAACATGGCTGCAAACACACAAAAATTCCATACTCAAGAACATACTCAAGTAAAACAAGACCAAAAGAATCAATTTTTTAGATCCCAACAAGATGACCGAGTGGATGAGTGAACTTACAGGTATTGTGAGACAACAAGCTATGGTTACCAAAGCCCCCAACATCATCTTCTCCACAATCTCTATTCCCTGGAACTATAAATAATTTTGGAATCTATAACTCCCCATATCATCCAACTGACACATGTCCCAAACTTCAAGAGGATAAATTTAATTCATCTGGAACAATGAATCTCAATGAAACATATTCTCAGTGGAACCCCAACACTCAACAATTAGGTTAGTTTGTTAGAAACTTCAACCAACCCCACTCTGAGCCCTTATCTTCTACCTATAACCCTAACTTGAGATATTGGAATCCCATTTCTCATCCTCCTCAATACCCTCATCAAAACCCAATCCAATTCCAATATGTTAAAGGTGGTGGCAACTTCCATCAACCTTATCCTTTTATTCCTAAACCTAAAAGGAACAATCCTCCTCTTGGATCCCACTATCCTAGTGATCCTTCACAATTCCCAAACCAATACAATAACTTTCCCAAGAACCAAAATAAAGGTAGTCCCAATTTAGTACAAGCCTCTTCTTCCAAGAAACCATGGGAAATTTCTATAGAATATCTTACCTCCTTCACTCGTTCCATCCTCAAAAACATTGAAACACAAATTGGTCAACTTGCAGCCCACCTGAGCCAACAACAACAATCAAATTCGTCCAAACTCCCAGCTCAACCATTACCCAACCCCAGGGGTAATGTAAGTGCAATTTCACTTATATCAGAAAATAAAATTTCCATACCTCATGATAAGACCTCCAACCCCCATTTGAATGTTGACCTAGAAAATTAAAAGAAAAAGAAACATAAAAAGGAACTTGAATCCATTCCCTCACCTCCTTCCATTCCACTTAGGAATCTAATTCCTTTTCCTTATGTTTGTTCTAAACCAAGGAAGTCCTTTGAACCCAATCATGAAATTGCCAACATGTTTATACTTGTTGAAGTAAACATTCCCCTATTATATGCCATAAAACAAATCTCTAAGTATTCTAAGTTTCTTAAGGAATTGTGAACCCATAAGAGGTGACTTAGGACCTTTGAAAATGTTTTCACCCAACAGTCTATTCCCATAAAGTGAAAAGATTCAGGACCTTTACGGTTCCATGCCAAATTGGAGTTCCAACTTTGATGATGCACTCATAGAACTAGGAGCCTCAATTAATGTCATTCCCAAATCTATCTTATCCAACCTTGGTCTTGGTCCCTTATATCCAATGGGTGTTGTCATTCTATTGGCTAATCAAAGCACTGCTAGTTCTAAGGGTATAATCAAGGATGTCCTTGTTTGTGTGAATGATTTTATCTTCCCTGCTGATTTCTATGTCCTTGAAATGGATGGTGAGACGAACTCTTCTCAGTATCCCTTAATTCTAGTAAGACAATTCCTAATGACAGCGAGAACCAAAATTTATGTCCATTTAGAAATCTTATCCATGGAATTTGGTGACCAAGGGGTCAATTTTAACATTTTCCAAGCCATGAAATACCATCTGAGGATCACTATGTATTCTCAATCCATGCTTCTGAGGATACTTTTGAGAGTCAATTGAACTAAATTGCATCATATTAATCATGTTCTAATGAGATAGGATCTTGTGAAATATGCACCATGATTAACCAAGTTATAAATGGTGAAGCTGATGTTGACCTCTCATTTATAGACTCCATCAATCTAGAGGATCTTGAAAACTCTCTTGAATCACACATCAACTTTGATCTCTACTGCTCCACCTTGGACAGTATTATGGAAAATGAATCTAAAGAAAATGAAATCCCTTCCTCCATTCCTAAGTTGTATAACCCACAAATGAGAGATGATATTGATTTGAATCCTCTTCCTGAACACCTGAAATGTGCATTCCTTTTTCATGATCACTCTTATCCTCTCATTATCTCTTCTCTACTTACTCAAACCGAGGAGTCCAAACTTGTTCAGGTGTTAGAGGAAAACAAAAAGGCCTTATGTTGGACCATATATGACATAAAAATAATCAACTCTACTCTTTGCATGATTCACATCCATCTTAAGGAATCATCCAAACCAATTATACAACCACAAAATAGACTCAATCCACTCATACTTGAGGTAGTTAGGGAATAGATCACCAAGCTTCTTCAAACAGGTATTATCTACCCAGTTTGTGATAGTGAATGGGTAAGTCCAATTCAAGTTGTACCTAAGAAGGGTGGGATAAATATTCTCACAAATGAACATGGAGAGGTAGTCATAACTTGAGTGAAGAAAAAATGGTGTGTGTGCATTTATTACCAAAAATTAAATTTTGAAACAAGAAAAGATCACTACCCTATTCCATTCCTTTCTCAAATTCTAGAACGATTAGCTGGAAAGTAACACTATTGCTTTCTTGATGGATACACCGGCTACTTCCAAATGCAAATCGCACCTTAGGACCAGTAAAAAATTACATTCAATTTCCCCTTTGAAATATATGCATAGAGGATAATTCTTCTGGCCTTTGAAATGCTCTTGCAACATTCCAGAGGTGTATGATGAGTATCTTTTCTGAATTCATTAAACACTACATGGAAGTATTCATGGGCGAATTTACCATTTATGGCAAGTCATTTGAATATTTCTTGAATTCACCCTCTCTAGTCCCTCAAAAGTTTGTCAAGTGTAACCTTGTGTAAATATTTACCTTTTACTTTTAGACATTATGAATAATAACTTCAGTAATTATTTTATTTACCATGGTTAAAAGTGTAAATCTGGTAAATAAGGGTAAAAAATAATATAATAATAGTATTAAACTACCCTAACACATGTCTTAATCCTATTGGATGAGATATTTCATACCATGGGAATCCTTGGGTCGATTTTGGGACACCATGGATTCACTTGGATATGAAAATGACATTTTATAAAAATTAATCTAAAGTAAAAATAATTTTAACCTAAACATATATCTTTTACTAAATAGATTTAAATATTGGGTTATATAACTGATATATATGTCTATAGATAGTAATTATAAATCTAAAAATACTTCCTACATCATGGTATTTTATTTTTAATTTTTATACATTAGATAAATATATTTATTTATGACAAAATTATGATGTAGTGATTACCTCATTAATGAAAGATTCAAATGAATGAATTTATAAATATTAAAATAAATTTAATTTGAACATTTTGATTCCATGCACGAATTTTATGGATGACATTGACATAATAGGGATGATTTAATTCCTTTCTTTTTAAGGAATCAGGTTGTTATGATTTTTTAAAAAATGTCAAGTATGAATAGTGTCCAAAATTGACATAATTCATAACTTAAAACATAAAATAGTTTATTAAATGATATTAAATTCCTAAAAAATCTAAAATTCGTTTAAATGGTTAATATAAGTCCAAAATAATCATAAATAACTTTTTGTGAGTCGTTTGACATGATATGGTAATTATATTAACCCACAATGTGTAAATAACATGATATCACGGTAAGATTAAAAAGGGTAAAATAAGTGTTAAACAAAAAAGATAAGGATAAAAAGATATTCAAAACTTGTCAAAAAATTAATTTATTATGGGTATTCAAACAAAAATAATCTTATATTCTAATGAAATATGTTTTTGGACCATTTTTAATCGAAATTTAATTTATAATAAATTAATATTTTCAGAGTTTCCTAAAGTGCGCCTCTCCTCTCTTATTAAAGGGAACCTCCTCCCTCTCCTCTTCACTCCATTTTGAGCATTAAACATAAGCTAAACCATGTCCATTTCTATTATAAACTTCCCTATTTACATTCTAGATGTTCTGGTCTTCTACAATGACTAAGTCTAGTGCCCTAAGGAGAACTTTTACAGAGGCAGGTCGAGGAAGAGGTAATCTCTTCTACCGATTCTTTCAAATTTATTTCTTCTTTTACTTCCTATTATTTATTTATTTAATTTTAAATTAATAACATTAGTATCAATAATATACTTAAATTTTATTATAAATATTAAAAACCCCTATTTTACCTTCTACCCATCCTATGAAAAATGAAATCACCACACGTGCGTACGTACGGCTTACCGTCTCCACGCTGTGGTGTAATATGTTTTTTACCACCACCTTACTTGGATGGGTATAATGGTGTAAATAATAACCATATATTATTATTATAACATTATACTAATTCTTAGATATTATACACCATACACTTTAACACCATTCAACAATTATGGGAACGATATTGTCGCTCGTGCGTACGTACCACTTACCGTCTCAACGACGCGGTGAGATTCATTCTCCACGTTAACCATTCAAGAATGATTATAAAATATATATATATAAAATCATAAAATATGTTACATAATAATGCTACTATATTTATGTATATATATATATATCATTTACTTACTTCTATTCAATTCAATAAGAAAAAAAACAACATTCATGCGTATGTACGACCTACCGTCTTCATAAAAAGTGTATTCCCTTTCATTTATATATCTATTATATATATATAATAAATACATATGATATATATAGAATTTTTTACATTCTATAAGTAAGTAAATCATGATATAATTAATAATATCAATAATAACAATTCAAAACACATATGATAAATAAAATGATTATTACCCACAATGTTGCTTTAATATGGAATTGATAAATGAACGGGTAATATAAAGTCATAAGTGAATCATATGATATCATAAATATTATTATGGTTCTTTTACAAGTTAATAATATGTTTAAACCCACTATACAGGAGTTTCGAACAAATATGATAGAAATTGGACATAAGGTAAGGGATAATTTTGCAACCTCATTTTTATCCGTGATTATTTATACGTAAGTATTTACTAGGGGTATATTTATCATCCATGTCCATGTTTTCTAATTTTTTTATAAAATGTTTAATATTATTATATATATGTTTAAAGTCATTTTTAACCATTTTTTTACTTTTACTACATGGTTTGTAAGGAATCTTTCTTTCATTTACCATAAGAGTTACTTTTTGATTTTTCTAACAAAAGTACGAAGATAATATTTTTTTAAATTATACAGCATGAAAGGATTTTTATGATTTCATGACACCTTATTTCCAAAAATATTCCTCTACACTATGTCAAGTTTATTTTCAATAAAATTATTTTCTTTTAAAATTGCATGACATTTTGATAAAAGAAAACATTTTTGAAGAAGAAACTATATTTTCCTTAGGAATTAAGTTCATGCATTTTATCAAAATTATATTCTATATAAGATGACATAGGATTATTTATCTATCCCTATTCTTACTTTTATTTGATTGTGTTTAGGGTGGAATTATTTTTTTGATGTCCATTTATCTTGTATGGATTATGTTATGATGAAATGATGTCTAAGAATCCCATTTTATTTCATGGGTTATGTTATGATGAATGATTTGTGTTTTTGTGGAACATGTAAGAATGATTCCATTATGATATGGGTGGGACCTATATCCCCCTCTAATTCATTTGGTAAATATTTATATCTCATGATATAGACATGATTGGAATGACAAGTAAATATGGTTCAGTAATATAAGGATAGAACGACGTGTAAATATAGTTTAGTAATACATGGCTGGAATGGAAAGTAAACCTGGTTCAGTAATGGAATTATTCCTCTATGATGGTTTTTGGAAGAAATGCCTTGGCTACTATGGAAATCATATTATGTGATTAATGGTTTTCCATAATTCCATGTTTTATTCCAATGCTATTCTATCATGTATAATGTTCCTTTATGATACATGCCTTACGTACTGCCAAGATTTATTTCATGACTAAATATTTTCATGTTTAAACTTTATGTTCATGTTTTTACGTTCAAATTTTTATGGTTTGTTTTATATTTTCCATGTTTACCCTTACTGAGCATTTGATCTCACCCTTTTTATGTTTTCTTTTCTCAGGGATATAAAGAAAGGTTTTAGGTAGCAAAACAAAAAGGGGAATATATTTATGGGAAATGTTGAAGATCTTCCACCAATTTAGAAGATTATGTTCTGAGTTTCTATTTCTTAGTTCCTTGAAACATGTGTTCTAGTTTTAAGAATCATTGCTTCCATGCAGTTTCTATTGGATTTATTCATGGAACCAGAAACACCCAATAGTTATTTATCCAAAAGGGACCTACTTCCCAAAGGTATGGGTTCATTAAGTTTGAACTTTACGATACTTAAGAACGTTCATTGGTTGAGAGGATGTGAGGTCAGACTCATCACACCCTTTTAGAGGGAATTATTGTCTACTCAGGGACCCTCTTTATAAATTTAAGATATTTTCATGAATCCTTATTAATTTACCAAGTATAACAAAAGTTTCCCCTGGAATTTTCAATCACTTATAAACATGTGTAAAATTTAGAATCATCTGTATGTATTCGAGGTTCTCCATCAATGGTATCCTATCGTATACTACTTAGAGATTCTTTTAATCATTGTTATGAAGATACTAGTTTTTAAGCCACTCAGTGGGAAACTTTGGAACTTATTGTCATCTAGGGATAAGAAGGTTTGTTTTGATATTGGGATCATACTCATAAAATGGTCTTCCTACGTATCCTTGTGAAAGGAATCAGAACCCTCCAAGTTCGGTGCCGATTAATGGGACATATCATACCATTTAAGGTCATGTGATAAGGACCTAAAAGTACAGTTTAATGTCATGTGGTAAGGAAATCTAAGAGAAAGGTGCTTAGTTAAAGTTTTGTGTGGGAATTATGCTGAAGTATCCCAATTAACTTGTAAAGGATATCAGTTTCCAAGTAAGATTAGACCCTATTAAGAATATGGCCCAAGGAGAACATGGTTTATTAAAAGTGTTGGGTTTGAACATAATGTGGTTTCCTACGTATCCCATTTGGATGGGAATCAAATCTCACGCAGTTTGATAAGTCTCATAAGAGATTATAGTCATCTGAGAGAAATGAGTTTGGACATACTTCTTAAAAAATATGCCTTGGTGATTTAGGGGTTTAATTTGGGGTTTATTCCTAAATAGGATTCCCATATTAAGGGAATTAGGCCTGGATTTTTGAAGAGGATATTCAGTGATCTTGGGACCTAAGAAGGCTTCTAATATATCCCAGTTATGGTGGGAATAAGAGTTCTTGTAGTTTTTTCACCATGGGTATTTGTGAAATTTTTTTAATCATCACAAATCTCTAATATCACGTGAGTCATGCTCGGTGTGAGAAACAAGAGGATGTAAAAGATTCAACAATGACACACACAATGTTCCTCCTCCGTTGGTGGTAGAGGGCGCATCTACTGTGGCCAGGGTGGATGAGGGCAAGGCGAGGATCCTTCCTTCTGTTCACTTTACATTGGACAAGGGTCCAATGAAAGGAAGAAGGGATGAAGGTTAGGGGTTACACTAGGATGGCTTCCCTTTTGAGGATTGGTTAGGGATTACTCCTAAGGAGGATTCCCATTTGGGAATTGGTTGGGGATTACTCCTAAACAGGATTCCCCTTTTAGATTGGTTGGGGATTACTGCTAAATAGGATGCCCATTTGAGATTTAACCTGGTATAAGAGTCAGGTGATGAAGTTTGAGGAGTTTCTTGAGGAGTGTATCGACTCAAGGTACTCTAGGAATCCATAAGGAGAGTCCAAAATCATAACATGTGAAAGGATCCAAGAGGAGTAATTCTACTCAAGGCACATCATTGAGTGTGAATGAGTGTCTCGAATCATGGTATTCCAAGGCTGGAAGTTGGGCCACATAAAGGGTGAAATGGAAAATTTTGTCGACCAAATCTGAAAACTTAGCGGTACCACTCTCCAATTTTCATTGGTGACAGTGACAGAAGCAAAGGGACCGAGCCAAAGGGCTGGGACTACAGCCTGACAGTAATCCTGAGTAGGGGTATGGGGGTTGTTCCTCCATGGTATGGACCAGCAGGGCCATGCAGGTTCTTTTACATGGTGTGTTTCACTTGTATTGCATGCAGGTGTGTCGCGTAGGTGCTCTATATGAGTGTGTCACAAAAGTGCGCCATGCAGGCGCATCGTATAGGTACGTCACGTAGGTGCATCATGCAGGTGTGTCGTGCAGGTGCTATGCATAGTGGAATCGCACATGTGCTCCACATAGGTACGTCATGCAGGTGGGTCATGCAGGTGCATTGTGTAGGTGTGTTGCAAAGGTGTGTCGTGTAGGTGGGTCGTGCAGGTGCCTCACACAGGTGCGTCACGTAGGTGCATCGTGTAGGTGCGTCGTGCAGGTGCGTCACATAGGTGCATCATATAGGTGCTTCGTGTAACTTAATGTGTTCTGGACCTTTGTGGGGCTTTGAACCACATTTCCCCATTTAATTATCTCTTCTATCATGTTTTATAGAGCCACCTAAGAAAATTTAGGGGATCCTAGCGAAAGAGCTACGCAACTGGAGCTTTAGGATTTCTTCAAACTTTTCCCATCTGTGAAATGGGGATCCCAAGGGTCATATATATAGGCAAGGAGGGGACCTGGCCGATGGGAATTTTTCCACACAGGTCCTCCTCATAGTTCCTCTATGTAGGTCTTCTGTGTAGGGGTGTAGAATTTAAATTTCTTATAGTTCCTCTTTGTATGTCCTCTATGTAGGTCCCTTTGTGAAATTTATCTATCTTCTGAGTGCCATAACCTTTTATCTGTAAGTCTGTTTGGGCTCTTCGACCAGTTAAATCGAAGGTTTTGAAGAGATATAAACTTCATGAGATGTTAAATACACCATGTTTTCTTGGATTAAACTCGGAAATTGAATTTAATGTTTCAATACCTTTTCATAATCGATCATGTAAATCCACCACATACTCCTGGATGTGGGAATCACTCCACTTATCCATCAGTATGGAGTAGTATTTTGGCACATAGAAATCCACCCTACATCTTCTTTCTTCATAATGAAAACATATTTACTCATACTTGAAATGTTTTTTCTATGTGAGAATCATGTCTTCACTCTGCGGAAAAGAGCATGGAACACATTTCATGGTGTCTACAAAATCCCCCCTTAAAATTTGATTCATTAAGAATGAAAAGAATCTTGTTCTAATGTAAAATTAGGGCACTTTTACTCATTTCAATTTCATTTGGTTAGATTTGGAGCTACTTCAAGTTTGGAAGGATGCCCAATCTTTTTCCAAAGTCGTAGGGCTTAGCGAGCATAGTTCGATTATTTCTAGGGTCATATGGAAAAGCCCAAAAACTTTGTATCTTTTTTACTTTCTATTGATCAATATTACCTAAATCATAAAAAATGTATGCTTAGTGAGCTAGGACTCGAATTTTGTTCAGAGTTTCATTTATGGGTTCTCAATCTGGTGAGTACCACATCTCTAGTTGTTGGCAGTTTAGAGTCTTGTATGTTGGGATATAAAAGGTCTAATGTTTATGTTCGAATATCTTTGACCATAAATTTTGAAATTAGAAGCCAAACAAGACTCAATGGATAAGAATTGATTTAATATTCTTTAGATATTTTCAAGGGGAATCTTGATCTATGATTTTTATGGTCACCAAATATAAAACATATATCAACATAAGGGGGGTCTCCTCCAAGAATGAAGTTACCATTATTTGAAAAACTCATTACGGGAGTTTTGTTATGTAGGTCCAACTAGGGAATATGCTACATAGTCAAATAGTAGCATCTTTTGACTGAAAGGCATGTTATGTAGGCAACTTATGCAAGGCCACCTAAGGGCACATACTGCCTAGTTAGGAAAATGATCTCTCAGAAGTTTTACATTTTTCTATTGATAGACAAGGGAAAATAATATTTGTGTGACTCAAGACCATAGTGGGTGGTTTTTTCAAGGAAAGGGATTCTAAGAATAAAGGTTTATTTGTGCATTTTTAAGTCAGGCAGTGAGGACGTTGTACTATGCAGTTTTAATTCATGCAGTGAGGACATTGTACTGTGTAGTTTTAAGTCAAGCAGTAAGTACATTGTGTGGATCTAATTTAAGGTCTTTAGTTTTGACCAAAGGTATGAGAATATCCCAATTTCTTGATAATTTGTTTGGAAACATACTACTATATTCAGGTATGGAAGGGAAAATAGTAAACTATGATTTGGTAATTTTTGGATTTGAAGAATTATATGGGAAAAGGGATAATGGCATTAAAGGAAATATTTTCCAAGAATGAAGTTACCATTATTTGAAAAACCCATTATGGGGGTTGTATTATGTAGTCCCAACTAGGGCATATGATGCATATCCAAATAGTGTCATCTTTGACCGACATGCCTATTATTTAGGAAAATTTTATTCAAGGCCAGCTAGGGGAACATACTGCATAGTCAAGACAAATATATCTCAAAAGTTTGACATTATATTTCTAAAATCCGAAGAAAGTTTATGGAGATTAAGATTTTTTGAAGCATAGAGTTTTTTTATGAATAAAAGTACTTGAATATGAAGAGAGTATTTCCAATCTTGATTTACAAAGAATTGGAGGAATAGTATTTCTATGAAGGTATGACCCAAAAATAGGGAGTATGGTGTTTATAGTTTTAGGTCATACAACTAGGACCAGAAATGGAAAATATATATGATATGTGGTAAAGTGATCCAAGGTTATTTCATATTGCTTTGAACACATTGAAAGAGAAATGTGTAAACCATGGTCTTGAAGACTTTTAGATTGAGAGAAAGATAATGGGATAAATATACATGAATGACTATTTTAAAATACACATTCTTGTATATTGTCATCAATGTTTTAAGTGGAAAAAAGACACTATAACCAAGAATGAAACTACTATCATTTGGAAAACCCATTATGGGGGTTGTATTATTCAGGACCAACTAGGGAATATGCTGTATAGACAAATAGTGGTATCTTTTGACGGACAGGCTTGTTATGTAGGAAACTTATGCAAGTACACCTAAGGGCATGTACTACATAATCAGGCAAAAGAGTTCTTAGATATTAGAAATCTGTTACTAGAAACTATAAGAAATATTATGAAGATCTGAAAATATTCAAGATTTAGAGTGTGACATATGGAAGGGGTGATTATCAATGCACATGAGAAACATTTGAATCAATATTATCCATGAGTTTTAATTCCTTTACATATATCTAACTCACATGTAAAGTGGAGACTATCTTTGTTTCCATTGAATCAATATTATGCTATGAAATTTAGAGTCATGCAGCAAGGACATTGTACTGTGCAGTTTTAAGTCATGCAGTGAAGACTATTGATAACCCCATAAGAAATTGAGACACCTTATCTATATAGAGAAAAAGTTTTACCCAATTCTTAAACCCATGTGAGCTATGCTCGGTGTGAGAAATAAGGAGCAGTAAATGATTCTTCTGTAACACAAATATAACACAGGTGATGAATAAGGGTATTATGATTAAGTGATGGATGAGCTAGGGAATAGGATCTAGGATTACTACATATCGCATTAGAGCAATAATTAAGCCAAACATAGTTCTTGTATTTCTGTGTAGTTTAACGTCATGAGGTAAGGATGAAGATGAACCAATGTGAAAATAAAGACATATCGTAGCTAGACTAAGGGACAAAACCCAAGTGTCACTACGTGTCTTATTGGGGAAATAATCAATCCATACATAGTTCTTTAAATATTCCCTATGAAGGTTTGATTATTATATAAGGAATAAAGGGGTGTTTTTTACCATGGTTGGGCCCATGATTAGAGATCTTGGCATCTCTATGTATCCCATATATATGAGAATCAAGTTGTATGTAGTTCTTGAGACATTCATTTCCCACACCAATCGAGTTTGATATGGGATATGGGGGGTTTTGACACGTTCTGGAAGAACGGTTAAACTTAAGACATGAAATGGTATGAAAATCAAACCATGTAACTTAAAAGAGCACTTTTTATAGATCTAGTTAATATACAAGATAAGAAAAGGGAAATAAAAATTTTGGTTGCTTGCAACTGGGCCCAATATTGGAGATCTAGGAATCTCTACATATCTCATATGAATGAGAATCAAGACACACATAGTTTTTGAAATGAGTTCCCTATGTAGATCTGACTCAGACATTGGGAAGAAAGGTACTCATGTGCCACTATGGAGAAAAAATGAGGTCAATGATGCTTTCATATAGAAGCTCCTAACATCAAGTGACGTTATCCGTATAGTTTTATGTCATGTAATGAGGAAAAATTATTTCATTCTATTTAACGTTGTGCGAAAAGGAAAAAAATGGTACACATTTTATCATCATGAAACATGGATGCTTATGGTTGTTTTGCAGTTTAACGTCTTGCAACTTGGACCTTGTGCTGTTCAATTTAGAGTCTTGAAGTGAGGACATGTGGGTTGTGTAGTTTTCAGTCTTGCAGTCAGGACGATGTGTGCAATTACACAAAGTATTTATTCAATAATCTCTCATTGGTTGGAGTTGTAATAAGATCTAAATCCATTGATATTAAGTCATAAGAACTATTTGAGTAAACCTTATGTATTTAATAAGGTCCTTCCCACTTTGTCTCAAGATTTGGAGGTTTTTTTCCTGGTATCATTGGAGTCCTGGGGACCAATACCAATTATCCTTAAAGGAATGAGCGAAGGTGAACTTTCTTGTTAAAGGCTTGTGCTATTCTATTCTGATAGGCTTCTAAATGATGCAAAGTATGAAATCTTTTTTCACCTAATTGTTCCATCTCATCAAAAAAAAATTGAGACCTCTCATCTGTAGAAAAAATGACCATAGATTGCAACTCTGAGTGAAGGAAATTGAACTTCAATTGTCAAAACTTCTTCTGTTCCATACACCAATGAATAAGGGGTTTCCTGGGTGGCAGTACAAGTAGTAGTATGATAAGCCCAAAAAGCATGCAAAATTTTATCAGTCCAATATTTCTTATCTTTATCCACCATCTTCTGGAGTATATTTGATAGAGTCTTATTGGAAGACACGATCTATCCATTGGCTTCCACATGATAGCGAGACGGATGGTTGGATTTGATATTGTGCTCCTGATATAACCTATTTTCCTCAACATAATAGAAATTGGTGTCATTTTCCATCAATATAGTATGAGGGACACCAAATCTAGTGATGATGTTATTTTATAGAAAAACTAACAATGCTTTTGGATCCTACTTCTTTGAGAGGAATTTCCTTAGCCCATTTGGAGAAGAAGTAGCAATAAGAATGTACTTAAACTACTTAGTCATGGATGGAGGATAAGGCCCTACTACATTCATTCCCCATGTGGAAAGTGGCCAGGATTATTTGGCCGTATATAACAACTCTGGGGGTTTATGAATGAAATTGGAAGGCACTTTGAAGGAATGACACTTCTTAATGAAATATGTGTAATACTGTGTCATTAAAGGTCAAAAGTATCCAAGCCTTTGGATTAGATCAGAAAGCCTATTCCCAGACTAGTGAGTACCACAAGCTCCTAAATGTTCTTCTTTCATGATAGCTTCAATTTCTTCTCCATCAATACATATGAAGAGGATTCCATTAAAGCCTCATTTTAGAGGATCTTCAAGTGATCTAGACTATCATAAAGAGTAAAATTGACTGCTCATTGTTAGATCTATTCCTTTTCAACTCTATCTGGTGGAAGTACTTCATTTTGAAGATATTTCATGATGGGCATTATCCATCCCATGGCATGACCATATGGCTCATAAATAAGTCTAATTCCATTAATTTATTCTATTCTGGTTTGAAAAAAAGGTGAGACCACATGATGATGGGATATGCTGATGATTTTCTCATCCCAATTTGGATATGCCAAGGCTGTAGCTACATTAGCCGGTGCATCAGATTAGGAATTTTGTGATTGCGGGACATAAGATAATATTGGATCTAATGTAAATTTATTCATTAACCCTATGAAATAATCATAGAAAGGTATTAATTCTTCTTTTCTAATATAATATTCCCCATTGATTTGTTTGATTACCAATTCTGAATCATCTTTCACTTTTAAGTGATTCACTTTCACCTGAAGTGCCAATTCCAAGCCTGCAATGAGAGCTTGATATTATGCTTCATTGTGGGTATAACCTTCTAACAACAAGAAATAATAATGAAACACTACCTTTTCTAGAGAGATAAGTACAATTCCTACCCCAACATTGCTGAGTTTAGGGTTTTACATTCTCTTTCCTGTTGGACTTATGGATGCACCATCAAAATACATATCCCATGTTTGGAAACTATATTGAATAGAGAAGACCTATTCATCAGAGAGTTTAGTATTCAATGTTGTATCTTCCACAGATGGATGTTCAACAAAGAATTTGGCCAGATCTTGGCTCTTTATTGCATTCTGAGGCACAAACAAGATATCAAACTATTGCAAAATAACTACCCACTATGACAGACACCTTGTAATAATAGGACGACTAAGGATAAATTTGAGTGGGTTATTGTGAGGCACCAATTGGACCTCATGATGTTGTAGGTAGTGCCTCAATTTTTAAACTGTAAATATTAATTCCAGGCAGCACTTTTCAATACTTGAATATCAAGTTTCTACGTCAAGCATAGTTCGACTGAGATTTTAAAGACTATTTTCAATCCCAACATCATTCTTCTGGGCAACGAAGGCACCCGATGATCGCTATAAATCTATCACATAGAGAATAAGTTGACTTCCTTCAATAGGTGGCATTAATACCAGTGGACTCAAGAGATATTTCTTAGGGGTATCAAATTCTTCTTGGCAGTCTTCAGTCCATTGATAGGTGACTCCCTTCTTCATTAATCTGGTGAAGCACAAACACTTGCCTGCAAAATTAGTGATAAAGCACTGAATATAGGCCATGTTTCCTTGGATTACTCTTAATTCTTTCAAATTTCTAGGAGGTGACATGCTAAGGATTTATTTTGTTTTCTCATGATCAACTTCGATACCATGAAGGCATACAACGAAGCCGAGGAACTTTCCTAAGGTTACCCCCGAAAGCACATTTCAAGGGGTTCATCTTCAAAATGTGTTGCCGAAGTTTATTGAATATGGTCTCCAGATCAGCCAAGTGATTGGAACATTGTCTATATTTGACCACCAAATCATCCACATAACATTCAAAAAATTTCCCTAAGAATGGTTTGAATATATGGTGTATGGAATGTTGATACATTGCACCTTCATTCTTTAGGGAAAAGGGCATTACTCGATATAAAAACACACATTTAGGGGCTCTGAAGGCTGTATATTCTTTATCCTCTAGGGCCATATGGATTTTTATTATACCCAAAGTATCCATACATGAGGGAAATGGATTCATAGCTAGTTGTTGCATCAATTAAAATCTTTGTGATTGGAAATGGAAAGTCATCTTTAGGAAAATGCCCGTTAAGATCTCTGAAATAAATGAAAAATCTAATTTTCCCATTCTTATTTTTCACTAGGACAATGTTGGCTAGCCATTCGAGTTATTGAACCTCCATGAAAAATTTAGACTTTATAAGATTCGTTGAGGCCCAATGGATGGATACTTTGGGTATAAAGAGATAAGTCAGATTCGGTGAGGCCCAATCGATGAAGTGTATGAACATGAATGAGGTTGACTCCTAAGCCATTATTAATGAAATCTCGTTAGATGTCTATGTCATTGACCCTAATAGAATTATACAAGGGCCTAATATATCCTTGTAAAACATCATATTCATCTTCATCTGTAATAGATATAACTACCTGACATTATGTAGGATCATTCTCTATACGGTAAAACTCAGCAACAAAAACTTCAATTTCAAAATCCTGAGGACATTACAAAGACTTAATAAGTTCTTCTCAGAGAAATTTTGATAGAATTAAGGAATCCAAAATTTTTAACTTGGTTGGTACTTGGGCCAGCTATTTTCAAACATCATACTTTTGGTCTAGGGTTCTTCATTTTCCAGCATAGAGATGTGGTTTTTCATGTGCCTTGAAAGTTGAGGCTTTTGATATAGATATATCTTGTGTCAGAGCAAAAACTAGAAATACTCTTGGCTTTGGTAGATTAGACTAACTAAGTCTATCTACTTGTTGAGAGTAAGATGGTGTGACTTCTAATCGGTCCTCCGAAATAATCATTTCAATACCTAACTTTTCTTGCGTGGAATAAACTCCTTGTTCTTGTTGATCCTGATAAAGGTCTATCCCAAAAGTTTCCTCCGCATATACAGTTTGAGCAGAGGTAGAGTTAAAATAATGGCTTCTAGAATTCCCATGTCTTCCACTGTATCCTCAACCTGGGCCTCTTTCTCTAGTTCCCCAGTTAGATATAGGGAACTATATCTCATTAAAATCAGAATCACCATTGTAATAAAGATTCATTAAGTGGATAACATTGACGGAACTGAATATCAATTCTTCATCTAATGGAGATTCTTCTTGACAGGTCAGTTCTGTTTATGTGGTTTGGTGGTTCGGTGCCCGTTACTTTGAAGTATATGGCATGAAATCTGCTAGAGTCAAAGACCACATTGGCCTTGACATGAGCTCATCTTCTTTTGACTACTCTTTAAACTTCTGATCATGTCACTTCTTTGATGATTGACCTTTAGAGGACTAATCTTTTGATGAAGTTGATTTTATTGTGGCGGGAGTATCAAGAGACACAATTGTTTTATTCAACTATGTCTGTAGAATCTCATGAGTTCGGTTGATCATTTTCTTGATCATCCAATCATCATATTTATGTGCATTTGTACTTTTTACTTCCTGCCATTCACCTTATTCCTCTGGATCAATAGTAGTAACACATGATACTTGGGCTGAATAACTTGTCAGTTTTACTTGTCCAAAGTCTACCATTTTTTGTAGGAGGTATTTAAAAATGAAACACTCCTTAATGGGATTCTCTAACATCTGTTGGAAGTGGAAAAAATTCGTAAGATCTTTATCTCCTTCTTTTCTTGGTTTTTTTGGCCTTGGAATCTAAACCAAATTATTTTCCAAAACTGATATGAAGTAACCAAGAACTTGTTCATATTGTAAAGAATAAACTTTGTTCTTTAATTCCTCAAACTATTTCTGCCTTTGATCTATTTGATCATCTTGACTAGGCGGTCGTTGCTACTAATTCTATTGAGGTAGATCCCTTCGATACGATGAAGGTTTTGAAGTGGAAGCAGGTACAAGTTCTTGTTTAAGTGTAACTGTAGTAGCCTCTTCTTTACATGTTCTCCTTCCCAGAGCTGATGTAATTACATGAGTTTTAGCCTCAGTTTCTATAATGGAAACTTCTATCTGTTGAGAAATTGAATCTAGTTCTCAAAACCCTCATGTGTATTTCATAGGGATCAATGGTGTGCATAACTCATCATGCAGATTTTACACACAAATCAGTATCAAATATTCTTGAGGGAGTGCCAGATTTAAGGAATATGTTAATCCTTTCCATTGAGAAATGAAATCTGAAACTCTTTCATTTTTCCTTTGTTTTCAATTTTTGAGATCAAAAAATATTTTCTTCGGCAGCGTTGAGTTGAATTAAAGAAGGAACTTCTGACGAAGATCTTCCCATCTAGTAATTGATTGAGATTGCAATATTGTTTACCATAAAAATCTAGTCCCTGTAATGACTGTAAAGAACACCTATGTTTTACTGCTTCTTGTTGTTGAGGAGTTTCCATCAGGGGATCACAATGAGAAACAAAATGTGAAGTGTTGTTCTTGATCTCCCAAACCATTAAAGATTGGGAATGTGGTATTCAGAAAATTTTGTGGGGAAGGGATTAGATCCACCCATTCATGGTAATCATTCTTTTCTAGTTGCACTGGTGCATGATATTCTTCCATAGCTTCCAATATAGTTTTTAATACCGCAATTGTGTTCATAAGAACTTGGGGAATATCCTAAATATTTGGGACTTATGAAGGTACAATATCTGGAGCTTGAACTTGTGTAATGGCAAGAAAAACCACTGGTGGTGATGCTGTTATTTTTCTTAGATAACCCATGGGAACAAACCTATAAGGATGTGTTTGATCTTGTCCTAGTTGTGCACCCAATGGATGGAATTCATTATCTGCATCTTTAGTAACCAAAAATCCACTTTGAAGAGGAGCTCCAACAGGATGTTCAAGTTGAGGATATTCCCAAAGAGTATGTCTAGCATAAATATTGCTTTGAAGTAGCTCTTTATTGAGTTTTCTTAACTCTTCCATCTCCTCTTCTTGCTATGAAAATCTCTCTTCATGTGAAATATATTGAACCTATCTGGTGGAAATGTGAGATATAATATGACTTTTACCTTTCCCCTTGTTAGATGCCTTTTGGAGGGGTGGGAGTTAGTTATTTGAAGGCATACCAAGATTCTGGGTAAGCCTCTAATTTTGGGTACGTACACCTTCTTCATTTTCCTTAGTGTGTACCGTATTATGGATAAAAACTTCATTTTTTATTCCCCTAAACTGGACTCATTTTCTAGAGGATCTTATACAATGGAGTTAATGACATTTACTGGCGCATAATGAATTAATGGAATTATGTCAGAATCTTTGTAAAATTGTCTCCCTCTGTATCTTCCATGAGACTCTGCTATCCTATATGATGGTTCCTCAAAAAATATTTGGCAGATAGTTACCCAAAGGGAATCCTTGGATAGTTCAGTTGCATGCTCCCTTTTTGGATTCTTCCCTAATTAGGAGAAAACTGACTTCTATTGAGGAGGGAATTTAAAATGTGAAAAATCCCCTAGCCCTCTAGGTTGGGGATATTCTTTTTCTTCTTCTTCAAATCGTTGAACTTTGTTTAATGAATTTGAAGGTTGAATTAAACAAGCCCCCAACTCTGCAATTTGGTTTGTCTCTTGTACTGTTATGGCTGATATTCACGTAGTTTCTATTCTGATTTTATGGATTTTATTTTGGACATTAGTTGGGTGCATTATCTAACAACCACTCAAACCACCTGTTTCGAAAGATCGTTGTGCTATTTTAGACATTTTTGTTATCTGATGGATGACATTATATAAGTAGGAGTCCTGCTCAAGATTCTCAGATGCTTGATGAAAAAGTAACTCAACAACTTGTTTTCTATGGGCCTAACTCTGATAATAGATAGTTTAGGCCTATTCTTGTGTGTACATTTTATTACATACAAAATTTTTTGATAGTATCTGGCCGTGAGAAATAACATTTCATGAGATCACTTTTGGCGGGCTTTACTAATTCTAGAGTGTAGTGAAATGCAATTATCTAGGTACACCCCATCCTCTGATACGAAAACTAGATGGGGAATCATAAATTAACTGGTGTAGCCTCTTTAAATCATTGAGGCATGCAGGCTGAAGGGTTCTATGTTTCTTTTCAACCTTTGGATATTGTGAAACTGAGAGATATGCAAAAAAAATTGGCATTTCAACCCTTCTATTACCTATATATGATTTTATATTCATCATATGGTAATAATTTGGTTTTTAAATGATGAAGAGTCTTCCATAAGATGAGGTGGATATCATGAATGAAATCTTCTTCCATAAATTCTAGAATGTTATATTGATAATTTTCTAAAGGCCAGAACATGACTGGTATTTATATTTTATCCAATTTTTTCTCATGTTTAACATATCTTCATCATCGTTCACTAGAGGTTTCTCCACTTGGTCTGACCAAAGTGGGTGCTCTGTATTATAATAAAAATGACCCAAGGGAGGTTCAGAGAATGACTATTCCCTTAAGATTTATTCTGGTTGAGAAAGTATTTCACTTGTTAATGACAAGGCATCAGAAATGACTAGCCTTATGTTGGAAAGTGCCTCGATATAAGAGGTATTTCTCAACACTAAATTTTCAATTATAGAATTATGTTGACAAAGAGAAATACTACTGCAAAGAGTACTTTTTTAGAAAATTCCATCACGAGGAGGACAACCATGGTGGATTACAGCAAGGGATAAATCCTCTTGCTCCTTGGTCTTCTGGCCACATAGAGGGTTGTTGTGGCTCTCATCTAGAGATAGGCTCTCTGGATTGACTGAATTTTGATAAAGAAAGCCTTCTTGATGAATTTTCTGATGGAGAAATTCATAATTACTACTATTACTCCCATAATTTGGTAATGAGAGGGTATAATCTAGAGCTGCAATAGATAAATGTATGAGGGATTCAAGAACTCCAGCATTAAGAGGATCCAAATTGCAGCTTGAATCTTGATTTTCCAACTTTGTTTGGAAAGATTTATTTTTGGATACTCTATTATAATTAGTTGGGGCCAGTTTCTAGGAAAAGAAGTTATCATAGGCAGGTGTAAGTGCCTTCCATAGAGTGGTCACTAGAACAGACCGATTGCCTCTAATTGGAAATGGTGTATGTTCATAATCTTATTGTTCGTATAATATGGGGGATTATTCTGCATAACCCTCCTAGACTATAACAGAGGTGTGTATCTACTTTATTATTTCATTTTTTTGTATCATCCCAGGTTTGGGGAGAGATTTATGTGTTTTTTCCCCTGGTACTGCTGAAGTAGTTGTTATAATATTCTGGCATGCTTCCAGAATATGGGTATGGATTTGTGTCTTCCCTTTCACCATTTACAAGTTATGTTTGGTGACTTCAGTGACCAAAACAGGAATATACGTCCATTCTATATCTAGAGTAGTTTTATGTTCCTGCACCAATCCTCCTTTTCTTATCAATGGGTATTGACAGTACTCATGTATGGGGGCAGCGAGTTGGATCTGCCCTATATTTGTCGTCAGAGCTTTTCGACTAACTTCTCTAGGTGCTTCCAAATGAGACTGTTGGAAGGGTTGATAAATTTTAGAAGGTGTATGTTCCTTCTGGTTGTTTTCCATCAAGTATGGTTGATGGACTTCCTTCAGTACTGGCAGACGAGACTGATGGAAGAATTGGTGATTGTAAACAGGTGTATTTTCTTGTTTACCAGTTGCCACCATATTTAATTGGTGGGATTCTTTGAATGTAGTCAGACGAGCCTAATGAATGGCTGAGAATTTTTAAACAGGTGTATGTTCCTGTTCACGGTACTCCACTGGATTTTTCTTAAGGGATTGGTGGGTTGTTTCTAGAAGATTCTATTGGGCAGCAGAATTATGACAGATGGGTGTATGTTCCCACTCATTATTTTCCATCAAGTTAGGTTGATAAATTTCACTAGAGGAGGGAGAGGTAAGAACCCACTCCCTATTGAACAGATGTTTCCCCATTGGTTCATCTTGTATTCTCGGGTCTGAGAGACCTTGGCCAAACATCCATAGGGAACACTCCCATCATGTTGAGGGTTCACTACCGCACGATTCTGCTGGCGGTGATTGGTGGTCAGAGTCCTTAAGAAAGACCCCTACATCCATGAAATGAGGCCCTGAGTGACATATTGATCCACATAACTATAGTAAAGAAGGGATTAGTTGTTGCATTCTGGGGATAAGGACCCAAAATATTTTAAATCGGTGTTTTGCACTGCCTTCTTCTTGATCATCAGTCATTGTTGGCCGGATGATTGAAGATTGATATTGACCTGGAGGGTTTGTCGGGCAATCTCCAAAGTTGGGATTGTACTGTGATGAAGGTACTCCTTTAATAACACATTGGAGACCCAACGTTAAAGATGTTGGGTGGGTGATAATGTCCTTCTCGTGGATGAGGATCCAGCCTTTTCAGCAGTTGGGAAGTTCACAGATGTTGTCTTGAAGAAATCCATTTTGGACTGAATGGAGTTCTGAGAAAAAACTTAGAACAACAATAAAAATCATTAAATAGACATCTTTTAGATGGATACATGCATGATTTATTCCTTTTATGGCCTTACTTTATCAATTGATAGGGGCCTAATAGGTGGGTAACATTATTAACTTGGCTAAAGATTTACGCCAGGTTCACCATTTTTGTTTCGTAGATCCTTGAAACATGTGTTCTATTTTTAAGAATCAATGCTTCTAGGCAGTTTCCATTTGATTTATTCATGGAACTAGAAACACCCAATAGTTCTTTATCCAAAAGGTACCTACTTTCCAAAGTCATTCGTTCCTTAAGTTTGAACTTCACGATACTTAGAAATGTACATTGGTCGAGAGGATGGTAGGTCAGACTCATCAAATCCTTTTAGGGAGAATTATTGTCTACTAAGGGACTCTCTTTATAAATTTAAGATATTTTCATGAATCTTTATTAATTTAACAAGTATAACATAAGTTTCCCTTGGATTTTTTTATCAATTACTAACATGTGTAAAATTTAGAATCATCCATATGTATTTGAGGTTCTCCATCAACGGTATCCTCTCATATAATACTTATAGATTCTGTTAATCATCGTTATGATGATATTAGTTTTTAATCCACTCAGTGGGGCACTCTGTAATTTATTGTCGTCCATGGAGATGATGGCTTTTTTTGATATTGGGATCGTACCCATAAAATGGGATACCTACGTATCCTTGTGAAAGTAATCTGTACCCCCATAGTTCGATGTTGCTTAATGGGACATATCATACCTTTTAAGGACATGTGATAAGGACCTAACCGTACGGTTTAATTTCATGTGGTAAGGACATCTAAGAAAAAGGCACTTAGTCAAATTTTGGTGTGGGATTTATGCCAAAGAATTCCAATGAACTTGGAAAGTATATGGGTTTCCAAGTATGATTAGGCCCTATTGGGAATACGGCCCAAGGAGAACAGGGTTGAGTTTGAACCTCAAAGAGGTTTCCTACGTATCCCATTTGGATGGGAATCAAATCCCACATAGTTCGATAATTCTCATAAGATAGTATACTCCTCTGGGAGGAATGAGTTTGGACTTACATCCTAAAAACTATTCCTTGATGATTTGGGGGTTTAATTTGGGGTTTATTTTTAAGGAGGATGCCCAGATTAAGGGAATTAGAGTTGGATTTATGAAGAGGATATCGGGTGAGATCAGCCCCTAAAAAGGCTTACTACGTATCCTAATTATGGTGGGAATTATAGTTCTCATATTTCATTCACCATGGGTATTTGTGAAAATGTTGTAATCATCATGAATCTCTAATCCCACATGAGTGATGTTTGGTGTGAGAAACAAGTGTATGTGAAAGATTCAATAATGACACACACACTTTTCCTCCTTCGTTGGTGGGAGAGGGCATGCCTACAGTGTCCAGGGTTGACAAGGGTGAGGCAACGACCCTTCCCTATATTCACTTTACAATGGAAAAGGGTCCAATTAAAGGAAGAATGGATTACAGTTAGGGGCCTACACCAGGAATGGTTTCCCTTCAGAGGTTTGGTTAGGGATTACTCCTAAAAAGGATACCCATTTAGGAATTGGTTGGGGCTTACTCATAAAGAGGATTCCCTTTTGAGATTGATTGGGGATTACTTCTAAGGAGGATGCCCATTTGAGATTTAACCTGGCATAAGAGTCAGGTGATAAAGTTTATGGAGTTTCTTGAGGAGTGTATGAACTCAAGGTACTTTAGGAATCCATAAAGAGAGTCCAAACTCATAACTTGTGAAAGGAACAAAGATGAGTAAGTTGACTCAAGTAACTTCATTGAGTGTGATGGAGTGTCTCAAATAAAGGTATTCCAAGGCTGGAAGTTGGGCCACATAAAGGGTGCAATGGAAAATGTCTTCGACCGGATCTGAAAACATAGCGGTGTGACTCTCCATTTTTCATGGGGGTCAGTGATGGAAGTTAAGGGACCAAACTAGAGGGCTAGGATTTCATCCCGAAACTAATCCCAAGTAGGGGTGTGGGGGCTGCACCCACATGGTATGGACCAACAGGGCCACGCAGGTTCTCCTCCATGGTGTGTCATGCTGGTGCGTCGCGCAGGTGCTTCGTGCATGTGCTTCGCCCAGGTGCATCGCATAGGTGCATCACACAAGTGCGTTGTGCTGGTGTGTCCCATAGGTGCATCACACAGGTGTGTCGCGCAAGTGCATTGCGCAGGTGTGTTGCACAGGGGCGTCACACAGGTGCTCTGTGTTGGTGCTCCACGCAAGTGCGTCGTGCAGGTGCGTCATACAGGTGAATCGCTGAGGTGCATCGTGCAGGTGCTTCATGCAACTTCATCTATTCTAGACCTTTATGGGATTTTGAAACACATTTCCACAATTAATTCTCTCTTATATTATTTTTTAGAGAGATACCTGAGAAAAATTTTGTGGATCTTGGTGAAAGAGCTATGAAACGGGAGCTTTGGGACTTCTTCTAACTTTTTTCGTCTATGAAATGGGGAGCCAGGGGTACTATTTATAGGCAAGGAGGGGACCTGGCTGAAGGGAAGTTTTCCAAAAATATCTTTCGTGTAAGTCCTCCACGTAGTTCTTCTGCATAGGGGTGTAGAATTTATATTTCGGTGTAGGTCCTCTGTGTAGGTCCTCCGCGTAGGTTTCATTGTGAAATTTATCCTTCTTTCGAGTGCCACAACTTTTGATTAGTAAGTCTGTTTGGGCTCTGAGACAAATAAAATTGAAGGTCTTGAAGAGATATAAACTTATTTAGATGGTAAATACACCATGTATTCTCAAAGGAAACACAGAAATTGAATTTAATTTGTTGACACCTTTTCATCATCGATCTTGGAAATCCACTACCTACTCCTAGATGGGGGAATCATTCTACTTATCTATTAATATGAAGTAGTATTTTGGCAAATATAAATCCACCATGTATCTTATTCCTTCCTGGTGAAAAAATATTTACTCATACTTGAAATTTGTTGTCTATGTGAGAATCATAACTTCACTCTGTGGAAAAGTTCATGGAACAAATTTTATGGTGTCTGCAGTTTCCAAAGGCACTAAACTAACACAATCTTTGGGAATATATTTGTGTACTGTATTAAGTATTGAAAAAAGAAATGTAATGTAAATGTACGTAAATCTTGGGTATCTACACATTTATTCTCATTTTGCATCATTATTTCAATCTCACAGTAAGGAAAATATTTCACATTTAACAAATTACTCATAACCTATTTTCACGTGAGTGCTTTGAAAGATGCTTGTCACAAAAACTCTAAGTACCTAGAATGATTCATGCAAACTAAAGTATCAAGTCTCTTTAAGAAATTATCAAAATTCAACAATTTTTCAAAAAAAAAATCACATCATACTACAAGTTTGTCACCCAAGGTAAAATAATTTCCAACTATAACAAAAAATAGAAATCACAACAATACCACCCTGCGTAATCAAAATTTCCCTCGTACATGGGTTTGTAACTCTCAAGAAAGACCTCATTACCAAGCCTTGACTCTTCCTAGTCTCCTATATACCTTTCCCAAAATAGTAATATAGAATAATAAGAAAGAAAATAAAACTCATTTGATACCACTTTGTGACGTCTCAACCTGGGTGCCACTAAACGGTGCCCTGATCCAGTTGGCCACATGCCCTCAAGCATGCCTCCTCATACTCCAGAGGGTGACGACTACCAGTGAGGGTCTAGTAAGTCAGTATTGGGGATACTATACCCTCTTTTATCAGAATCAAACACCAACTAAATCAAACAATAATATCCAAGTGTAGAAGTGTATAAATAACCACAACAATACCATGTCATATGATATTCAAAACAAGAAAATACTATACTCAATTGAAATTTAAAACATTCTATGAAAATTCGAATGTCAATTATCTATAGTGTAACTAAAATTGATGACAAAATGACTCCAAAGAAGGTACTAAACCACATCCAGTTCCCTCTCCCATGCTCCAATCCCAACAACAACCTATCTCAGGGCCTTTCCCTTATCCTATTCTACAACAACAAAGTCTACTCAGGCTCCGATCAGGTAGACCAAATAGGGTGTGAGTACAACTCGGTAGGCCACCACCAATGGTGTCTAAAACAATTACATTCAAAATCTAGTGCACACAATTTTATGAATCAATATATACAAATCATAATTTAACAATCATCACATTTCCATTTAATCTTTAATCATCACATTAGGCCCAGTTTCAATTCATTTTTTCCTTTTGAATCATCATTCATTATTATGATTCATTTGGTGTTGAATGTCATGTTAAGAACCCCAAATATCATTCATTTTAGGTCACCATGCCTATCACTCCATATCTCATTTAGTATAGGTCGTCATTCCCAACACCCCAAAATATCAATATTGGATAACTATAGGGGAGGAATTCCATATCAAAGTCCCAACTTCTAATCGGTCCATAATGCCATGTCTAGCACCACAAAAAACTCACCCATTTAATCATTCTTTAATTCAAAATAATTATCCACATAATTACATTACTAATACAACAATTAGTTAAACATTTCAAAGGCCATTAGTTATCTCAACAATTAACTAAGAACATAACCCATTAATTAATTAATCAATTAATTAATCAATCATCACAATTCTCATCTAATAATTAATTCATCACAATTAATTATCCATATAAAATCTCAACTTTTCATAATTAATTCTCACAATTAATTATCTTTGATCAACATCATGGAACATAATTAATTATCACAATTAATTATCTTTGATCAATATATTAGCACATAATTAATTCTCACAATTAATTATCTTTCATAGTAAAACATACTTTCATAATTAATTTCCCCCAATTAATTATCTTAACACAACCAATTAAATATCTCAATAACAATATCTCATCCCATAATAAATCTCCAAAACAAATATCTTTTTGGGAAACAACCCCCCTGTTTGTTTTGTGATTCAATTATCAATTAATCACCAATGAAATCAAAAGTCAATTCCACATTTCTAATTACAAAAATTTATGAAATCAATTATCACGGGAAGCTAGAAAATCCATAAACTCACATTCCCATATCAAATCCATAACTATGGTAGTTCGATTTACACCACCTACCTCAGATTATTGATGGATGTTATCCCATTGGAAAACCCCCAAATCTGAGCGGCACAACGTCGTCGATCTAGCTCTGGATTTAAATCACTAAACCCAAAATTAAGATCGAAGGCATAAATATCTTGAAAATCTAGATCTAGATCTTCAATCCTGGATCTAGTTCTCAACTCATAGGTTTAGATCCATGAAAATGGTGGAGATATTCCATGAAAAGATCAAGGATATATAGAAGAAAGAACGGGAGAAGAAACGGGATAAAAACCACTTACTGAGAAGAGAGAGGATCTTCAAATCGGGCTTTCAATCTCAAAGAACAATTTTTGAATCACCTTATAATCCCTCCATAGGGACATGGGATCACTTAGAATTTTTCAAGCCCGATCCAAGGTCAAAATATGAGAGCCTCATGGGTTTGGGTGGTTTTAAAAAGGATTTTCGGATAATTAATCCTGCATGCATAGTTAGGTCAAACCATATTCTAACCGTGTATACCACTATGTCCTGGTTTTCCTGGTTGGAACAATTTAGTCTCATGGTTTTTCAAACCATGCACAAACCATTTGAACCTCTCTTTCCAGGTTTTCACGCTTGGCATGGTTTAGTCGCACGGTTTGTCAAACCATGTGCAAACCATGAACAACCCACTATCTATTATTTTTTCTTAAAAATTAACCCAAATGCACCCCAAGCCAATAATCCAAAGAAAAGGTACTTAAAAACCTCAAATTGTACCTGAAATTACGCCTAAGATGACTCCAAAAAAGGCCCAGATCTTACAAAGGTAGACCTATCATCCCTAGTATTTCGCCCTCAACCAATGTTACCTCCATAAATATTCCATAATCCCTTGGAAAAATCTACCCACCTTAAAGGGATCCATTTCTTGACTATGAATACATGTCTATGGATATTTCATACGTTATTATGGTCACAAAACAAATGTTTCACTCTGTAAAAAGGGATTTAGGATCTTCATAAGCTTCAGCAACACCACATCAAAACCTGGTACCTCAGAGTGTTTTAGGTTACTCATGGAATGTATGAACCATATCCCATGATCATATAGAAGGTCCAAGCTAAAATACTGTAAACTAAAGTGATAGTAGGTCTGATCTAAAAGACCTTAAACTAAAGTTATATAATATATTAGCTAAAAGTACTTAAAATAAAGCAATAGAAGGTATGAGCTAAAAGACCTTAACCTAAAGTGATAGAAGGTCCGCGTTAAAAAACTTTAAACTAAAGCAATAGAATGTTTGATCTAAAATACCATAAACTAAAGTGATGGAGGCAAGGTGAGAGAGATAGAGAATAAATTTTAGATGGTGGATAAATACTCCCTTTGTCCTTCTATATATAGGGTATTTTTCAGAATACCAAGCATCACCTGGTAGACCAATCGTCACCTAAGACACTAATTCAAGACACCTCCAAAGGCTCTGGTGGGCATTTACTTTCCAAAAAACCAAGAACTTTTCCCCATAGATGTCACTCCTCAGGGGGGGATTTGTTGAAACCTTCCAAATAAGCGTCATAAAATTCACAGAGTAATAAATAACCAAATATGGGTATTATTTCCCCCACAGAAGCAAAGTAATAATAAGATGGATGAGACCCTTGGATCACATGAACTTTCAAGGGACTCATGATCTTGGTACCATTATAAGGTCACACAAAAACTCCACG
The DNA here is from genome assembly GCA_963277665.1 of Viscum album. NCBI lineage: Eukaryota > Viridiplantae > Streptophyta > Magnoliopsida > Santalales > Viscaceae > Viscum > Viscum album. Next base: position 950,682,476 of record OY728143.1, read on the forward strand.
CACGGTGCATAATCTATGATGGATCCCAGGAATCCCCTTTCAATGATCCCCTCTTATTTTGCAATGGTGTTTCAGACAACTAGTATTTGTGTGGGTTGTCAATAGCAAGTACCTGGTAGTCAAACCTAAAAATACTATAAAAATAGTAGGAAATATTCCCCAAAGTTGGAGACCCCTAGAGTTCATAATGTTCACATGATTTTATAACAATGGGAAGGATAATTATCCTTGGTAATATCCAAAAAAAATCATGAACTCCCCAAGAATTTGTAAAAAAACAAAGGATATGAAAGGGGAGGAGGAGGAAGAGCAGTTGTTGAAAGACATGTGGCGCACCCATGGTGATCCACAAGATGTCGCGAGTCCCTGGAGACATTTCTTCATTATCTCATAAATTCCATTAGGCTTTTTATCCTCATCACATAGAAATACTCATGTATTATTGGGCAACCATACGCTTTCATTTGGCTCCACAAGTAAAAACTAATAATTCTCGTGCACCCCCTTATGACCCATATTGGTCACACTATGCATCACCGAAAAATAGAGTAATTATTCTTCACATTACTCATGTAATATCTCATGAATCCCAACATTTGTCACATAAAACAAGGGAAATAAAATGGAGGAGGAGGAATCTCTCAAGGTTGTAAAACTCATGAAACACACCAAGGATATCCATGATATGATCTCATGAGACTCACTCGATAGCACATGAAGGCCTTTTTAACAGGCATCATGATCTCATGAAGGTCATTGGATATGTCAATATGAAAATATAGAAGTCCATCAGTATAGCCGCATGATTCAAAAAGTCTCCATTAATAGGAAATAACCCAATAAAGGATGCATTGACGGAGGGACTTGTGATCGCTGAAAATTAGGCGATGCCCTTGGAAGCAGTCCATGATAGATACTCGCGAAGACGCATGATACCAGAGCCATTGACCAACTCTGTCATGGATTCACGCTAGATACACTTCACAAATTAGAGAACAACTAGTGTGGGGATTATTATAAATTCCCCACCCCAACATGAAGAAATGGTTGGACTCTTTACTTTTGGACTCTCATGAGTAAGGGTTAGAGCGGACTTCTCAGAGCAGCTAATCTCACAATCAACAAGTCTTCTTTTAGGTAATATACCAGTGAACAACTAGAGAATTCATGTTCTATACATGAGGAAGTTTGTGTGATCATTCATAGAACATGTGTATAACCTCTGGTGAGATGTGTGAAGAAGATACTACATGTCTTCCAGATCATGTGAGACTCAAGATAAACTGATACTAAATGAATGTAAGGCATTCGCAATACAGGGGATATAACCAAGGTTAAAATTGAAATAATTAAGTAAAATAACATGATTGTTGGCCCTCATACGGTTCTTGTGAGTCATCCAAAGAAACTAAATGGCACCAAGGCATGTATGTTATATCTTATGGTTCTCTTTCATCCTTCTATTTGGGACATGAGAAGTCATTCGTACATGAAGATCAAGTCAAATGGTCCCCCTCGCCACACCACTTAGGTCTTGTGAAACCCTATGGGTATCCCACCCAAGACTTGTAATTTTCTTTAGATATATCACCAGACTCATATAATGGTGCCTATATGTGTCATTCAAATCTCGTGGTTTCATTTGGGCATGAAAACTAAGGTCTCGTGACACCCTCTAGGAAAGTCGGTCGAGACCTACAGTGCCCTCCAGACATGTCAACCAGGTCTCATGATTCCCTCAAGGTATTTTATCCAATATATGTGAAATCCTTCAAACCATGTTGTACTAACACTTGTGACACCCTCCATATGTGTCGAGAAAACTCTTGAAAATGACACCCGGGCATGTCAGTTGGATCATCTGACACCCCATGTACAAGCCAACCATGTCATGTGATGGATTCCAAGACAAGTCAATTGGCTCATGTGACACCCTCCAGACAAGCAGGAGAGGTCCTAATGGAATCCCAAGACTTGATAACATTGTCTATCATTGGTGTGTGATCCCTGATCAAATGGGTAACCACATAGTGTAAGCTCCAATCAATATGGTAACCTTGGTGTGTAATCCCTGATATAAATGGAACTACAATGACTCTAATTCTTACCATATTTATAATATGTAGGACACGTCTCCCTGAGATTCGAGCTCCATATTGATCACTCAGGGTGATCTCAATATTTAAGTCCCTTATTCAAAGAAATAAAATTGATTACTTTCTATCCCTTATTTCTCACAACGGGCATGGATCACATTGTCTTAGGGAGTTCAAATGATCATAGCATCTATGCTATAAACCTCTACAATGGTAAGGGTGACTTCAACGTGTAAGCCATTATAAATTGAGCTATGAAAACTCTAATTCATACAATAACTATGATATGTAGGATGCCTTTGTAAGGCCTGAGATAAATTAAAATAACCCTTTTTATATAATCCCTTTTATGACTTTGAAATCTTAGCAATATGACCCCAATTTTTCCCATGAGCACACCCTACCTCATCCATTAGTGGACTGAGAAATAATATGAACTACTATGAATCTAATTATTTTCAGAACTAGGATATGTAGAACATATCTCTAATGAACAAGTTCCATAATAAATCATCTTTGGGTAGTCTCATCATATAATCACCCATATCCAGATAAATTAAAATGGTCATTTTTTATCCCTTGTTCCTCACACTAATCATAGATCACATGATCTTAAGTAATTGTAATAATCGGGGATTATGAACCATGAGTATCTACAATTATATAGGTATCCTCAATATATATAATCCCAAAAAAAATTAACTATGACAACTATGATTCTCTCTATACTCTGGATATATAGGACATCCCTCTGGGGGTTGATCTTGAATATTAGTGTCCCAGAACACCCATATGATTCCTTTCTACAAGACATAAAACCGCACAGTTCCAAAAAACTATGTGGGTTTTGATTCATGCGATAATAAATATACATAGGATGCCTCATAATGGATTAATCCACTCCTCAAAATATTAACCCCCTCCTTACATAGAATCACATTATGAAGCACTTGTGTATACACCTTTAGCACATGAAAAGCATCCCATTACTGAAAAACGATGGAGAACCTAAGATATATATATAGATGGATACACTAAAGAGATCCAAATATTTTTTACATGGAAGATAATTAACCTATTTTTTGGACCACAGAGAACCTTGAGAGGGGAGGGGTGAATCAGGGTGTTAACTTTTTCTTTTAATTTGACCGATCTTGTTCCCATGTTGGTAGGAACTTGTTAAACCTATATGAAGGATTCGATCAAGAATAAAACATTCACATGTAGAAGGAAAAAACATCAATTTTACTTGGTTCACCACTAAGGGATAATCCAAGGATCATACTCTAATAGTGCTTCATTAGTACCAAAAACCACTAATCATCACTATTTGTGGAGTACAAGAGTTCATACATAGTCACTTTTTTTCTGGCACACTACCTTTACAAGATTTTAGGGATAACTAACTTTGTCCCTTAGAAAACTTCTATCGACTCCCCCTTGATCACTTCTTTAAGATAAGTCTAACTTAGTTTATCAAATTGAAGTTTGATTCAATGGATTGGCATTAAATTACTTGTCTATGACTTAGCATAAGAATCTTTTTGCACCATAGACCGATGTTGATGCACTCTGAAAGCATTGTTCACTTAAAACCAAATGTTCAAAACTGTCCTTCACAAAGCTCCCTTAATTAAAAGAAAAAACTACCTTCATGAAGGTCATTGAATAAATTTCAGAATACCCCATCATCATGAAGCACCCATTAATAAAAATCATTATCATCAGTCTGGACTTATAGTATTTTCATGATGCTTAAGCTCGCATAGAAAGCTGGATTCAAAAAACTTCATTAGATTCAAAAAACCAGAGAATTTCTGGATTTTCCTTGAAAAACTCATGTGAAGTGAAGAGGGGTACCTCATATTTATAGGACCATCCATTCATTATTATCCACCACCTCTTAAAATGTTTTATTAATATTTAAAAAAATCGCCTTAGTACTCCTCCTGTCACAAAGCTCCATGGAAATTCTCTATTCACAGTGCTTGTCGTAACCGTAGATATTTCAGTCAAAACCCTTCATGGTGTTTGTAGTGAATGTCGTAATTATAGAGAAGACTGTCACCATTTGTGATGTACAAAATTTTTATAATTCGTGATGCTCGTCGATGCCACATAGATCACCATAAAATTTCTTTGATCCTTCACAAAACACCACTTGTGAATATAATATTTGTAAAACTCATGACTTTTCCATATTATTATAAGGACTTCAAGGAAATTAAATTTTTTGGATGATAAACAAACTCCAAATTTTGGACCCCAATTTTTTTTCAAACATTGGGAAATGATTCTACCTTCAATATTATTATCATCTTGAACTATAGTTTACCATTCCTTGAAAATTCCCTGATCTTCCAAGTGAGGATTAAAAAAACATAAACCAAACTCGATTTCTATCAAATAACAGCCTTGGTTCTAACAATAAACCTCTTTGAATTTTTTGGAAATCTGTAGATAAATTTAATAAACCCCCATCCACTATCAAAATCAAATACACAAGAAACAACTCATCCAACACTCTAAGTTTACATGAGAAAAGAACAGTGTAGAAAAAAGAGGAGAATGAATTGGGTTCTCATGTCTTGGAATGATTAAAAGATATGACTGTTTCCCCATTATACCAAAATATCATTGTTTCATAAAATCATTGCATAGTTTTTCGAAAACCTCTAATGATTTTCTCCATCCTCCATTCTCCTATAACTAAAAACCATAAAATTCTCATTCTCCACCACATTTTTACCATTGAATTTATCCATTCTCCCCCATTTTAAATAAACCCAAATACCATTATTTATATATTGAAGATCCCAAAACACACTCTCCTTGGATCGTATCTCCCCCATAAACCAACATCACTTCCACAATTAGATTAAAAAAAGTTAACAAAACTAGGGAGAGGGGAACACTCATAACCTCCTCATTCACTGGGAGGTGGTTGAACACCAAAGTTCAAGTGATGTTTCTTCAACACCTATGTTTCTAATGGATTTTTTAGAATTTTATCCACTTGGTCATTAGTTCCAACATGATCCATTTTAATCATGCCTTGTTCAAATTTTTCTTTGATAAATTGATATCAGATTTCAATGTGTTTCGTAGGAGAATGTCGAACATGTTTCTTTGTAAGATCAATTATACTATTGTTTTCATAGTGAATTTCCATTGGTTTTTTCAACTCATCACCAATATTAGTTAATTATTTCTTCATCCAAAGTAGTTGAGTGAAGGCCTTTTTAACCGATATATATTCTTCTTCATTTGTACTAAGAGAAGTATTTTCCTATTTCTTACTCAACCATCCCACACATTTCTTATAAATAAAGAATTCTCTACCAATTATGGAATTTTTTCCACCACATCTCAACCCAGTCATCATCATAAAATGATGATAGTTCATTAACTTTCCATGCTAGAAAGTATAATCCATAATTGTGAGTGCCTTTAATGTACATCATGATTGTTTTAACAGTCTCAATATGTTCTTCCTTCAAATTCTTTGAAAGTGGGCCACTAAGAGTGTTGTAAAGACAATATATGGCTATATTTCATTTAATTATAGTAAGATTACGATGATTATATGGTACATGGTGGGATCTACAGAATTCCCATCCTCATGCTTTATAAGTTTATTTCCAACCACAATCAGAGTCGATATTGGTTTGGAGTCATGCATATTTAATTTCTTCAGTAACTCTATTGCATAATTTTATTGAGAAATAAAAGTTTAATCTTTCCTCTAAATCACTTGAATCCAAAAGAATTATGTGAGTTAACCAATCATATACATTTCAAATTTTTATTTCATAAGATTGTAAAACTAATCCACTGATCCTTGTCTGCTTCCACCAAATATAATATAATCTACATACAAAAATACCAAGAATTGATCTTTCTAAGAATTATTTACATAGATATTATGATCCACTCCTCCTATTTTAAATTTTATCTTCCTTATATAATAATATAGTCAGGAATACCATCCTCATGGTGCCTACTTCAAACCATAGAGTGCCTTCTTCAATCTGTAAACCTTCATTTCATCATTACCAAGTAGACAATCAATTATTTGTTCTATGTATACTTCTTCTTCAAGAACACCATTTAAGAAAGTTGTTTTCGCATCAGTTTGATACACCTTGTATCCTTTTTGAATTTCCATGGAAACAAAAAAGTATGATTGAATCTAGTATAGCCACTAAAGAGAATGATTCTTTAACATCAACACCTTGGATCTTTGAATATCCTTTACATAACAATCATGCCTTGTTTCTAATCACATTATAATTATCATCAAATTTATTCATAAAAATCTACTTCATACTAATAACATTGTAATGTTTGGGTCTCTTAACTAGATCCCATGTTTGATTCTTATCGATCTGATCTAACTCTTTATTCATGGATTTAACCCATGATTCATCCTTTGCAGCTTCTTCAAATGAGTATGGTTCAACAACTTATAGGAATGCATCTTTTTCATTATTCCTCATTATCCTTGTCTCTGTGTGAGTCATCCAATCCCCAATGATATTTTATTAATCAATTTATTCTCTCTTTTTTCTCCTATAATGGTCATATGATATTTCTTCATACATCATTTCTTCTTTTAATTCATCTGATGAATCAACATTGTGTTGTAACTTCTAAATTTTTTTTCACTCCTTCCTATACTTCTACATTAGAATCAATTCCATGTACACATTTTCCCACTTCTTCAATCACATCATCATAAGATCCCCTCAAGGTATTTTTGATCTTATATTCAATGATATTAACATTTTTTATTTCCAAAATTCTTCCAAGATGATTATTGAAACATTTTTAGGCTTTTCTATTCATTGAATATCCAAGGAATATTCCTTCATTTACAATATCACCATAATTGACTTGATTTTTTTATTTGTTTCAGATGAAGAATTTACTTCTGAAAACATTAAAATACTTGAAAGAGGACTACCTTCCCCGCCACAATTCATACAGTGTCTTTTCCCCCCCATATAAAGCCATGTTATATTTTGAGTATACACTGTATCTTTAATAACCTCTTTCCAATAATTTCGAGGGATATGACTCTCAATAAGAATAATTCTTTCCATATCATTCACATATCGATTAATACACTCAAAAACTCAATTTTTTGTGGGGTTATCACATTATCCACCTCATGTTGTATTCCATTCTTCTCTATGTAATTTTAAAACTCAATGGATGTGCATTCCCCTCTATTGTCAGACCACAGAACATTGATTGTTCATCCAGTATCATTCTCAGTGATTCGATGATAAGTTTTCATGTAATCAAACACATTTTTTACTATGTATGAACATTACACAAGAAATTATACTATAATCATCAATGAAAATTATGAATTACCTTTATCTAAGAGTTATGGAAACATTTATCAAAACACATACATTTTTATGGATGAGATCAAGAATATTTGATGCCCTTTTCTTCTTTACCGGATATGAACTACAGACCAAGTTCCCTCATATGCAAGAATCAAAAGTATTTTCCCATTCACACTTCATATTAGGGATATCCATGAATATCTTCGTCTTGTATATCTTTTATATTTCTGGTTGATTAATGTGCCCCAACCTTCGGTGCTACAAGTCACTTTCTTGTTCAATAGTTATGTATCAAATATTCCCTCTATTATCAACCTGGTATAAGTTTTCATATGTTTTGTAGCCTTTCATGATATAATTCCATGTATTTCCTTATATAGTGCACCCCTTTTTATTTAATTTCACTATAAGTCCTAAGTCACAGATTTGGCTCATATTAAAGATATTGTGATGCAAACTATCCACATAAAGAATTTTAGTTTTGTTCATCCTGTCATTAGCTATTTCAGTACTTCCACTAAATTTGATCTTCAAAAAACCATCATTTATGAACCTTACTATTCCATAAACCCTTTTATTAAAATTCATTAATAAGTATGCATTACCCATCATATCAGATGAGAATCCTCTATCAAGAATCCAGGTGTTTTTTTATTTTTATTTTTTAGAGCAGCTTTTGCAAGGTTGGATTTTTCAATTTTTTATTTTTCTTCCATGAAATATTAGATTGAGTGAAGGATAAAGATTGAATTTCAATTCTATCTTACATGTGAGTAGGTTCCTCATACTCATACTCTTCTTATAGAGTATAAAAAAAATTTGTAAGAGAAACACTGTCTATTTGATGAGTATTGCCTTTTATTTGATTTCTCTATGTATTTTTCATGCCTTTCCTTTACCTATAATGAAAATATTTATTGACAAGGTCAGAATAATGAAAACCATATCTATAGAAATTATTTCTTCTATAATAATTAGTATGTGAATTTTTTCTTCTTTTTGACTTTCTAGATCTTTCCCATTCAATTAGCTCCTTTCCTCTTCATAGTATGAAATGGTATGGCCTAGATATCCACAAAATTTAAATTTCATAAGAGGAAATGTATTATTATTTAAGTTCCTCCTCATGTATCCTTAATTAGTAAAATAGTTTTACTACCTATCATTTCTAGTATCTTGAGGATAGTTTGCAGTTCTCCATTTAGTTTGATTTGAGGGATTCTTTTCTAGCACTTCAGGTGACTCTTAAAAATGTAAAACCTTTAGCTTGAATTTATTTTGGCCCATTTTATTTCCATCATTTCATGTTTTATCATCACAACCAATTCCACCATTTCTCATGTATGTGGGTCTTTAATCATTAAAAACCTTTTCAACTCCGTCAGAACAATTCTTATTTATCTCCAATAACTCAACATATGAGAATTTTCCAAACTATATTTTATTCTTTGTTTATTTTGAATTTGATTAACTTTCAATTTTACTCCTAAGAGTAATAGCTTCTTCTTCAAGAACCTCAATATTTTTGTAATTCTCCTCCAATCTGGATGTGATTTCATTGATGAACTTTTCTTATTCTTCAATTATGAGCTTCAATTCCACTAAATCATCATTTATTTCAACGTTTTTTGAATTTTGATTCACCACTTCTTCTAGTCATTCAATTTCAACATCAAGCCGATCAACATATTCTAATAATTCTTCCACAACTTCTCTCTACCTTTTCATATGTTACTTTGATTCTCTATGTTACCAAGATCATCCTTAAGTTACAACTTGAGATCAGAATCAGAAATCAACTAACTATACCTAGCTTTATCTTTTGATGATTCTAACTTTTCAACTATATCCATCATAGATGTGTGGGTTTTAGATTTAAACTCCGATTCTTCTTCCTTAATGAATTCATTTTCATCATCTTCTTCTTTATAGAAAGAACTCTTCCTTTATACTTTCTATCTAGATTTGAAGTCTCCCTTTTAATAAAACCTTTTATAATTCATTTGTGAATTTCCCACTTAAAATTATTCATCATCAAGCTTCCTTGAGCACCGAGAGACAATGTGCATAACTCTACCACACAAAAAAAACATGCTAAGGGAAGTTTTCCTTCAAATATATATTATACTTCCCTTGAATTTATTTGAAAAAAGAGAAATAATTTATTCTTCCTCATTGTCTTCATCAACTGTCTTCTAAACCAAAGAGTAGTGATAGTTATTTGTATCATGTTTAGATTTGGTTTCAGTCTTTCATATGCCTCTTTTTGGTGTTTGTTTTGTGGATAGTTAGTTTTTGTTTTCTTTGAATAATATAAATTGGCTTATCATACTCGTTTAACTCAAATGACATTGCTCGAGTAGTCATATGCCTTGACCATGACACTTTCCTTCTCACGCATTGAATATTATAAATAAAATTTTCATGTTTAGGAAAAGTGAATGAATTTGTAAATGGTTTGTGCAGGGTGTATGATTCTATTCCATCGTTTTGTTTCCCTTCAGATGTTGCGTCATTGTGCCACTCGCTACAACCTTCTCTGGAGATCCCTTGATATAGCATATTGAATAGTTGATATGTTCTATCATCTTCCGGTGGGGAAATGGTCGGAATGTTGCCCCGCCTCCTCCCGATCCCTTTTCTCCTGGCTAGAAGATGCTTCCCCACAGAAGTCGCTGGACCGGGCCAACACGCCACGATCACGCCGCAGTCATACCGTGGTCATGCCGCGGTCACGCTGCGGTCATGCCGCGGTAACTCCATGGTCACGCCGCGGTCACGCCATGGTAATGCCGTGATTTGACCCTGATCCAGGATGACACCCCATGGCGGTTTGCAGTGATAGTAGTCTATGAGTCTTGTGATCAATTTTGAGTCTGACTAATCGCAATTTCTGATAGCGGAGTGATGACCGGAATGTTGCCCTGCCTCCTCCCGCTCCCTTCACTCATGGCCGGAAGATGTTGCCCCGCAGATGTCGTTGGACCGGGCCGACACACCGCGGTCATGCCGTGATTTCGCCCTACTCCATGATGAAACCCCGCGGCAGTTCACAGTGACAGTATTCCATGAGTCTTGTGATCAATGTTGAGACTCACTAATCACAATTTCTGACAGTGGGGTGAGGACCAGAATGTTTCCCCGCCTCCTACCACTCCCTTTTCTCCTAGACGAAATATGTTGCCCCACAGATGTCGCTGGACTGGGACAACACACCGCGGTCATGCCGCGGTCACACCACAGTAATGCCGTCATTTGGCCCTACTCCAGGATGACACCCCGTGGTGGTTCACAGTGATAGTATTCCATGAGTCTTGTGATCAATGTTGAGACTGACTAATCACATTTCTACTGGAGGGGCGAAAACTGGAATGGTGCCCCACCTCCTCCCGCTCCCTTCGCTCCTGGCTGGAAGATGCTACCCCGTGGATGTCGCTGGACCGAGCAAACATGTTGCGGTCACGTCACAGTCACACCGTGGTCATGTCGTGGTCACGCTACGATCATGACACGGTAATTCCATGATTTGGCCCTACTCCAGCCACATCCATCCCACACCAGCCCCCTTCCAGCTTCATTTCAGCCCACTGCCACCATTATTCCAGCCCGCAACAGCCCCCCATTCCACCTTCGAATCAGCCCACACCATCCCCCCAGCACCTGCAACCAGCCCCCTTTCACCAGCATTCCAACCCCCTTCCACCTGCATTCGAGCCCGCACTATCCCCCAGCCACCTGCAATCCATCTCTCACCAGCCACCACACCAACCACCACCCCTAGCCTCCTGCAAAACAATCATGCCAGGCCTCTGCCACCTACAAAACAGCCCCATCCACCAGTTCCATCCCTCACTAGCCCCCGGCCTCCTACATCCCAGCCCGCACCAGCCCGTACCACATGCCCAACATCCCCCAGCCACCTGCAATCCAACCCATACAAGTCCCCTACCACCTATTCAAGCCCGCACTATACCCCTATCATCCCCCTACTGCCTTCCTTCCCACCCGCATCAGACACCGCACCAGCCCCCAGCCTCCTACATTCCAATATTCACGAGAAAAACTCCATGAAAATCAAAAAAAGAAAATGTGAAAGAGGATCCCCTTGCCCGAGCCCTCTTTTCCCTGAAAAGTAGCCATGTAAACTTCCATTAATGTTCACCGAGAACATTGGGGTAGAGACGCATCTTTTAACCCAAGATGAGAACCTAGCTGGAAAGACAAGAAGATCCAAAGCAGCCCAAAAGAAGTCCCACATAACCATATCAAAAGCCTTGAATAAATTGATCTTGAAGGCACACCTAGGAACCCCAGAATCAAGATGGTAGCCCCACAATAATTCATGGGTAACAAGATTCTTAGGGTGAATTGGGTTTGGTAGTGAAGGTTGAGGATATTTTTATCCAGCTATAGATTTATGAGTATCTTAAGGTTATTTTTGTAACCATCCTACTAGAGGGTCCGAGTTATAAGTGGTGGAAGTCTATTATTCAGACTAAGCCAGACAAATACTATTCTTGGAAAAGTTTCAAGGCATTTTTCATTTATAATTTCATAATAAAGTGAAGGTACTAATGGATATAGAATTTTCTAGGAGGGGTTGTCCAGGTGGGGTGTCCAAGGGCTATCTGGGGGGGTGATGCGGGGTCTGTAGGGAAAGGGGAGGGTGTAGGTGGGGTGTCTAGAAGGGGTTGTCCAGGGGGTGTCTACAGGCTGTCTGAGGGGGGGTTTGTAGGAAAAGGTGCAGGTGTGGTGTCCAAGGGTTGTCCAGGGGGGTGTCGGGGGGTCTGCAGGGCAGGGGGGAGGTTGTAGGTGGGGTGTCTAGGAGGGGCTATTGAGGGGGTGTCCAAGGGCTGTCTGGGGGGGGGGGGGTTCGGGGGGATCTATTGGATAGGGGGCAGGGTGCAGGTGGGTTTCTTGGGGGGATGTTCATGGGGTGTCCAAGGGTTGTCCGGGGGCTGATTTGAAGAGATAAACCCACGATCAATGATACCTAGCCTCATATCAATAATTTTTCTAATGATTTTTGGAAAGATATTCCCAATAGTAATAGGTCTAAAATCCTTTACATCCATAACAATTTCCTTCTTTGGGATCCGGGCAATAAAATTGGAGTTGATTCCATAGGGCATTGAGGCATGGTTAAAGAACTCCCTCATAGCATTAAGGAGATCAACACGAACTATGTCTCAGTAGAACATAAAGAATTAATTTATGAACCCATCAAGACCATCCACAATCTCAATATTTAGAGAAAAAAGGGCACTCTTAACCTCCTTCTCATCAAGGGATGGAACAAGGGAGATTGTTGGATTGGTGTAGCCCGATCCGGTTGGGCCGAATGCTTGTGGCCTGCATCTTTGGAGTCAACTGTAGCAACTTTGACCATTGTAGCAGTGCAAACTTTGGAGTCCTCTTTACTATTGCACTTTTTACTTCCAGCCGACAGCCACTAGAGTATTGGATAAATATAAGAAAATCTTAATAAGATTGAAAAGGTCTATAATAATATTTTCTCATCTCTCTTTACTAATAAATAAATCTCCTCCTCCATGAATATCTTGAGTAGAGTTGTCATCACTTTAAATTGGTCAACCTATTCCTTGAAAACCCATTCTACAGAATCTGCGTCAATTAATCCTGATGAGATGAATTCACATCACCTATAACGATATGGAAATACTATTTGACTATAGACTAGATCGAATCATCATCAACTAAAGTCGAGGGAGGTGGAGCACTGGATGTAGATGCAATAATAGGAGGTTCCTGATAACTCAAAATTCCACTGAAATATAAAAGAAGTATTTCATTGAAATATTATAAATATACTATGGATACTTAATCTAAAGGAACTGGGGAAACAACTATCTCAACACTAGGTAAAGAAGCCTCTATGGGTTATGATTTGGTATGTACATCTAAGGGAAAATCCTAAATCTCACCTGCTTGGCCAATCTGCTAAACAAAGGATCCCTTAGGATATGTGCAGGGGATGTGTAGGGGGTTGTTATCCAGCAGGGGGGGCTATACAGGGGGTCCAGTAGGGGGGGATTCTATCTAGGGGGTCCAGCAGGGGGGCTGCTATCTAGGGGGGTTGTCCAGGGGGTCCAGCGGGGGGGGGCTGTCAAGGGAGGGCTGGGGATGCTGTCCAGGGGGTCTAGCAGGGGTGGGGGGATGCTGTCTAGTGGGGTCCTATAGGGGGACAAGGGGTGTGAAAGGGGGTGTGTGAAAGGGGTGCAAGGGATGTGGGGGGGGGGGGCTTCTGTCCAAGGGTGCAAAGGGGGGTGTCCTACAGGGGTGGTGCAAGCGGGTCCAACAGGGGGCTTCTGTCTAGGGGGTCCATCAGGGGGGTGTTGTCCAGGGGGGTCCAGCAAGGGGGGCTCTATCTAGGGCGTCCAGCAGGGGGCTGCTATCCATGGGGGTCCAACAGGGGGATGGTGCTGTCCAGAGGGGTCCAGCAGGGGGCTACTATTTTCCAAGGGGGTCTAGCAGGGAGTATGGGGGTTATTGTCCAGGGGTTCTAGGAGGGAGTAGGGGGATGCTGTCAAGGGGGTCCAGCATGGAGTAGGGGGGTGCTGTCCGGGGGGTCCAGCAGGGGGGTGGGAGGGCTATTGTCCACGAGGGTCCAGTTGGAGGGTGGGGGTGGCTGCTGTCCAAGGGGGGGATGTTTTTTTTATGAAGTGGGAAGGGTTTTAGCCACAGTTCAATGAACCGTGGCTGGTATTGTCATGGCTATAGGGCCAAACCTATATCCAAGGTTTCAAACTGTGGCTATTGGTTTGGCCCTATAGCCACGGTAATACCATCCAGGGTTCAATGAACCGTGGCTATAACCTATAGCCATGGTTTGTGGGCTTATAGCCACGGTTTCAAACCATGGCTATAGCCTAATTTTCTAGTAGTGTCCCTCTTTTAATTAAAATTCTACCCATGGAAAATATTAAATTACATTAATATAGGGCTCATTTATAATATTTTTGATGATGGGTGAATGTTTTTATCTTTTTCTTTCTTTTTAAATGAAATAACCCTTGTTTAAGGGTGTGATTTAATGTTAAAAGTTGTTTTTTATGTTACACCTAAGGGAGGAAAAACTTTTTATCTATCCCTTAGTTCAACTATAATGACACATACCACTCTATCATAGACATGAAACCTTTCTTGGCCCATTATGGTTTACCATTTTGATCATCCCTTTATAGGATATAGGTAAGAATTTTATCTCTGATTCTAAAATGGGTTAAATTGGTTATAGAAATAAAGGAACTTTCAATTAAAATGTGAATTAACTATTAAGTTTTTATGTTATAATAGTTTTATTTTTTATAGTAAATATCCCTTTTTTATTTATGGTTTAAATTTTTAACTGGAAGATAACTTTTTTTCTTGATATAGAATAGATAGAAGTTGGATGTATTATACTGATAGGATTTAAGATTTTTCATTTGACAATGCTTCATATGGAGGTTTTATATAGTTTCCATGCTATAAATGTGTTGGAATCCCATGGTTAATCTGGGAAGAAGTTATCTACCATATAACAAAATTTGGATTTCAAACAAACTATTATGTTTAGTATCACCATGGAAAGACGAGTCAATGTTCAACTGGTGAAAACAAATGGAAAGTTATTTGTTCTTATTATGTGATGACACCATCATAGAAAGATCAATTTATGACAGTATTAGAAAATATAATGGTTCTCGATGTCCATTCCAGCAACATATCTAAACGAGTCAACATAAGATATGTGAAACTAAAATCTCTGAAAAATCGTGATTATTGCATCCTTCTTCAAGAGTTGATTCCAATAGAATTTCAGAATTTGATATCCAATAATTTAAGTGTGATAGGGATTCTCTTGTGCCATTTTTTTAGAGACATTTTTTCTAAAAGGTTATCCAAGTCATTCTTGATAAAAATTCAGCAGGAGGAGCCATTAATTTTATGTGTGATGGAAAAGATTTTTCCTCAATCCTTTTTCACTTGCATGTTTCATTTAATAGTTCATCTTCCAAATAAAAGACTTCTTGGGGGACTAGTTTCATTTCGGTGGATGTATCCTACTGAAATTAATATATGCACAATGAAATAATATGTCTGAAATAATAATTTTCCTAAAGTTTCGATTGTGAGGGGTTATCTGGTTCAAGAATGTATGGATTTTTTTTAATGTATTTTTCTGATGCCACCACAAGAAATAATCAGCCAATAATAAATGAAGATGAATAGTATGGGGAAATTGAGGCCTCGTTTCCATCTCTTCCCCAAACAAGAGGAATTTTTGGGTCTTATATATTTGCTACATTGAGCCTTGAAGAGCGGGAGATGTCACATCACACAGTCTTGTTTAACGGTGGTTTGTTCGATGACTATATCAAGTAAGTGATTTAGATATTTATATGTTATCTCATATTATGAAATCTCACACATAACATACACTTTTATTATCATTTTATGTTGGGAACATAAATAAATTATAAGTATAGTTTATCAATATTTTTCTTTGATAAGGAGAGAGGCTTTGCATAGCCTATAGTTTCATGCTTGGTTGAAATCAAAGGTATTACCATTTCTTTAATTAGTTTAAAAAATAGATATCCATTTAATTTTATTATTCATATATATTTCAGGTGTTGAGTTTACCTATTGACACCGTTTCTCAAGAATTGAGAGCTTTGGATTTTGGTCCTAATTCTTTGGTTCGTGAATGTAAATCTTTAATAATCAATGGGTATAAATTTGTTACACTGGATTGAGCGGTGAAAATGAGAACACAACATGATGACATTATGTTAACTGCTACAACATATTGTCATTCTAGTGTATTAGATAGTCACCCTCAATATGAATATGTGTATTATTATAGACTAGTTGATAAAATATTGTTATTGGATTATTACTCTCAAGGTAGAGTCATTGTGATGAAATGTATATGGTTTTATTCAATGAAATGACAGGGTACATTTATTGATGACTATGGATTTAGAGTTATTGATATGAGTCGATTTATACGTAACTATGAACCATAAATTTCTGGCCACATGAACATTTAAGTCAGGTATTAGGTGAGGAGAACCTAGGGAGAGTATGATGTTGACCAGGGAAAAACATTGTCCCCTCTAGGTATTGGTCATCATTGGGATCCTCTCAATCCTCCCAGACCTCTGAGCTAGAAATCTCTCATGTTGAAGCAGCTGAGGCAAAGAAAATAGCTTTAGAGGAGCGTGAAAGAAGTAAGTTGATGACTGAACATTTCATGAAAGCTATGGTAGTTTTGAGTCAGTCGCTTCCATCAGAGGTTGTTGCTACTTTTCAATCATATATGGAGTCAATGATCTCTTTAAATGATGGTTCGGGTGATGCCAATGAGGGTCGTAGTGGTGATGAAGGTGGTGGTGATAGATCTATTGGTGGTGAGGATGTTGTTGATGTTGTTGTTGGTGATGAGGATTCTAACGATTTTGCGGATGTTGATGATGATGATGATGATGGACATGGACATGGGGATGGATATATTGGTGATGGGGGGGATATTAATCCCATCCATTTTTGACTTAGTAGGAGACTTATGTATGTACTTTAAGAACATGAATTGAATTTTTTTATGGATGAGAATGGTTAATTTATTTTCTTCTGAAATATTCTGCATAAATTTTTGCATGCATTTACACAAAGCTAACATTAGAATCCTTAGTCATGCATATGGGTAAGTGATTCCTTTACTACCATATAATACTTATATCCAAATGATATCCTATATAGTGACATTGGATTCCATTTATTATGCTTGATTAGTTTATGGATAATGATGAATATGATCCTCAGATGGTGAGAGGTTTTTTTCTAATATCTTATACCCTCATCTATGTTTTATTTGATATTATAGTCTCCCATTTTTTTATTTCTAACCAACTAGTGTCTCACTTGTGACTAAAAGTGGAAGTAAATCAGATTATCATAAGTATAAATTCACTAGGGGTGGGGATGGGTGCATGGGGTGGGGATGGGTGCAGGAGGAGGGGGGCTAGGTGTGGGGGGGGGGGCTGGGTGCTGGGGGGAGGGGGGCTGGGTGCAGGGGGTGAGGACGGGTGCAGGGGGAGGGGGCTGGGTGCAGGAGGTGGGGCTGGGTGCAGGGGGTGGGAGGAGGGGGCTGGGTGTAGGGGGTTGGGGCTAGGTGCAGGGGGAGTGTGCAGGGTGAGGGAGAAGGGGCAGTGTGTAGGGGGTGGTGGGGGTGAAGGGATCAGGGGTGGAGGGGGTGAAGGTGGTAGGGGTAGGGGGTCGGGAGGTGGGGGTGGGTGGGGAATGACGGTGTAGGTTGGGGTAGTGGGAGTGAAGGTTGGTCAGGGGGCAGCATGGTAGGGGTAGTGTGCAAAGGTTAGTGGGGCTGAAGGGGGAAGGGGGTAGTGTGTAGGGTCCAGAGACAGACCCAATGCAGTTTGATTATTGGAATATTGAATTGTATTTTGGTTTTTTTGTCTATTTCTATATATATTGAATTATTTTATTATGATTTATATTTTTTATGTAGTAGTTAACTTTTATTATTATTATATTTAATTGTATCCTCCTCTAATGAGACCATCATACCTCATCACCGACGCTGCTCTGAGGTGACCCCTCTATCTCCTCCGGTGCATCTCTGATGGTATGTATTTCCATTTTCCATTTTTTTTTATTCTTTTCTATTTCTGCTATTAGTTTCTCCCCCTCATATGACTATCTTTGAATTTTTTTTCTGTAGGTGAACCTATTCAGATGCACCTCCAATGTTATGTTTTTTTATAGCATGAAACTTTGGTGTCATAAACTTAATTTCAAATATATAAGCTTCTATAAATTAGTTTAATTGTCTATTTTTAACTGCATTTTTTTCTATGCTAATATTCTCTTTTTTGTTCCAAGCTTATTATAATAGGGTGATAGAAATATCTAATCGATTAAAAATGTGTGGTCGTATTAAAGAGGATGAAGAGTTGTGGAAATAGGTTGGATGTTTTAGGCATTATGTGCTTTAGATTCAATTCACATAAATGTTATATAATCGATATTCATTTCAATAATAACAGAATTAGGCCTCGTTTCTGAATTTTTTTTTTCTGAAATTTATTTTATGTGTATTAGGGGTTGGGTACAAGCACATCTAAGGAAGGAAAATAATACTTCAGTGAGCTCCAAAAGCACAAGAAGGAATTTCTGTGGGTCGAAGATGAATATGGCAATGTAATTGAGCTTGCATTCAACAAGAAAAAGATAAAAGCTAGAAATAATTGTCTTCAGCAGTTTGAGGTTCAGAATTGACTTTGACAATTAATTTCTAGGGTTATATGTAATGATCTTTTTATGCCTATTAAAATTTCATTTCTGAACCCCGATGAATTCATCTGTGGAGTCCTAAGGTATCAAAATAGGTGGGTGACATGCTTGGAATTCCATCCCACAAATAACGCAATTATGTTGTCTGAGGATAAGGTTGGTTCTTTAATTGTCCTTTTGATGTATATACTCTGAGAAGTATGTATTTTATGCTGTTAATTTATATATTTTTCGTTTCCTTGTTTCCTTTGAAAATAAAGGACAACTTGGTGTTTTGGATTACAATAAGGATTATGAAAAGATGGTGTACATAAACATACACAACAACATACTCAACAATATAAGGTGAGTTATGTGTTTATTGGGATACAGGTTCCAACTATATTTGTATGTATAAGATGCACATTTTTTTTCCTAGGAATAATCATGCACGTTCTCACACACACACATTAACACAACTTTCCATATAGAAGAACAAAAACCACTTATTTTTTCATACCATATCAAAAGTGATCATTGATAAGTGTTATAATCAGTGTTTTCAAATAGAGCCTTAATGATATTCCCCCCACCTCAACTGTGTATATGCCTCTTAAAAAATGGTTGCACAATTTGTGATAGGTATAATGGGACAAATGATGGATCCGTATATAGCGTATCCTCATATGAAATTGTTTGTTGCACTGACATGGAAACTGTAATTGAAACATCTTTCATGGACCTTAACTCCAATGGATGGCAGGTAGTGTTGGCCAATGGGTCAAAAAATTTGTTCCATTGTATGACGTATTATCAACTTCCAATTCATTATATGGTTTGGGGCAACCTCTTAACTGACCATCAGGAGTTATGTTCGTATAAAGATTCAATTGTGACTTATAGATGCCTTTTTTGTAGGGCCCAAGCAGTTGGAAGATGTTATATGGTTTGGATATTAACTTGGATAAAGGTCTTGTCCTTGTTGTAGATAATTTTGGGCTTTTTTACATGTAAGTATTCTTATTAGAAACTTTTTAGTTTTATAGTTGGTGCTTTTTTAAAAAAACTTTACTATCTACTTGAGATGTCATTTTAATTATGTAATTAGAATGCTTGAAATACATCCTTACAAGCATGTCTAAGTTATTGATTTTTTTTGATTGGATTGAAAGAATTTGGGATCATTTAAATTATATTGAATGAGGTTGATGTTTATCCATGACTTGTATCTTTTTAAAGATCTATTTAGAACATGTCTACATGGTTTTATTACTCATTAAATGTTAGTTGTTGATATATGATTCAAATTATCTACCTCAAGGATATTGCGAACATGTGCTAGGTTTTATTACTCATTCAATGTTATTTGTTGGTATATGATTCAAATTAGTTGCCTTAAGGTTTTCATTATAATTTAAATGATTCATTGATATAGACAAATAGAATTGTTGTAGAGAGAGGGGGGAATTAATGGTTAGTTTCCATTATAATTGAAATGATTTACTGATATAGACAACTAGAATGAACTCAGAAGATAGAGGAACGGTTGGGGGGGATGGTGTGTGTAGGGTGAGGGGGGTATGAAGGGTGAGGGGTGTGCAGTGGGAAGGGGGAAATGGGGTGTGTGCAGGGTGAGGGGTGTTTCTACTAGTATTTAGGGGAGGGGCTGGTGCTGGGAAAGAGGGAAAGGGGGTGTGCAGGGGAGGGTATGGTGCTGGGGAAGAGGGAAGGGGTTTGTGAAGGGGAGGGGGTGTGAAGGGTGAGGGGGAGGGGGTGTGAAATGGGAAGGGGGAAGTGGGGGTGCAGTGGGAAGGGGCAATGGGGAATGTTTTTACAAGTATTCAGGGGAGGGGGGATAGTGCTGGGGAAGAGGGTAGGGGTGTGCGAGGGGGGGGGGGCTGGTGCTGGGGAAGAGGGAAAGGGTGTGTAAAAGGGCGACGGAGGGGGGAGGGGTGTGTAGGGTGGGTGTATAAGTATTCAGGGGGGTGCTGGTGAAGAGGGTAGGGGTGTTGGGGATGAGGGAAGGGGTGTGTACAGGGGGAGGTACAGGGTGAGGGGGATGTCTAGGAAGGGGGTCCAGGGGGTGCTGGGGGGGGGGGGGGCAGTGTCTAGGGGGCAGGGAGGGGTAGTGTGGGTTCATGGGGTGTGAATATATGCAGGTGAAGGGGGTGAAGGGGGATGGGGGTGAAGGGGGCAGTGTGCAGGTGTGTGGGTGCAGGGTGGAGGGGTAGGGGTGTGGGGTGTGGGGGTGTAGGGGGAAGGGGCTATCTTGGAGTGTGCAGGTGGTAGGGAGGGGGGTTATTCAAGAGTGTAAAGGGGGCAGGGAGGGGGCTATTCTGGAGTGTGAAAATGGTAGGGAGGGGGGTTTTCCAGGAGTGTGGAGGGGGCAGGGAGGGGGGAAGTCCAGGAGTGTGCAGGGAGGGGGAAGGGTGTGGGGGTGTGGGGTGCAGGTGGAGGGGGTTGTCCAGGAAGGGTGTCGGGGGGGATTTGAATATATGCTGGTGAAAGAGCTCAAAAGATAGTTTGGATTCTTGTTTTTGGCTTCCTGATGGCTTTTCCTTTTCGATCATTTGTTGATTCTGATGAATTTTATTGGTATGCCAGATAGGGATGCATGCTATGCAGAGAACCAGCAACAAAACATAGCTGATGTAATTGATTTTCTTCCATGACTTGCAACCAGGATTAACGTGAATATAAAATTCAGGAGGTAATGATTATTTTATACCATTTTTTTGCAATACATTAGTAACCATTTCTTGTGTTTTTAATCAAATTGACTTGGTATACACCATGCTTGCAGAATTGATGATTTTGAGTTTACTCCTGAGTGTGCAATATTCAATCTTCTGAACATTGCTCTGTATCATGGTTGGATAATTGATCCCCAAGTATGCACTTTTTAATCCTACACCATTATATTTTTTTAGAAAAAATATTTTATACATTCTCTCAGTTTATAGTTTCCCTTTTTCCTTCTTCTTCTTGACTTTTCTTAATATACATGTTTTCCTATATATGCATGCATGGGGGTGTTGGGGGGGGGGGGGTTCCAAGGGGTGTCTAGGGGGGAGGGGTGTCTAGGGGGGGTGTCTAGGGGTGTCCAGGGGGAGTCCATGGGGGTCCATTGGGGGTGTACAGGGGGTTTCCAAGGGGTGAGGGGGTGTCCAAGGGGGTGTCCAGGGGGGTCCAGTGGGTGGTGTCCAGGGGGGTGTCCAAGGGGGTGTCCAGGGGGTCTAGTGCGGGGTGTCCAAGGGGTGTCTAGGGGGGTCTAGTGGGGGGGTCCAGAGGGGGTGTACAAGGGGGGGTGTCCAGTGGGGGGTGTCTAATGGGGGTGTCCAGGGGGTGCAAGGGGGTTATGTCCAGTGGGGGTGTGCAAGGGGATTCTGTCTTGGGGGAGAGTGGGGGTGTGCAAGGGGGAGGGGGTGTACTGGGGGGGTTTGTCTAGGGGGGGAGGGAGGGGCTGCAGGGGGTGTCTAGGGGGAAGAGTGGGGGTGTTCAAGGGGGGTGTTCTTGGGGGGGGGGGGGGTTGTCCAGGGGAGAAGGGAGGGGCTTCAGGGGGAGAGTGGGGGTTTGAAAGGGGGAGAGTGGGGGAGTGAAAGGGGGGAGGGGGTTTTCTGGGGGGGTGGGTCTGTCCAGGGGGAAGGGAGGGGCTGCAGGGGGTGTCTAGGGGGAGAGTGGGGGTGTGCAAGGGGTAGGGGGTAATGGGGGGTCTGTCCAGGGGGGAGGGAGGAACTGCAGGGGTGTCCAGCTACTATTTCTGGGAAAATGATCTATATCCATGGTTTGAAAAACCATGGGTATATATGCTATTGAAAACTATCTATACCCACGGTTTATTGAACTGTGGGTATGTGCACTGTGAAGAAACCTTCCTATAACCATGGTTTACTTAACCGTGGGTATATAATTTCTACTATAAAAATTTATACCCACGGTTCTTTAAACCATAGGTATAGGTGTATACCATGGGTAAGATGAAATTTTAGTGTGTTATACCCACAATTTCTAAAAAAACTGTGGGTATAGGGAAATATCGACGCCTCGGGAGCCCACAATTCATCAAACCATGGGTATAGCCAATACCCATAGTTTGATGGGATATACCCATGGTTTCAAACCGTGGGTATAGAAAAATTTTCCAGTAGTGTATATGAAGGATTCAGTCAGTAATCAAACATTCACGTGTAGAATAAAAACATAGCAGTTTTACTTGGTTCACCACTAAGGGCTAGTCCATGGAGCATATGATGACAGTGTGTCATTCATAACAAAAACCACTAATATTCACTAGTTTTGGAGTATAATATTTCAAACAGATTCACTATGTTTCAGGCACACTGCCTTTACAATATTTTAGGGATACCTCACTACAACCCTCAGAACGCTTCCACCCACTCCCCATTGCTCACTACTTTGAGAGAATTCTAGCTCAATTTATCAACTTGATGGTCGCTTCAATGGATTGGAATTAAATTATTTATCCCAAACATAGCACAAGACTCTTATTTCACTGTAGACCTGAGTTTATGCACTTTGAAAGCATTGTTATCTTAAAACTAAATGTTCAAAACTATTTTTTGAAAAGATCCTTCACGAAGATCCCTTCCCGAAGCTCCCTTGACATTGCAGAACAAACTACCTCATGAAGCTCACTGAGTAAAATAAAAATAACTCCATCATCATGAATCTCCCTTCATGAATCTCCCTTGACTTCACGGAACAAACTACCTTCGGGAAGTTTACTATGTCAAATTGAAATACCCCCATCATCATGAAGAACCCTTTAATCAAAATCATTAGCATCAGTCAAGACATACAATCTTTTCAAGATGCTCAAGATTAAATAGAAATCCATATTTTTGAAACTCCCTTATCTTTTTGACATCATAGTGTTTCCAGATTTTCCTTGAAAAACTCATGTGAAGTGAAGAGGGGTAGCCTCATATTTATAGGCTCAGTCATTCACGATGCTCCACCGCCTCTTAGTGTATTTTTCAGATCTTTCAAAAATGTCTTAATGGTTCTCCTCATGTCGCTAAGATCCATGGTAATTCTTTGTTCATGATGCTCGTCATAACCACAGAGCTTTCCATAAAAACCCTTCACGACATTCATGGTATATGTCACAATTGTGGAGAACACAATCACCATCCACGATGCTCCAATTTTTCACTATTCATGATGCTCATTTTTGTCATGTAGATCACCATAAAATTTCTTCAATCCTTCACAGAACACCACTCGTGAATCTAATATTGATAAAACTCATACATTTTCCATATTTTTATAAGGCCTTCAAGGAAATCTACTTTTCACACTACTATCAAAACTCCAAATTTTGGACCCCAAAAATTTGGAAAACATTGGGAAATGTTTCCACCTTCAATATTGTTGTTAGTTTGAACTATAAGATCCCTTTACTTGAAAACTCTATAATCTTTCATGTCAGGATTGACAACAAACACAAACCATACTCCATTTCCAGCAAAGAAAATCTTTGGTTCCAACACCTATAGTTGTTTTTTAGGGTAACCTGTCCCGTATCGGGATTAGGAAGAGATTCACAAAGATATTTAAAAAATTTAAGAGATTCCTAGAGTAGGAAAAAAATTCCATTCAAAAGGGTGTGATGAGTCCAACTTCCCATCTTCTCAATCGATGTAATTCCCTAAAATTCATCAGGGCTGAAAACCCAGGTGACCACCTACCTTTAAAAAGCAGGTTTGTACCTAGTTATGGATGAGGGAACCATTGGTAGTTCCCAATAAGAGTGATAATGGTAGCTAGATGTACATGGTTGTGCACAACATAAACCCCCCACAATTGAAATTGTCAGAAGGATCTTGTCTATTCCTCTTATCCCAATGGAATAATCATGTAGCATGTTAATGTGTTACAAGTGAGGGATAAAATATTTTTGAAATTTATGAAAAGTTTATTAAGATATAAGAGTTCACAACGGTATAAAATTAAGGTTATTAATTTATAGGGACCAAAGTGAAGTTTTGGAAAGTATAACCTAGGCATAAAAGAAAATTTTAGCCTCTTGAATAGTTAAATACAACATTTGGAAGAATTTAGTGAGAGAAAATCTCCTATCCTCTCCTATAAAGTTCTTAAAGATATATTTTGAAGGATGAACAAGGTCAGATCGATCCCACTTTCTCAGTCCATACCACATTCTCCATGCAATTGAAGGGACATCATAATGCTCTTAAATTTCTCACACTAGAACCTTATAAATGTATATTTATGATCCAAGAGATGTGAATCACATGTGTACAATCTATTGGATGAATATCTTTGTGCCTTTGATCCACAACACATCTATTATGAGAAAATCAAATCGTAGACTTCAAAAGAACAAGGTATCATTTACGCTTTCATTCAGTTTTATTTTTCATGATTAAATTGAATTAAAAATGATCCCTTAAGAAATATTGGAAAGTCTTTTTGTAGAATTAGTGTTTTTAACAAGAATCTAAACCCAAAATTTTTAAATTTCATGTTTTTATGCTTCTTCTAAACCTCAGTTTCCTTCAATAGCAATAATAAATCTACTATTTTAATTAATTGGGCTCTATTTTATAATTTGAGGGATGATGTTGTAAAGTTTATTTTTAAATAAAATTTCATTTAGAACTCAATTATACCCTCATATTGAGTTATCTAATATGTAAAAAAGGAAATATTTGACCTAATAAACCCTTCGGGATGAGTCGTATAGACATCTTTAACTAACTTCCCATTTAGAAAATCAGTTTTGACATCCATTTTTGAAATTTCATAATCATGGTAGGATTCTATTTAAAGTAATATTTTTATGTATTTTAGTATCTCTACTAGTGAGAATATTTCTTCATATTATATTCATTGAAATTTTCGAAAAACCTTCATAGCCAGTCGTGTCATATAGGTATTTACTTTACCATTTATGTATAGTTTTTTCTTGAATACCCATTTTTACCTAATGGGTTTTACATCATCTAAAGGGTATACCAGCACCCATAAATTATTTTGATACATTGAATCCATTTCATAATGCATGGAATTTTACCATTTAGTATAATTCCTACCATATACTTATTCTTTGTAGGTCATAGGTTCATCATTATCTAAGAATAATGTGTAACATGAATCAGTGATAAGAAAACTATATTGATCTAGTTATATAGCATATCAAGTAGAAATATGTAGTACTTATGTCTTGGGAATATCTTTATCTCCCAATTTCTCTTTTGAATATTGTTATCATACTAAATTTTGTGCATATAGAGTATCAACTTCATCAAAGTCAATCTTTCTTCTACTATTTCCATTGGAAGTGTTTTCCCTTTCTAGAAATATGGAATGTCTTACCAAAATAACTTTTATAATTAAAGACTTA
Source organism: Viscum album (assembly GCA_963277665.1). Lineage (NCBI taxonomy): Eukaryota > Viridiplantae > Streptophyta > Magnoliopsida > Santalales > Viscaceae > Viscum > Viscum album. The sequence goes on from OY728143.1 coordinate 950,708,620, forward strand.
TATAGATAATATAACTTAGTTTCTTTAGGATAACCCATAAAGATGCACTTTGTGCTTCAAGATACTAATTTTTCACAGGGTATAGTCTTGAAAAATGTATCACATCCCCATACACATTTGTGCGGCAGATTGGATTTCTTTTCATACAACAACTCATATGGATTCTCATCTTTTGATTTAGTTTGTACTCGTGTAATGGTATATACCACTTCCTACAATTCGTATCCCCAAAAGGATAATGAGAGAGTTTTTGGACTCATCATTAGTCTAACAATTTCAAGAAAGGTATGATTTCTCCTTTCACTAATGAAATTCCACTGAGGTTTATAAGGAGGAGTGATTTGGGATACCATCCAACACTCTTTTATGTGATCAATGAAAGCTTGGTTAAGATACTCTCCTCCTTAGTTTGAGTATAGTGCCTTTATTTTCTAACCAAACTAGTTTTATACATTAGGTTGGTATTACTTAAACATCTGAATGGAATTTGACTTATACCTCATTAAGTTGATATAGTGATACCTACTATAGTCATCAGTAAATGTAATGAATTATGAAAAAATACCTCCTTTATCTACTAGAAACAAAACACATACAATAGTATGAATCAATTTTAGTAATTTGGTGGCTCTTACTCCTTTCCCAATGAAGGGTTTTTTGGTCATTTTCACTTGTAAATATGAATGACATGCATCCAAGGGTTTTAACTTAGAAGAGTCTAAGTACCCTACTTGGTGTAATTTATGTAAATGATTCTCATTTACATGACCAAACCTAAAGTGTCATAAGAGGGTGTTATATGAATCATTTTCATTGTTTTTTCATTTATTTCCATTGTGGGGTTTTCAATATCAAGTATATACAAGCCACTATTAAGATGTGGCATACCATAACATATGTTATCCTTATAAAAGAGACAACATTTATTTCCAAAAATGAAATAAAATTCAATGGTTTCCAAACTTAACCCTAAGATTATATTTTTCATAACTAAAGGAACATAATAACGATTATGTAATACAAGAATCAAACCACTAGGTAAAGTTAGATGATAATCTCCCACTGCCAAGGATACTTGTCTCGCTCCATTTGCAACCTGAATATCCACCTCACCTTTTGAAATATTCAAGAACATAATTGGTTCCTATATGTGAATACAAATTTGTGAGACACATGTTATATCCAATACCAAACTTGTAGATAAAAATGGATTGCATTCAATGAAAAAAGTAACTAAGGTAGAAGTGTCACCTTGCTTCTTTTTCATAGGCTTGAAATTATTCTTCCAGTAGCCTTTCTTTCCATGTATAAAGCAAAAAACCTCCAACTCATTACCCTCCCTATATATCTTTGTCTGTTTGGAATGATAGTGCATCAGTATCTTTGGATTGGGTTTAACATTATACCCCTCATCCTTTAAATCCACCTCTAGTTCACTGAAAAAACTAAAGAATTAGTATTCTTTATATCCTTATCATCTTGGAGAACTAAATCCAATAGTTCTAGGAGTGATTTTATCATGTTATTCATGTTTTAATTAATAATAAAAGTAGAAAATTTTGGTAGTAAAGAGGAAAAGATGATATTAGTCACTAGTTCTTGGTTCAATTTGAACCTAAGAGATTTAAGTCACTTGATGTACCCAATCATCCTGAGTACATTATTTCTTGCATGATTCTTTTCTACTAGCATACATCTATTTAGTGGACTTGATAACTCATAACTTTCTTTCCTTGATATCTCTTGATATAAATCTTGGATATGATTTAGAATCGTGAAGGAATCATTGTCCTAATTAATTTTCTATAGTTTACAAGACATCGGTGAAAACATGATACACTGTACATCTAATGCATCATCTACACGCTTCTTATATTTTTCTTTACCAGCCTTGATTTCTCCCTGAGGGGGATTGACATAAAGTGAGGAATCCAACACATAAATCATCCTCTCTTAGCGTAGCACTATGTGAAATTTCATGTACCACTCTAAAAGTTATGGCCAATTAGGATATTTTATTAATCTAGGATTGATCACAATGATAATGTACTGGTGGTGGTGATTTCCATTTTATATAAAACAAAAATACTTATTAGTTAGTATTTTATCTTGATTAACATTTAGACTTTATCAATTAATTAAATCATTAAATGTATCCACTATTTTATCAAACCCTAGTAGCCCTCGCTACTAGATTCAAAATACTCATTCGCTTGAGTATTCTGGTGGCAAGGATCCCTAGAACCTATTACCATTGTCTACGTTATATATATGACACTACTCAGAGAGTTTCAGGGTAGTAACTGGACTGGACAACCACATTGAATCGTGGTTCCTTGAATTTTTTAGTGAAGTCCCGACTTCTTGGAATTATAACCTTGATTCCCTAAAAAAAATTCCTCTAAAGTGGTAGAAAGTTATCTATGGATACTTCATTGCTTCCAGATTTAGTTAATTCAACCCATAAATCTTATAAAAACTCCCCAGTAGTAGAAAAAGCCCTCAACTATGGTTGAAAATAACCTTATACACTCATTTTTGTTCAAATATAAGCAACTGAAGGCGTTATGACTTTATTACATTAAGGTTTTTATTATTTCTTAATGAATGTAACACTTTTCTATTAAATATGTTCATATTATGTGATCATTATCACAAAAAAATAGTGCATTAATAGAAAACGTCCATCATACCTATATTCATTATTTTCTTATTATTTTATGTGGTCCTAAAAATATGCATATTTATTAAACAATAAATAATGTATAAATTTAAAAAACCATCTAACTGATCTTGAAAACATTGTATTGATTAATCCATTTATACTCAATAGATCAAAGGTGAACATAGGGATAAAATACCTTAGTCTCAATCTGACTCATATCATAGATTTCACCTCAGTCCAATGTTTTTAAATCCCATCTGGGATACCACCTTGTCTTGGTGTGGTCCATATCATATATCGTCATCACCATAATACATAAATACTCACACACAATATAGTGTCTTAGGGAGTGAAAAATACATACAAAATTATACCAATGTATGTGAAATATCTTATACATATTAAGTGAAGATAGATGAAGTGTGGACCGTCAAAAAATAAATACATTATTATAATCATCACACACAGTTGTAATAATTAACTAAATAAATTGAAATCTAGACAAAAATTGGTCATTCAATGCTCAAGACCATTCATCAGATAAATTAAATACACAATAAAAAATAAAATGTGATAAATACATGTCAAGGTCAATTAAATTAATTATTTAATTCGAGTAATTTATTTTGTTCAGTCACATAATTAATTTAATTTTATACCAAAAACTAAATTAATCTTCAAATTTTTAATTTTTTTTACAAAAAATAAATTAATTTTGGGAATATCGTTTTCCTTTTTTTCATTGAACCTAGATAGGGTCGGGAGGGTCAAGAAGAACCTCCCTAAGCCCATTCCAGGTCAAGAAGATACCATGCAAGCTTATTCTAGTTTTGGATTAACCCGCACAGGGTTATTGTGGGTTAGACAAGAACCACACCAACCTATATTTGGGTGGTCAGACCCAGTTTACCATGGTTCAACCGATTTGTACGTAGCTGGTAAGGGGGGTATTTATGGGGGTTGTGTATGGATAGGAGCTCTATGAAATGATGGAAGGCCATCATGGGGATTTTTTAGGTAGGTGGAGTCCAAGGTTGTGGTTACAAGTTAGTTCGACTAGCTAGGCTAGTGCATGCAGTAGTGGTGGGGTTGATGCATATGGTCAGACATTCATGGTTCTAGGAAAGAGCATGCAATAATGGTGCATGGTGTAGGGGTGACCGGCTAGAGGAAACAATGTTGACCTGTCATCCAGGAGCATGTGTCTATAGGGGTAGTGGATGAGATATATCATGTGATGGATGAGGTGGTGGGTGTTAATTTGGAGAATAGCAGGATTAGGGAGGGGGTGAACTACTTCCAAAGGAAGTCCCCCCACCCTTTAGATTTTTCTTTTTTTTAATTATTTTTTTCTATTAGTCGTAGAAGATCCTCACTTTTGTTTCCCCATTTTTTTGTTTTTTGGTATGTTAACCGCCAGCCATACCTAGCCCCACCCTTATTGTCTTTCCCATAATTTTATAAAATCCTAGTAAAATTAAATTTTTAAAAATATTTTTTTTTCATTAAATTTCACCATCAATTGGATCAATTTTTGACCAACCTAAATAGTTCTAGTGAATTTATTCTGGTCGAAACCTAGCCAAAAAATGGGAGGTTTTTCTAAAATGTCTACTATAGACACTTGGACTTATAATTATTTCCCTCCAAAAATATACTCATTTTTCTATCCATATTAAATCTTTAGATGTTCATAAATTGATCTCCTTAAATCTGATAGATACACGGACTTTTCCATTGAGACTGAAGCAAATACCCTTACTTAAATTTAATGAAAATTTAATTTTTATTATCTTAGAGAATTCACATGATTATGTGATATTAATTGTTGGTATTATGGTGCACAGTTGAAGCATATGGGCTGAAGATTTAAAATTTTCATCATTAGATCAACATAACATCATCTTCTCCAAAAATCCAAGCCTCGATAAAGGCCTAAGGATCTTTCATGAATTTATTTAAGAACAAATAAACAAACTATTGCCTTTTTTGGATTGAGGGATCATTCAACAAAATATCTTCATTAACAAACATTGCTTTAAGTATCTCACATTTAATCCATCAATATCATACACATACCCTTCAAGAGTTTTTGAGAATGTTGATCATCATAATATAGATGCTAGCACAGAGGTCCAATGAAACAATTGATGTATCAATGATAACCACAACTCTGTTCATTTAATCTGTAAAGATGTTCTTGGATCTATTTCTTAGAAGAAATGTTTATCTCTCTAGGATGCAGGATATAGGATAGAGGTTCTCTCAAATTTTATTGGATGGATATTCACTCAGAAAATATCTCTATATTTCTTATATAGTGGATGTTAAACCCCCAAAACAGTTTCCTCAACCTTCGTATATTTAAATCCCACTAAATAAGTCATAAATGACATGTTATGAAAAAAAAACTATGTCATGACATCATTTATATTCTTATCACTTAATTTTAATATATAATAACTATATATTACCTGATAAAATAGAGTCATTAACTCAACTCGTAATTCCCACAAATATTAAACTAACATTGAATATTAAAAAAATATTCTTTTGTATAATATTTTTCCATGAATTCACTTAAAACCATTTGAATAATTTTAATAAATAAATTCAACTGCAATTATAATATACTTGAATAGTAATGAATTTATTTATTCATTGGAAATCATTTATTCTTGAACATCTCTTGGACCTCATGGTGGGTCCCACCATGTCCTAAACTCATATTCATCAGAATAGGATAAACTTTTTAATATATTAAGTATGTGGATCTCTAGAACCTTATCTATATAGAAGTGAATATTATTCATAGACTAGGAGTGGATTTTAGCAACTCATTAATACCCCTAAAGAGATAAGAAAATTCATAGCAATGACATCTTTTCCTACTAACAAACTCCATATAATATAAACTTTTTATCGTACGATATCACATAAAGCAGGATACACACTTCATGTCATCATCCTTTCTTACTTTATTATTAATTGATATAACTTGAAGGGCTTGCCTTCTTCTACCATGTCCATGGATTTAGTGACGTTACTACCATATTGATCAACTAGGCCCGAGATATCAATTCCTTTAAAAAGAAAAAAAATTATATCTTAATTATTTAATTAATTTCATCCACAAATGATGCACCCAAAAAAATATACCTCACAATGAAATCAATTTTATAGTTTTTTTCTTTCATAAACATACATAATCAATAATATAAACAAATAATAATCTCAATTCATGATATCATTACACGTGTTACCATATTGGAACTGCTAATGACACATGAAACATTTAGTGTTCTTATTGGTGGGTCAGTTCTCATGATCTCATCTACTTAATATCACCAACTAAAAAATTCATGATAAAAAGTCTTAATTCTTATGATCCCCTACACCTGATATTAAAAAATCAGTTTTGTCCCATCAGTATGATGTATCTAGACCATAGGACATAATAATAAAATTAATGTCATGGTATCTTCATGTTCCTATTATAGTCTGGGAACTACTATTACCTTTTGATACAATATTTAATCTAAGGATATTATCTCAAATATAGTGTATGTATAAGTATCAACATTTTTATTGTAAGAAAACACATGTATATATAAAATTGTATACATGTAGTGGTAATCAAAGTACATACATGAGTTAAGTCTATGGTGTTTGACTTGGTTTCCTAGGACCAACTGTGTGTACTTTGATTACATGTATATTTGATTAATTGAATATTAATAAAATATCTTATTTAATATTGTTCATTGTTATATATTACTTTAAATTAATAATTTCCTAGAGTATATGTCGTATTAACAAGATCGTATCAATTCCCCTCTATGATGACAACAATTAAATGTCATGATGATATTCTTAAATATAGTTTTACATTCAGATAAAATTTAATGATGGGACACATAGAACATGACTATCATGTGAAATTACTCATAGGTGTACGAGACTTCTTCTCATGAAGTTCGTACTTTGTAATCTCCAAGATGGTAGATTATATAAACAGAATCACCAATAAGAATTCTACATGTTTTTTGTAATTAGATATTCTTATCTGTAAGCATGTGTAATAGTTATTAGACTTTATGATTATCATTGATTCATGTCATAAATCACACACTTTGATTTACTAACCAAAATCTTGACGTCATATGTTGGCGGGAAGTAGGGTACATTGGGTGTCTCACAAATGACATGTTATAAATTGATAAGTTGGGGAAGTATTTTTCCCTTCCATCTTTATAGAAGTTGATATCTTAGTCCACTGATTGGAATAGAACTATCACATTAAATTCCATGGTCATGGTTTAATGATATATTTATTTCAAATAATCAAAGAAATATGTATCAAGTATATAGGTTGGTGACATGGATGTTCAACCTACTTGATGAGATATTGTGAAAAAGAGATTATATTACATAGCAAGAATTTTTATGTGGATTTCAATGTTATGACATTAAGTTATTTCTCTTGGGTTCTTTGACCGATTTCTAGATAGTAATCTTGAACTTTAGGCAAGCCTTCCAAATTCCAATGAAAAGAAATCCTATATGGTCACACACTTAGTGTTTTCATTAATCTCAATTAAATTGTATTTGAATTTAATTATTTGAATAAATATTATTCTCAAGATCTATGAATAATTTTATTCAAGTTTTATTTATTGAAAATATTTTTTAATGGATGAAATATTTAATTAAATATTTATTTAGTTATTCAAAAAAATTGAGGAGGATGAACATACCAAGACCGCATCCATTAATAAATATTAATTTTTCATCTAGTAAAAATATATTTATCATTTCACAAGTTAGAACATTCCATAAAATAATAATATTATTATTATTATTATATGGCATGGGGTTTGTTAAATATTATTATATTATTTAAGGTTTGATATAGAATAAAATGTTATTTTAACCAAAACCATAGCTCTATAAATAAATGGTTATGTCTATTGTGTACAGTTAATCAAAAATAAAGAATTGATAATCATTGTGCACAATGAACTTCTCTCTCAAATTTTCCTCCCCTCTTTCTCCCAAGAATGAGAAGAATTATTTCAATCCCAAAGGATCTTAGAGTGATCAAGACGAATAATTCAAGATAATTTATTCTTCATGATAGCATCATAAAATAAATTGGTTTCACTCAGGGATCAAAGGAGAATGTGCGGATCACCACTAGATGGATTTTACACATGAATCCTTATTATATAATGATTATGATTTGAAAGGGTTTTTGGAAGATCAAAAATACCATCAAAGAAAGGATCATAAGATGAGGTAATCAATTCTTCCAATCATAAATAAATTAATTATAAATTTAAAATTAAAGATCTTCTCTCTGGGTTTTGAAAAACTATATATTAAAAGATATTTTAATATTATGCCCACTAAAGGTTCTTTCGCTGCTCCTAAAACCTACAAGTGGTATCCGAGCAGTTACGTTTCAAATTTATAATTATATATTTTAGTGTTCATTTATATACACAATAGTGGTTATATTTTCATTTAAATAATTATTCATTCTTTAATATATTTTAATTAACATTCCTTCGAAATTTTAATTGTCGTCATTCATTATTTCATTTTCGTAAAGTAATTAGAATATATGAAGAATATTCTAAGATTTTATTGAGGTGTGTCAAGGATTCTGTTCGGATAGCATGATATTACACAATGTGGAGTCATAGTACATGTTGTGTACCCAAGTGCAATACACCAAACCATGTCACGACATACATGATGAACTGAATAGTAATTACATGTGGTGTGTTTATTTCACACCATGTGTAGACTGAGACAACCTGGTAAATGAAATGTTAGATTAAATAGTGTGTATATGGCTACACACAGGGTAGTTTACACAGTTTAATAGAAAAATTCACACAAATCTTGTGGTAAAATACATGGTTAAAACCTTGTGATACTAACATCCTAGAGAATTAATGAAGTACATGATTTGTAGCTGATGTATATGGTGTATAGTTCATTAATTATAACATCTAAAATACACCTTGAGTTCCTTGGTGACTTATGTGGACACACGACATGCATGATACAAGGAGTGTACCTATATTATAAACATCGTGTAGTCCCACATTCATTGAACACATCAAGTTATTAGGCAGGTTGAGTGGACACACGACATTCAGAACACATGGATTTTATCTGATTAGTACACTCTATGTAATCTATCAAGATATACACTAAAGACTCTGGTGTGTATCTTGGGTACTTGGGACACAGAATACTGGCATGTGGCTCGTTAGTATATGCCATGTAGTCTAGTTGAGGAACATTCTGAATCCCCAGGTGTGTATCATGGGTACACATCAATCAAGACACATGGCGTGTAACTAGAAAGTATACATTGTGTAGTATACCAATAAATAACAATATTAAATTATATTAAATTTCTAATTATAGCATTAAAACCTTTTTATATTGATTGGAACCTATTATGTTTGAAAATTTAATAATGTTTTTAAAGAATTATTAAATACTCAATTAAATTATTATAACAATCTATAATTATTGGTTCTGCCGTTTATTTATCGTGAATGGATTTATAATGGGTATCTCCAAGAAAATTTGAATATTATTTAGAATAAAATGGAATTAATTAATTAATTAATTAATGAAATAAATTTTATCTTAATAATAAAGAATGGATATGAAATGAATATTAACCAGTTTTACTTTTTCATATTCATTTCATGTGTATGAATGTTCATGATATTGACCAAGACCTGTGTATGAGTTCTTTATTTAATTTAATTTATTACGTGGTTTTTCAATTATAAATTATTAAATTAAAATTATGGCTTGTGTGACATGTCTCCCTTCATTATTATGTAGGACCTGTGTGTCCAATGTTATTTATGTAATCCCCCTTAACCAATCTTTTGGTTCCCATCACATGGGTGTGAGTTATAAATACATGTAATTAATGGAGTATCCCAATATGTGTGGAGGTAGTTCAAGACAGAACCAAGATAGCGACAACCCATGTGATACACAGGTGGACATGTGGAGTGACAAATCATGCCAATACCAGCAAAAAGATTTATTCCCCTAGGTCATAGGTTAATTTATTATCTGATCAATAAATCAACCATTATATAATATCATGATCGGTTCATTTATTTATTTTGATCAATACATTATTTATTTTATGGATGAAAGGTCACAATTACATAAATAAATGAATTAATTTGAAAATATGGAATTTAAATAAATAGATTATGTGTAAATGTTTTATCCAACATGGTGATTAATTAATTAAAATCTACTTAACAATAAAAATAAATTTAAAAGATAAAATAAGACAAAATTTATACATATCAAATTAAAATCCCTTAAATATATATTAAGTTAGACTTAACCTTCTATTACTTGATTAGGAATGAAATCCTTACAACTAAGTGTTTGTCTAACCCTCGTTGGGACACTTACTTTTAACATTGAGTTATTATAAAGGTTATGGGTTGACTTAACCATATTACATCAAGAGACATATCCCTTGTTAGACTTGATGTAATTTGGAGACAATTGTTGACGAAATCTGAGTCAATGTTTTGGGGTAGGGGATTCCACTAAATGGATCAAGGAGTTGTAAGCTCTGTGGTTGGAAAAGATATGCCTACCTAAATACCTTCAAGTACCTTGAACAAAAAATTTTTGGGTTCTATGAATGGGGCGTATGGATACTTTCCACTAGAATATCCTAGAAACTCGAAATTATGAGTTAAATGGTGAGGAAAATTGACACTTGATAAAATAGACAGAGTTTAAAAAGAATTATTATTATTTCTCACATTATTTTTAATTAAGAAAAGCAATAATAATATGATCTTTTAAATTTTATAATAAATGGAAAGTTCATCATACAAACTATCCTTGTGATCCATATTATAGAAAGAACATCTCCTCACTAGAAGTAACTTCTAGAAATGGTTTAGATGCTTTCAATTTTTGTTTCACCATGAATAGAAATATCATGTGCAAGAATTCTCATTGTCTGATCCACCTACAAAATAGGTGAGTAATGAAGAGTTTATTGTTTATGAAAAACATATGAATGATTCTTTAAAAATTCAATGTTTTATGATATCATCTATTTATATTTAACTTATTAATTCTCATGAAAACATTGATAATTTTATCGTACTCAATCTTCTCTATGGTCTATACTCAAAGAGAGCTAGAATAGAATGGTTTGAGATCTCAAAAGATATTTTTCAAAGAAATCTTGTAGAGGGTGTACTATCTAGGACTCACATGGTCAAGATAATTGGATACATTGAGCACCTGGAGGTTCTAGGTTTTAAACTCCCATGTGAACTATGAATTGATATTTTTCTTTCATCACTCCCTCAGAGATTCTTTAGCTTTATTGTAAATTTTAATATGAACAACACTGAGAAGCCTCTTCCAGATATATACAATATTCTTTGACAAGTATATTAGGATATAAAGCATGAAAATAATTTCTTCCTTATGGTGAAAAAATGTAAAGAGAAAGTAAATATCTATAAACCCATAATATTTTGCATGCCCTTCCAAGAAGAGAAAGATCAAGCAGAAAGAAAGGGAGAAGGATTTTTTTTGTTTCGCATGTTGAAAGAAAGTCCAGTAGAAGAAAAATTTCACCCAACCTAAGAAGGGTGGGGAATATTTAGATATATTTGTTATGAAATGAAATTTATCTATTTCTAAAAATTGAATAATAGATTCATCTTGTGGTGCTCACATATATATTCAAATATAAGAACCAAGTATGTTTAGAAAGAGTTATTGAGGGGAGGTAGATCTTGGATCTACCAATGTATCCAAACTAGTTGTTGTAGATATAAGGGACTACCGCATCACGTTTCTAATGGTAATGATCTTAATTTTAAAGGCTTTTTATTTTGTACCATCTTTTACCAAAAACATTATTTTTTGTATCTATAATTGATAAATATTGATTTATTTTCAGGTTTGGGAATGAATGTTACTTCATTTATAAAGATATAATTTTTTATGGTAAGGAACATTTAAATAACATCCTTTATGTGTTGGATTACAAAAAAAGTAATGGAAATCAATAATGAAAATACTTCACATAACTCATACTACACCCAAATTTATCATCACCAATTAGGTCATGTTAATGAAAATAATTTGAATAAATTAAATCAATATGGATATTTATATTATTTTGAACTAAAACAACTTGGTTTATGTCACACATGTTTACAAGTAAAAATGACTAAATTCCCATTTATTGGAAAATTTTAAAGGGTAAAATAGATTCTTGAATTAGTTCATACTAATGTCTATGGACTATTTCTTGTTGAAGTAAGGGGTGAGTACTCATACTTAATATTTTTTTATGATTATTTTAGTAGATATAGATATGTCTACATGATGAGGTATAAGTCAGATTACTTTGAGAGATTCTAGGAATACAAGAATGTATTTTAGAACCATATTGGTAAGAATATTAAAAAACCCCACTCAAACCATGGTGGAGAATACCTTAATCAAGACTTAGTTGATTATTTATAGGATTATTGGATCCTATCCCAATCACTCCTTATTAAACACCTCAATGGAATTATGTAAGAAAAGGGATAAATTGTACCCTAATAAACATTGTCAGATCGATGACGAGTCATGCGATTATTCCTTTATCCTTTGGGGGTTATGTGTTAAAAACAATAGTACAAATATTAAACCAAGTTCCAAATAAAGTGGTTGAAAGTATCCCATACCAATTATGGAATGGAATGAAACTCATGTTGTTATAATTACATATTTGGTGTTTTGAAGCATTTGTTAAGGATTATTTAGTTAATAAACATTCACTCCAAGGAACAAAGTGTACCTTTATAGGTTACCCTAAGGAAATAAGAGGATATTACATATATAAGCACTTAGAAAAAAAGGTAATAGTGGAAAGACACACAATATTCTTTGAGAGGGATCAAATATTTAAAAGAGATAGTGGGAGAGAGATATAATTTGATGAAGTTGAGGATCAAGGTATATAAGATTTGGAACAAGAACAGATTCCACAAATCCCCATTGAAGAATATGTTTCAGAGACACAAGTCTTATGTAGGAGTATAAGAGAGGTTATAGAACTATAATGGTATGGTTTTATAGTCAGTGGGGATGGTGACTTGTTATTAGTTGATAATAATTATCCTTTAACATATAAGGAAGTAGTAAGGTATACAGATGTTTCCAAGTGGAAATAATCTATAAATTATGAATTGGATTCCATATACCACAACAAAGTTTGGATTTTGGTAGATCCTCCAGTGGATGTAAATCACATTGGTTTTAAATCAGTATTCAAGAAGAAACTATACATGGATGGACAATTCAGTACCTATAAGAAATGATTGGTTGAAAAATGGTTTAAAAGGTTTCAAGGAATTTACTATGTTGAAACCTTTTCACCAGTTTCTATGATGAAATCCATCATAATTCTACTTACCATTACACATTTCCATGACTATGAGATTTGGAAGACAGATTTCAAAATAGCCTTTCTAAATGGAAAATTTAGGGAGATGTCTATATGAAAAAACCTAAAGGGTTTGAGACTCTAAAGGATCATAATAGGGTTTCAAATTTGTAAAAATCCATTTATGGATTAAAGAAAGAATCCAGGTCGTAGAAAATTCCTTTTGATGAGGCCATAATGGAATGTAGTTTCATAAAGAAAAAATGTGATCCTTATATCTATAAACGGTTTAGTTAGAGCATGGTAATTTTTTTAATAGTATATCTTAATGAAATATTACTTATTGGAAATTAAATATTAATCTTACAATCTATAAAGGTGTGGTTGAATAAATGTTTCTCCATAAAGTAATTAGGTGTGGTAGCATATATTCTCAGCATCAGGATTCATCAAGATAGACCCAAGTGGATCCTCAACCTAATTCAAAGTAAATTTATTAAAAAGATACAAAATATATTTAGTATGGAACAATCCAATATGGTATTTTCATGAACAATTTTGGGATTCCATCTGACCTAACACATGACCCATTCTGCGGCATGGCCCAAAGGGCATTCCTGATCCCCACGGGCTGGCAGGTAGTGCCTATCATAAAAACCAATACAAGTGGGAATGATTTCATCCTAATAATGGGGATCAATAAATAAAATTGGATGAGCATAAAACCTACCAAAACTGAATCTCAAATAATATAAATAACAGGTCTAGATACAAAGTACAACTAAACTAAAACAATACTATAACTAAAATAAGACTGAGACTGAATTGCGCTAACACGATCTCCATGTGACCTCTTGGTCACCTCCAAACACAATACCAAACTACTCTAACAATGAGAAAAGGACCTAGAATAACCTAAACAAGAGGATAAACCTACAAAATAGATCGTGTCTACCGATACCAAGTGGTACAAGTAGGGTTTGATCTAAACAACTCAGTAGGAAACCACCAAATAATCCATGCATTTCCATTCCCAAAAACAATTCATTAACACTAGTTTGAGATAAATTTATAAAAATAGGGTCTTTACACTTTTATAAATAAACACATTTCTTTCCCTTTTCATAACTATGCACACCATGTTTCCATTTTCAAAAAAAAAGATTTTCCATTTTAAATTAAAATCCAAACCAGGGATGTGCTAAAAATAAATAAATCGTATTAATAGAAAATTGAGTGTAGAAAAATACATCAAGAAGATATATAAAATAACCATGTGAATTTATAAACATCACTACAGCAATCCTTGTAAGTACTTAGTTCGGAACCACCTACCGGTGTATGGTGAAGCTCCCAAGTCTATAACCAACTAGCCACTCTCAACTGACAAATCTAGTGGCACATCCCACTAGTCCTCTCAAAAAATCTTGGGGGTACCAACCTCTCTAATCAGGGCTGGTAAGAAACGAAACTAGATCCTCTAAAAGGCGCCGAGGAACCCATGGTAATAATATACTGTGTAAGTATGAGGACCTCACACATGTGACTCATCTTACTTGTTGTCACCGCATTTGCCTACCCCAAACCCTGACACCACCTATACAATAACCCATAAAGGGAAATTCCTCCTATAGAGGTGCCCACTATATATATATATATATATATATATATATATATATATATATCACATCACCAATGTTCCAACTAAACCGTCACATCATAAAATATTCAACCCTTTCTTTAAAAAATTCTACTTTTCCAAAATGGACTTTGGCTTTACACACCCAAATTCATTTTACCCAACACATTTCAAAAACCATTTCCAAAACATTATAAAATTCCACATTAAAAATATTTTCCAAAATCAATACAAACTCCAATTTAAGATATCCAATTCCTAACAAGACCTTAAGTTACAAATATTCACCAAAATGTGTTTCATGGAAAAAATGGCCAAACCTTGAAGAATCACATTTGAAGTTCATTTCCAAATCACTTGATGTCACTCTTTACAATTTGGAGAACATGGGGTCATTTTAATAAAATAGGTAAGAAGGTTGGATTATGAATTTTTAAGGGAATTTTTTTTAAAATTGCCATCTTCATTTGAATGTGAATTCATATGTACACCTTGTGCACCCATGGATGTTCCAACATCCAATAACACCCTCTATATTTCCATGAAGACACCAAAATTAATTTTTAGAACCATCACTTACTTTTTAATCCAATCCCAAAAATTAACCATAATTTAAAGAGAATAATTAACCCGTTTTAAGAACAATTAAAATCATCACAAAACCTTCCACTCCAACCATCAAGCCATAAAAATAATTAAATCACACACACAGTGCCAAACTCACCATCCAACCATTTATAAATAAATATTTATAAGGGCCAACACTACCCAAATCACCCAATACATTCTATAAAAACCCAATTTAAATTTTATCAAACACATTTGGTGTGAATACACATAGGAATAAACAAATAATCACTTAGAAACCCATTTTAGCAATTTCTATCAGTAATTAAATACCATAATAAACTAACTATGTGCATTATAAAGGTCATAATCATGTTCAAAATTAAATTGAAGAAACCCAAGCATAAATGGAATTCATCAAAAAGGAAAACCATAATGACACCTACCTCAATGGTGTGTGGGGGTGGTGAAACCCTTAGAGAAGATATATATAAGCCCCACATACCATTTTTACACCCTATAATCTAAATAAACACAACCCACACAAAAAACCTAGTAATTGGGGTTCGTCTAAGGGTGGTTTTACCAAAGGGAATCCAATAAAAAGAGAGGGTAAGAGAGAAAGAAGAGAAAAATGGACAAGAGACCCTAAAACTCACCTTATAATCGAATAGAATGAAACCATGGAGGAGGAAAAACTAAGGGAAGAGGGGTTTTAGGACCCCTTGGTGGACCAAATTCGAGCAAGAGGGAGGGGCTGAAATGGGGTTCAAATGAGGGGAGAGAGAAAATTGAATTTTTAGTTTTAAAATTTATGGGCAGCTCGCACAGTTTGGAAAAAAAATTTATCAAACCATGCGCCAATCGTGTGATAGTTGTTGTATAAGAAGAGAGAAACCACACAACAAACCCACATAGTTTTTGTTATCATGTGCAAACCATATGGTAGCTACTACGTAGAAAGAGACATACTGCATGACCATACTGAACGGTTTGTCCAACCGTGCTTAAACTATATGGTAAAATTTTTCCAATACTAGGACCTTCCACAAAGGTACCTAGGATGATCTGCATGGTTTCCAATAACATTGCAGTGCCCGTTCACTGGCTGAAATCCCACCCAAACTTCCAAATTTTCAAAAATTTCAACCGGGTCTCAACCATAACCTCAATTTTAAATATCCAACACCAAGAAAAGAATAAAATAAAAGAGTATCTGAGGTCGGGGTATCAAAATTATCCCCACCACATACACTTTATTTACCCATAAATTCACCCAGCCAAAAGATAAACCAAACTTGATTCCATGCTCGATCAAAATCGAAATAAACCATAAGCCTCGAGGTGACCTTTCTCTCTACAAGTAACACCTGACCAATCAAGAAGAAACTACATCATAAGAATGAGGGGAGAACATGAGGGGGTTCTACCCACCATAAGAACTATGCTAATAAGGAATCTTTAAAACCCAAATAGCACCACAAAAACATAAACAAGAAAACCACTACGGAGTGACCTGGAAAATTGGGACCCCAGGAACTTACTCAACTTCTTCACACTAACCAAAAAACATCATTACCATAATAAGGAATTAAAGATTTTAACCACAAAAGATAAACCCCAAAAAATAGATAAAACCCATGAAAATAACTTAAACCAAAACTAAAAGCACTATCCATTAATCCCACAAAGTTTAGATATCTCCAAACAGGTATAGTTGAAACCAAAACTGACCTAATGTCTAAACACATAAAAGAAAGGACAAGCGATTTAAAGTTCCATATTCAGATAAAAGTAAAAAGTCATGTTATAAAAGAATGATTTCATAACACTATTACAAAATAAATAGGAACTTGCAATATTAGGGAAGTAGGAACAATGAAACTTTAAATGTCTCCATCCAAATGTGGAGGCAAAAACTGGGCCAAGGTTTCATACACCCCTGAAAACTCCAAATTGTGTGCAGGATTCACTCTGAGCCCTGTATTTGGATCCCTGATAACCAAAGCATAACCTGCCTCACATTCAGGCACTAACATCCTCCAATAAAAATGTCTTCTTTGATTAGTGATTCATGAAAAACCTCTCTATATAACCCAAATAGCCGCAATTATGGCATGTTTTCAGATGTTTGTGATAAGATGGCTTCGAGTGCCTGAACCGGACACACTGGTGGAACAAATGAGAATGGTATAAGGAACTAAAGATTAGAACCAATGAAAGAGACTCATTAGAGATAGGTTCCTCTATCATTCACTCCTTTCCATATGGGTAACCTTCACGAACAACAAGAGACACTGGATTGTCAAATGCCTACACTCCAAAAATTAATTCGGCTAAAAGCGCTTCAGCCACCAGCTTCTTAAAATGAAGTTCCTTAGAAGAGAGGAATCACTCCATGATCTCTGGATAAAGACCCCCAAGGAAAATATAATCCTTCATCAAATCCCACTATTCCACATCCTTAGAAAAGGAAACCAGCTCCTTGAAGTGGTCAATGTATGCCTTCACCATCTGTTGGCCTTGCTGAATACTCATGACCTCTTCCCTTCTCTTCATATTCACCTTCTTAGGTATAAACCATTGGATGAAGATGGACTTAAACACTTATCACATCATCCTAACTTGTAATTATGGTAGGTAAAACATATCACATTCATCCAAAGAAGGACCCTCAAATAACCCAAGGAAAGCATGAACTCTGATAGCTTCGGGAGTTCCCAACAATCTGAATACATGTTTGAGATCCTCAAGCCACTTAACAAACTCTAATAAAACTCGATCACCATGAAATATAGTCAATAGCCAAGAAGAATCAGGAACTGGTTATGACTAACTAGAAACCTTGGGGACCTTTTTAAATGGAAAATTCTGATCAACAGGAGATGCACAAAACCAGAATCAACATCCAAACAAAATGATACAAAAAGAATAACGCAAACCAAGGGTAACTGTATCTCAGGCCAAAAACATACAAGTGCTACAAAAATAATACTTTTAAAAATCATCATTTACATTTAGATTTCAAAACATACTTCCTCCAAGGCCTCTTTACAAAATCCAAAATCCATTTTCACAGGACAAAAACCAACTTTTTCAATGAAAACAAAACCCAAATCATTTCTCACTCGAAGCCCATTTTGAAAAACCCAAGTCAAACCATTAATTTAAAAATACCACCTATGGATTCTTGTAAACCATATCATATTTATTCACCCACTTCCTCTTACATCATCCACACACAATTTCTGAAATGCACTTCATATACATACTCTCACATATGTGAACTTTCATGAGGAGTAACAAGGGTCACACATTTCTTTTCCTCATCAAAATCCAATCATTTATGAAATTTCAATCCAAAACACTTTCCGTTAAAATCCATTTTTCCAATACAAAAACAAATGAAAGAAATCATTTTTATTCTTCAAAAAAAATTCATTTTAAAAAATTACTCACATAAACCATGACGGAAATGAAACATGATTCGTGACAAAATACTAGAATAAGGAATTAGTATCCATGCATAACCTAGATACATGGTAGTGGGCCATGCCCCAAGTAATAAATAAAAACAAATAGGATCTTGAACTGTGAAATTAAACTTTACATGGGTCACTAATCCATGTGGGGTCACAATATGACACCATATCACCTCCATTATCATCCCTCAATCCAAAATAAAGACAAAAGACTCAAATCCCAGACTACTCATGGTAACTCGAGGATCGGAATGAGCAAGAGTTTTTGACACTCTTCCCATACTGACCTCCCAATCCCCTATAACCCTAATCTCCAACTAAGATACACCCCAAATAACGAGGTCCTACTTTGATACCATTTTTTCACAAACCATTCTGGGATACCATTTGACCTGACACCAGATCTGGTCCGCAGAATGACTTGAAGGGCATTCCTGATCCCCATGGACTGGAAACTACTGTTGAGTATCAAAAAAAATATAAGTGGGAATGATTTAATCCTAATAATTAGGATCAATAAATAAAATTTCAAGTGTATAAAACCAACCACAACTGAATCTCAAATAATATTCAGAAAAGATCCAGATACAAAGTACAACTGAACAAAAACAAAACAAAAACTGAAATAAGACCGAGAAAGAACCGTGCTAACATGCTATCCATGTGACCTCTTGGTAACCTCCAACCACAAGAAAAAAATTTTCTAATAAGGAGAATGTGACCAAGAAGAACATGAACACAAGGCTAAACATGAAAAACATATCGGGTATACCAACACCAAGTGGTACACGTAGGGTGTGAGCTAAAAAACTCAGTAGGAAACCACCAAAGAATCCATGTGTTTCTTTTCCTAAAAAATACATAAACACTATTTTGAGATAGAATTATAAAAATAGATTTTCACACTTTTAAAAATAAACACATTTCTTTCCATTTTCATAACTATGCACATAATTTTCCCATTTTCCAAAAAAAAAAATTCTTTTTTAAACTAAAATCCAGGTCAAAAAATACTAGGGTTGTACAGAAAATAAATAAATAGTATAAACATAAAACCAAGTGTAGAAAAATAAAATAGTAGATATAGAAAATAACCATGGGAATTCATAAACATACCTAGATCAATCCATGGATATACTCGGTTTGAAACCACCTACCAGCATATGGTGAATCTCCCTAGTCTATAATCAACTAGCCACCCTCAACTGCCCAATCCAATGGAACGACCCACCTAGCCTCTCAGAAAATCTTGTGGGTACCAACCCATCTAATCAAGGCTAGAAATAAATGAAACTTGATCCTCTAAAAGACACCTAGGAACCCATGGTAATAATAGAATATGTAAATCGGAGTCCCTCGCACACTAGACTCATCTTAACTGCCATCACCGTACTTGCCTACCCAAACATGGACACCACCTATAGGATAACTCATAAAGGGAAATCCATCCTATAGAGGTTCCCACTATATATATATATATATATATATATATATCACATCATCAAGGTTCCAATTAGGTTGTCACATCATATAAAATTCAACCCTTTCTTTAAAACATCCTATTTTTCCAAATGAGCCTTTGTATTTACACACCCAAATGCATTTTACCCAACACATTTCCAAAACCATTTCCAAAACAATTTGAAATGACACTTTCACAATATTACTAAAAAACTAAAAATTCAAATTTTAGATATCCAATTCCAAATGGTCCTTTAAGTTCCGAACATTCACCAAAATATGTTTCATGTCCAAATGGTCCAAACCTTGAAGAATCACATTTGAAGTTAATTTCCAAATTTTTTGAAGTCACACTTTAACATTTGGAAAACATGGGTCCACTTTAAGAAAAAGTGCAGGAAGTAAATATGAGGAACTTTTAATGGAAAAGTGTTTTAAAGTGCAATCTTCATTTTAATGCACATACACGTGTGCACCTTATTCACCCCTGGATGTTCCAAAATCCAATGGAACCCTATATATTTCCATGAAAACACCCAAAAACATTTTTAAAACCATCAATTTCTTTTTAAACCAAACCCAACCATTTAATATAATTGAAAGAGCATAAGTAACCCTTTTTAAGAACCCTTAAAATCCTTCTAAAATCATCCACTCCAACCATCAAGACATAAAAACAATCAAATCAAACATGAAATTCCAAAATCACCATCCAATCATTTATAAATAAATATTTCTAATGTCCAACACCACCCAAATCACCCAATTATTTCTATCAAAACCCAATTATCCATTTTATCAAACACATTTGGTGTGCAAACACATAGGCATAAACACAGAATCACTTTAAAACACATTTTTAGTAATTTATATCAATAAGGAAATACCATAATAAACTAGATATTTTCATTATAAAGGTGAGAATCAAGATAAAAAATTAATTGAGGAAACCCAAGAATCAACAGAATGCATCAGAAAGGAAAATCATGGAGACACCTAACTCAATGGTATGTAGGAGTAGTAAAACCCTCGTAGAAGATATATCTAAGCCCCACTGACCATTTACACATCCTAAAATCCAAATAAACACAACTCACACACAAACTCTAGTCATTAGGGTTCAAAAAAGAGAGGTTTTACTAAAGGGAAACCAAGAAAATGAGAGGGGAAGAGTGAAAGTAGAGAAAAATGGACAAGAAAACCTAAAACTCACCTTAAAATCAAAGAGGAAGAAACTATAAAGGAGGAGGATATAAGGGAATAGGGGTTCTGGGATCCCTTGGGCGCCAAATTTTACCAAGAGGGAGGGGGCTAAAATGGGGTTAAAATGAATGGAGAGAGAAAAATGAATTTTAAGTTTTAAAATATCTAGGCAGCTCAAATGGTTTGGCCGCATGGATTATCAAACCATGATCCAACCGTGCAGCAACTGTTGTCCATGAAGAGAGTGACTGCATGACTAACTCGCGCAGTTTTTGTGATCATGCACAAACCGTGCAGTGGCTATTTCCTAGAAAGGGACCGACAGTATGACCATACCATAAAGTTTGGTCAACCATGATCAAACTGTGTGGTACCTTATGTCCAATTCCAAGACCTTATACATGGGTACCTGGGATGATCTGCATGGTTTCCACTAATTGTTCAATGCTTATGAATAGTTTGGAATCCCAACCGGGATTCCAAAATTTTGATAATTTCAACCAGGTATCTACCCGAACCTCAATCGAAATGATCAGAGACCAATAAAAGAATAAAATAAATGATTATCTACGTTTAGGGTATGATAAGTATTTTTCTAGTGTCATATGGCATTCATCCTTACAAGAAAATGTGTCGTCAAACACATGGGGAAATAAATAGAATGGAATGGATTACATAAGCATCAGTGATTGGGTGAGTCATGTATATTAAGATATGTACTAGGTTTGATGTCACATATGCATTGAGTGTGGTGGGAAGATATCAAGTTGGTCTAGGTGACCCCCATTTGATGGTAGTCATTATTATCCTTGAGTATTATAGGTTTACTAAGGATATAATATTATTATATGGAGGATATGAGGAACAGGTCATTAGAGGATATGTAAATGCTAGTCTCTAAATAGACCAAGATGATATGAAATTGAAGGAAAAATATATATTCACTTTTAATGGAGGTATTGTGAGCTAGAAGAGATCAAATTAGGTTGTGGTTATAGATTCTACAGTAGATTCTGAGAATATTATGGATTTTAAGGAAGCTAAAGAAGTATTTTGGATATAAAACTTCTTACAAGAGACTGAAATTATACCTAAAAGTAAAGAACCTATCATACTCTACTATGATAATACTGTAGCGGCGACCCGTTCCAATGATCCAAGGTCGCATCAATGGATGAAGAATATTCTTCAGAAGTACCATCTCTTAAGGTATTTTTCTCAAATAGGTGACATAATAGTAAGAAATATTTCCACAGAAGATATACTAGATAACCCCTTGAATAAATCCTTGACTCAAAAGAAATATGATTATCATGTGAGCTCCAACTGACTAAAAGTCATAGGTTGTTGTATCTAGTCCAATTTGAAGTTTTTTGAAGTTGGTGTTCTGGGACGAATTGTTTGTACATTGATTACATGTATATTGAATGAATTGAATATTAATAAAATATTTTATTAAATATTTTTCATTATTTTTCATGACTTTAATGTAATAATTTCCTAAATTATATGTCACATTGATAAGGTCGTAGTAGTTCCCCTCTATGATGAGAACCTTGAAATTCCATGAAGATATTCTTAAATATATTTATACGGTGAGATAATGCTCAATGATTGGACATATAGAATGTGACTGTGAAGTGTGATTACTCATAAGTGGATGATAATTCTTCTCATAGAGATCACACTTGGTAATCTTCAATATGGAAGATTATGAGAATAGACCCACCAATTGGAATTCTTCATTTTTTTGGTGTTATTAGATATTATTATCTATGATGGTGTGTATTGGTTCTTAGACTTTAAGGTTATCATTCACGCATGTAATGAATCATGTACTTATATTTACTAACCAAAACAATCATGCCATATGTTTTCAAGAAGTAGGGTATGTTGGATTCATCATGAATGACATGTTATTAGTGAATAAGTTGAGGATGGATTTTTCCCTTCTATCTTTATGGAAGTTATTATCTTGGACCTTTTATTATAATAGAACCATTAAATTAAATTACATGGTTATGGTGTAATGACATGTTTATTTCAGATAGTAAAATATATATGTATCGATAATATAGTTTGGTGAAACATATGTGTAACCTTATTGATGGGATATTGTAAAAAACAGATTATATTATACAGTGAGCATTCGTGTGTGGTTTTTGACATAGAAACAATAACTTATTTCTGTTGGATTCATTGACCCATTACTATATAGTAATATTATATTTTATGCAAGTGTGTCTAATGCCAATGAGAAATAATTCTATACGGTCACACAATAAGTGTTTCCATTAATCTCAATTAAATTATATTTGAATTTAATTATTAAAATAAATATTAATCTCAGGACTGAGGAATAATTTTATTTATGTTTTATTGATCTCAAATATTTATTCATGAATGAAATATTTAATTAAATATTTATTTGAGTATTCAATAAATGCAAAGCAGGATGAATGGATCAAGACTCCATCCATTGATAAATATTAATTTAATAGTCAGTAAAAAAATATTTATCGTTGTGCAAGTTAGAACACACCATAAAATAATAATAATATTATTATTATATGTCATAGGGTTTGTTAAATTTTATTATTTTATTTAAGGTTTGGTATATAATTAAATAATGTTTTAATCTAATCCCTAGATCTATAAATATATGGTTATGTCTATTGTGTAGGGTTAATAAAAATTAGGAATTTAGGATTTTTGTGCACAACAGAATTCTCTCCTGAATTTTCCTCCTAGTCCTCTCAAGAATGAGAAGAATTCCTTCAAGCCTGTAGGATATTAGAATGATCAAGACAAACAATGAGAGATAATTGATTCACCATTCTAGCACTGAGAAATAAATTGGGGTCACTTGGATATTAAATGAGCATGTATGGATCACCGCTAGAGGTATTCTACACTTAAATCCTTATAACACTACAAAGGTAATTTGAAAGGGTTTTCAGAAGATCAAAAATGTCATTAAAGAAAGGATCCTAAGACAAGGTAATAGATTCTTCCAAACATAAATAAATTAATTATAAATTTGACATGAAATATCTTCTCTTAGGGTTTTAGGAAACTCTATATTAAAATAAATCTTGATATAATCCCCTCTAAAGGCACTTCTTCTTCTCATGGAACCTACATAGGGAACCCACTTACATTGGTTTATATTATTTCTTATAAGATAGAGATGATAGATGACATCAAGACTAGTTTAATATGTCATCATAGAAATATTATTTCTGATGGAACATTAAGAAATTTTGGATTCTTTTAGAGTGTGATGATAGGTAAGATGAGGTTAGTTAGTACGAAAGAAGAAGAGAAATCTAGTGCTCATGATGAGGGGGCACATGAGTTTAAAATCATATCGATATGAAATAATTGGTGTAGAGTATACTAGAGAATCTAGAGTATCTGGTATTCCATGAGTATTTGGAGGTTTTGAGGTTTCTTTAGTCGGTGATTCAAATATCATTATTAGTGCTAGAAGAAAATGAGTGTTCGAATAAAATATTCTTACAGGAATTGGGGTGTTTTTTTGTTTTCCAAGGAATTTCATGAAATATCTGTTGAAGAATATTTTTTTATACATGACCATATACCTTGAATAAGAGATAATATTGCACCAGTAGAGCAAGTTTTTGACTTTGTTTCTAGGGAGGTTGTGCAATCAGCTCCTATAGTTGAAGAAACAGATGAGAAAGTTGTTCAAGGTGCAAAACAACTAGCAGAGGGAGCCAATGATTCTCAAGGATCTCAAAGAATAGAATAAATTATTCATTTTTAGGAACAACTACGTAATATCCTAATATTTTATAATGAAATAATATTTTTTATAGTTTATAAGATATGAAACACCGAGCTTAAATGAACAACAAAATATTATTATTTAAATGTGACAGTTATACTATAATAGTTAAATTGTCAAGTATGTATAGGAATAAATAATTTATAATATATATATATATAAAAATATATCCTATTCATTATAAATGTATTGGTAAATTATTAGAAAATAATAACATAAATTTTTTGTGATGTCATTTTATTCTTCAAAAATATGTTTTCTTCAAAAATGGGCTTTCTTGCTTTTATTGTAGAATATTTTAATTTATTTTGGAAAGTTTGATAAAATTTATTTGAGTAAATTAACTTAATTTTTTAAATCATCATATAAAAATTATTCTATGGTTAAATTTATGAATTTTCTAGAAAAGCTATTTTTTTGGCGAATAGTAAAAAATATATTTTTTTAAAATATGATATCTTTTGTGGTATCGTCAAGACATAATTATGATATAAAAATTTATTAAAAATATTTAATGACTAATTTATGATATTATAATATAAATATCATAAAAAAATAATTCATAACATGAAAATTATTATTTATTTCACGATGACTATGAAAATCATTTTCAGTGTTGACGTGGTGCTTGTACAGCACTAGAAAACTCAAATTTGATGTCTTATAACTAATAATTGAGAGGTATAAAGTCTTTTCATGAACATTTTATTAAATATAATCTCTAAATTATTATTTTTACTGATAATTTCTAATTTTGGATTTATATAACAAGAATATTATACAAAAAATTGTGCAATGCTTACATAAGGCTAGAAAAGTCAAAATAACAAATTAAATAACCTGTCTTGACATGGATCTAAGTAAATATACATAATGAATGAATATAAATGTTTAAATTGAGAATAATTAATTTATTTTAATAATATTAATTTATTTTTAAATAATTACATTAAATTCTTATACAACACTGACGTAACGCTTGTGTAAGTAGAAGAGAAATCATTAAAATGGTTTTAAAAAACTATTCAAAAAAGTTTAAAAGAATCATTAAATGAATAAAACATTTGAATAAGTATTATAGTAAGATTATTTATCTACCATAATAATTAAATGGTATAATTTATGACCTTTTGGGTCCACATGGATGAGATTATGACCTTTATAGTATTTTATTTAAAGAAAAGTCAAACATGTCTCAATCTTGTTTTTAATAAGTATGATATTTTTACATTGATTTTATCTAGAAGGTTTGTTCAACTAAAAATATTATTTGGATATATAAAATATTTATCTACATCATGATAATTTATTTTTAATATTTATCAAATAAATAATTACCTAAATTCTTATACAATGATGATGCAATAATTATTCATTTTATGGGAAAATCAAATAAATGATAATCAAAATATTAAAAAGAAATATAGTTTGATATAATTAAGGTGTTACACGAACATTATAGATTAATATGATATATTAGTAATATATTAAAATATTTTTTTCAAATTATAAGTTCTTTATTGATGTTATTAATGTTAAAGTAACGAATAGTATCAAAATTGACAATAATTATATTTTATGAAAATAATATTTTATTAAATTATTTAAAAATAATAAAAATATTAAATAAGGAAAAAGTGGATAATTTATGGTATAAAATATCATAAATGTTTCATTTGTGGTCTAATTTACACCTTATAAATAAAAATTACAACCTTTTAATATATAAAATGTGTTACCATAGTAAAAAATAAATTAGGTTAACTAAGGGTTAATCAAAATGATAAGATTTAAAATTACACAAAAAAACATCTAAAATATATTAGTTTATGGTATTATATCTCGATACCACCTTATCTATGAATCCATTTCCATTTTGAGTAATTTTATTTTATATTGAATATATTATAAATTAATCTTTTGATAAATTCTAAAAGTGACCCTCACCTAAAATATAAAAGGTCACCTTCTCCCTCACTTAATTACACCACATTTAGCCTTATAGATAGACCATAATCTAAAAATTTCTCTTCTATAATTCCCTATCTATATTATATAGTTTTTTTCTTCCCAAAATATAAACCCTAGAGCCCTTTAGAGGAGATCTAAATGAATCGTTTCAAAGAAGTGATAATCACTCAAACCAGTCACTTTATTTTTATAATCATATTTACCTCCTATAAATATATCATATTTATCATAAAATAATAACTTTAGTATCATAAATATTATTAAATTTTAAATGATTATGAAAACACCATTATACACTCTTTTTTCCCTCAAACAAGAGGTAAAAGTATCGCTCGTGCATACATACTGTTTACCATCTCCATGTAGTGATACAATTAATTTTTAATTTCCATATTTTATGGATGAGTATTATGATGGGTTTAATATTTATATGTGATATTTATGACATAATTATACTTCTTTAATGATAATATCATATCTATCTTCTTATCATCCAGTTTTTTTGGAAACAATAACGTTGCTCGTGTGTGGGTATGGACTACAATCTCTACTATGTGATGTGATTAGTTTTTCCTTTATATTTTACATGGATGGTAATAATTATGAATTTTATGAATATATATTATATAATAATTACTATGTAAATTTAAATTATTATTTACATTTCTTTCATTCTATCAATTGAAAAATGGAAACAATATTCATGTGTATGCACAGCCTACCGAATCCATGAACAATGTAATTCATTTTTCTATATCTAATTTTTGTGAAATATTATAAATATGAATATAATTAATATATATGATGTTTATAACATTATTAACATTCTGGAAATCATGAGACCATGATCAAAGTGTAAAGACTGAGACTGTCAAACCGAAACATGCTTGGAAAACGAAGCAGAGATCAACCATAATAGTGATTTTAATAACAAATTATTAATAAATGGGTGATAAGATTTTATAAATAAATCATATATGGTATGAAATATATGAATATTTTTATGGAATAAATGTATAATAAATCCATATTTATTACATAGTAGTTTTTAATTTTAATGAATAGAGGTGAGACTTGAGGTAAGGGATTTTTGTCTCACTTTTATTTCTGTGGGGAACATGCCTTATACGTTACATATTTATTTTTGTGTGGTTTATATACCGAAATTTAATGTATTTTATTATTACTATCATGAAAATTATGGGATATAAATATCCATCTATATTTATTTATTTCAGGGGTATTATGATTCAAATAATACAAAAGCAGTAAGCGTTTATTTCATAATCTCATCATTATTCAAGATTGTTTATATTTAAGTATACACTAGGGAATATTTATATTCTATGTCTATGTTTTATAAAAAAGGGTTTCAAAATGGTTTTTACTATTCTCCTAAATATTTTAAAATAATTTTTTACCCATTTTTTACTTTTTCATGAAAATGGTTTTAAAAGAATCTTCTTTTTTTTGTTTTCTAAATAAGGTTCTTTGTGACTTGTTTGACAAAAATATGGAAGGAATGTTTTTTTAAACTTATAAATAATGAGGGAATTTCCCCCCATCATGAAAACTTAATTAATTTAATAATAATTTATAATATTACAAGGTTTCTTTCAAATAAAATCACTTCCTTTATAATTTCATAGATTTTAAAAAAATGATTTCAAAATAGAAAGGATAATTTCCTCAAGAATTATTTCAAGTGATGTTTCAAAATAATTTTCCAACTAAGATAATATTATTGGATGTTATTTATGATTTATTTGTGATATAATCCAAGGATAAAATCATTATTATTTTTATGGTTGGTTTATGTTTGTGATGGAATGATTTTTAAGAAATGTGTTTCTTTTCCACGAGTTATGCTATGATAAATTCTTATGAAATCCATTTATTTTCATGGGTTCTGTTATGATTTATGTTCTTATGGAACACATATTTATAGTTTTAATTATGTGATGGTTTTTACCATTATATATCTCAAATTAATTGGGTAAATAATTATATTTCATGATAAAGTTAAGGAAAACAAGTCAATGTGCTTGATCTATTATGGAGAAAAAGTCGATGTGCTTGATCTGTTATGGGAAACAAGCCAATGTACTTGATCCGTTATGGAGAAAATGTTTTGATTATTGATATGATTGTATTGTTAGTTGACCTTTTCATATTAAATAGTTTCTATACTTTTGATTGTGTCACACACATTTATGACATGAACTTATGGCTCATGATTGAGTTATGATGAATTCTCATTCTTATGATCTGTGTCTTTTGAAATGTTTATGTTTTATATCGTGACTAATGTTTATGATTTATGAAAGGTTGGTTATAAACTTGGTATTTTATGTTCATGATTACGTACTATTATTCTTATATTATTCATTTCATATGATCATATATTGATATCTCCTATGTTTACCCTTCCTAAGAATCTGAGCTCACCCTTCTTATTTTTTCTTTTCCCTGGGTTATGACTAAAGATATTAAATGAATTATTTCTAAAAGGATTTCACATGGATGATTTTTATGAACTATTTTAAAATAAGAAAAGTAGGTTATAGTGGGATGTTATGTTGATATTTATAATCTATTTTTTATGAATAAAAGTCATTAATAATTTTTTTCAAATTCTCTAAAACTCTAAACCTAAAAGGTTCTATGGTATATAAGTTATCCAGTATGACCTTTTATTTTGTAAGTTTTGAAGGATTAAAACTACGTCACATTTATCAGTATGAGAGATAGAAATGTAAATATTTTTTTATCAATTAATCTGGAAGTACAGGTTTTGGGGATTTTACAGTTAGTTGTGGGAGAAACTCAATTTTCTGATTTGGGAAGACCAAAGAAAGATCATTATAAAAAGAAGATGAGTACCCCGTTAGTGAAACATCTAAATTTATAGGATATCAATCAGTTTAGTTTTTTAACGGTCTATAGAAATGACTTTAGAAGAGAATGTTAAGGTCACATAAGTTCTTAGAGAGTTTTACCCTCAAACTAGTGAAGATGTGGAAGTTAAGACACTTCAATTAGTTGAAGTTATAGAACCCTATTCAAGTTTTGGGAAAGTATAATCAGAATATAAGGGTGATTACAGTTTTGAATCTCATGTTCAAAGTTTTCTAATTTCCATTTCTCAAGGTTTGATCTATTAACATATGAGGTCATAATGCTTCAAAAAAATTAAGATTTCTTGGAAGTATTTTGAGGAATTGAAAAGTTTATATGTTTCCATAACAGAGTTTGAATCTCTCTAGAAACAATATCAAAGTGTATCAGAAATTTTAATTTCTAATATAGATTTTGATGCTTTTAAATGAGATATCTCTAACAAATTTTATGATATGAAGTGAGAAATGATTTCAAAATATTATTTTGATGATTTAAAGAATTTAATTGAAAGTTATTTTGAAAGTGTGGAGGTTTTAAATTCAATTCAGGGGAGAGCATATACTTCTAGTGGAGAAGGTTATAAAGATGTGTTGATAAGATTAGATCTTTCATCTTTTTATATTTTAGCTATAAATTAAAGGATTAAAATTTTTCACTGTGATGACATGCCCTGCACACCCTTTTAGAAAATGTGGAGTTGTGTGATATGTTGACTTCTAGATAAATAGGAGTTATATTTCTCATTAACTAGTTAGGAGAAATAATTTATAAGTATGTTTAGTCTTATTGTGGTATTCATAATTTTCTAAATTTGAATCTGGTTGAAGAGTTGAAGATGTTTCAATAATTGAGGTATCTAATAAAAGAGTGGGTAGGCCTGATGAATCATAATTTCAAGGATTTGATGGTGGAGTTGAATACCATGAACAAATATATTAGAGATTTTTTAACCACTGAATCCAATTCCTTTGATGAACCTAAATTGGATCATTCCTCTCACCCTACCCCTTAGCTTGTTGACCTTTGATCCAATGTTCATTGTAATTATATATAATTTATAAACATGCTCTCTTTTTTTGTTATGTTTTTTTCTCCTTGAGTTTTTTTATTCTTCTAATATTATGTATTTTCATAATGCATTTATTTTTTGATTAAATAACATTCACTTGAATTTCTATGCTAAATTAGATATATTTTAATCCATCTTTATACTTTATTTTTAGTCTCACAAAAAGGGGGATAAATATGGATAAGAAAAAAATCCAAATGTTTATAAATATTTTTTTTACATAATTAAAATAATTTTTAAAAATAATTATAACTGATAAGTATTTTTTTCTTTGAATTAAATGAATTTTTTATCATTAAAAAAGGGGATATTGTTGCTTATATTGATGTCGATCTGACAATCTCTCATTAAGTTATCATAGATTTTAATTCACATAAATACCCTGAAAAAACACAATTTTATTAAATATTTTAT
This sequence comes from Viscum album, assembly GCA_963277665.1. NCBI lineage: Eukaryota > Viridiplantae > Streptophyta > Magnoliopsida > Santalales > Viscaceae > Viscum > Viscum album. The sequence goes on from OY728143.1 coordinate 950,740,280, forward strand.
TGATAATAATTGATAAATTTTTCTCACATTTTGTTAAATATTTTTATTTATAAAATATTTGGGATTAGATCATTCATTTGAAATTTTAATGGAAATTCCAGTTTAACCCTTTATAGTGCACTGTAGCATTTTAGAAATAAATACTTTTATATTTATTATTTGAATTTGAAATTTTTCAACTATGTTCCTGAAATAATGGGATGCATCTTTTGTTCATTACATTGGAGCTAAATCTTTCATTTGGTTGGACTAAATAGACCATGAAGGCAAAGGTGGGTTGGACCCTCCAGATTGGATATGAGTTCTATATTTGGGTCATAACTTCTTAATTTGTGCTTGTATTAGGCCCAAAATTTTAAAGGATCTCTCAAACCCAATTTTACATAAATTTTTCATTTAGAAGAACATCTGGCTCACGCATTTTGGAGGTCAAATGGGCGGTTAAAGTTGTCTTAAAATATTTGTCTGAGATTCCCCAATCACACTTGAAACCTCTTTAAACCTAGCCTCCCCTCCACTCTATAAATTAGTTTTTTTCTCATTTGGAGGGGTTGAGACGTGCATTATGATATTTAAGAAATATTAGAATTGGTTTCACTCAAATTATCTAACCATTGTAAGAGGGGTATCTCTTGAAGCAAGGATCCCCTCATCAAATCCTTCGTATTTTCTTCAAGTTGTAATGTTTGCATTTGTGTAATAAACTTCTTTGTTATTATTTTATTTATTCTATTTTCTTCTATTTTGTTCAATTATCTTCTTATTTACTCATCCTATTTTGGTTTGAATCAAGAGTTTGTAAGATATTGGGTTCTACCCTTTTAATCCTTTACTCATGAAAAACGTCTCCACGATGACCACACCGCCCATGGAAGAGTAGTTTTCTTAGTGATTGATATATCTTTTACCCTCTTCATTTAATAATTTTGAATAATTGAGATACTTTAATTAAATTAATATGATCTATGAATTACGTTTTTAAATTGGAATAAACTAAGAAAGCAATTGAATAATTAACACAAAAACATGCAAGGTCGACATTTTCTGTAAATTGTGAGAGGGTGACCTCAATAGGTAATACAAGACCACAAGGGATAAATTTATGGGTTTAAAATATAATCCATAAACAAAATTAATCCTCATTTACAGAGTGGATATGTTCTATAATTAACCACTGACCATAAGCAAACCTAAGTACGTCAATCAAAGCTGGGTGTTGTGATTGCATGTTTAAGATATCCTAGGGTTTGATTCACTTCATCTTTGTGGTGAAGTTAATTATCATAGGGTTCAGGGGTTAAAAATTTAGGGGATAATAATTAAGTGGATGTCAATTTAGATGATAATTATAAATAATTCAGTGAATATGTAGAGTTAGATCGATTATGCCTTTTAAATATTTTCTAAAAAACGTCTTCTTTATTGTGTCATTTTAATCGAACTTCATTTCAAAACTAAAAAAATACAATCTTCGTCCATAAAACTTATTTTAGAATTATAAACTATAAAAAAACCCCATCATTTTAATTTATTTTTTTATTTACTTTTATTTTATTTTCAAAATACCTTTAATATGTTGTTAAATGTACTTCCTCCTTCGAGAGATGACCTTGGTCAACCACTCTACTGCACATAAGTACCCAAAAATCACATATCATTTGAAAGCTCCCATGAAAACGTATTTCAAATTTGTGTCATTTCTAGTGAGGCAAGTTTTTATTTTAACCGATTAGAGGTATTTATTTTATTTTAAATTTTATTCTCATATTATCTTCTTTCTTCCTTCTTTACAAAATCTGAATTTTTCTTCCTCTTTGGTTTTCTTCTTCTTCTTTTTGGACCATAAACTCAAACTTCTCAATTTTATTTTACTGTGGTAAACTTTCCTTATTTTCATTTTTATTTTATTTATGACATAAAATAATCCCAAAGATCTCTTATGTAAGAACCTGGGTTTTTGGAACGGGTCAAAATCCCGACCCTATTTGAATTTTTGACTGGTTTCTGAGGAAACTGGAGAAAATGCGATGTTTCTGGAAATTTCCAGACTACACGCCATGTACTTTAAGTACACGCCATGTATTTGTAGGAGAGTGACCGGTCTTGTGATCACCGAATACATGTCATGTGATGACCGTGTAGTAGTTTCTTAATTCATGGCGTGTAGTTTTAAACACACTGTGTATACCCCTGACCCTGTGAGTCCATACATGGCGTGTAGGCCTATTGGCCGGGTAGAACCAGGGGCACGTCGTGTTCTCTTTGGACACACCGTGTAGTCTAGATGTGTATAAAGGAAACACATGGCGTGTGGGTAAGTTGGAGAAGAAGAGAAGAGAAACCCGGTACACGCCGTGTACTCATGTCGGTAGGTTCAGAAAGTAAGTCGGTTAAATCCTACCATCTTACAAATAGTTAAATGAAATACACACAGCATGTAGTCCTAAAGTACACACCGTGTACTTTATTTTTTTTCTTAAAACGGGAAGTAGCCTCGTATTGAGGAAGAACCTCATACCCTCCACCCGGATTCGCGAACCAAGTCGGCCAGGACTTCAAACCTTCCCCGGATCGCTATCCGAGACCCGTTTTGAGCTCTGATTAGTGCATTGGAACCCCCTCGGTAAGGCCTCGATTCCTCTTTGGCCATTCTGTTTGATTTTTGTTCTAGAATGAGTTATAGGGGTTGGAGCGGTTTGGATTCTTTTATAGATTTACTGCGTTTTAGACCGAATTGGTGGGTTTTACCGGAGGAGTAGCATCATATGAGTCTCAGGTAGGTGGTGCATACTTCATTTTGTGTTTTCACAGTTGATTGGGTGACGCAGCCTTCGGTGCATTTTCGGGTATTTGAGTGGGACCTGTTTTTATCTACTATGACATATTGAATTGCTTGTTGGACTTGTGGGATGCCTTTGGGTAGTCCCTGTTACCAGTTTGTGTGAGCAGGGTTGGGTGAGGGGTCGTTGCTCATCAGGGGATTTTGTCCGGGGAATCCCAGAATGGTTTTAATTGAAATATTAATGTGTCAAACTATTCAATTTAATTTATTAAAGCCTGTTGTAAGTTGTTAGAGGAATTTAAGACCTTAGTGCTACTATAGGAAAACACATTGCATAGTTCAATTCAACGGTTTAGTTTGTTTTTCCTGGTTATGTTTTATGTTTACATATGTTATATATGAAATTGCTGAATTTCATCTGCTGGACCCCTTGGGTTGTGGTGGTCTTGGCCCGGTTATGTTTGAGTGTTGTTGATCACAAGCTGGGGCCTTGCCCGGGTTACTTTGGGTGGTTTTGACCACGAGATTGGGCTTCATGGACGTCGGCTTGAGACGGTACGATTGTCAGGTTGGGGCATGGCCTGGGTTACTTGGATGGCGAGGTCATCGGACTTGAGGGACATGGTCGCAGGGACATGAGGTGCCAGATGTTTTGGTGGATTAGGTACTATTTTGGTGATTACCGCTCACCCGGGACTTTGAGTTGTGTGCACACAAAGATAATCTGTGATGAGGTGGTTTTGACCACTCGTGTGGGTAGAGGCCCCCGTAGTTGCGGTTAGGTATTTTGGTTGGGGGGTGATTGCTGTAGAAAGCCACGTGGGAGGTGAGGAGGCTTCATGGGATGGGCGTGCCTTCGGGACGCCGGTGCTTGAGACACGAGGTGTCCGGAGGCACTTGGTGTTGGGTTACTATTTTTTGGGCGTGCCTTCGAGACGTCCTTACTTGAGACACAAGTTGTCATGAGGCACATGGTGTCGGGTTACTATTCTTGGGCATGCCTTCGGGACATCGGTACTTGAGACACGAGGTGTCAGGAGGCACTTGGTGCTGGGTTACTATCCTTGGGCGTGCCTTTGGGACATCAGTACTTGAGACACATGGTGTAAGGAGGCACATGGTGTCAGATTACATGACAGAGATTCTGGCGTTCGCCGAAGCAGGTGACACTCCATGGTGGCTGTTGAGCACCAGTGGAGTTTCTGTTTATTTGTGCGTTGTACTGTTTACTGTTTTTCTGAGAAAGGAATAACTGCTTAAATAGATATATTTGGTACGCACCGTTGGGTGGTATCCTACTGAGATTTTCTCACACCATGCACGGGCCCTTCGGGACGCACGCAGACTTTATGGATTTATGTGCAGGAAAGAGGCCAGCTTCAGGATTTTGGTTACATTAGTTATTGCGTGGAGATGGTATGGACCTTGAGGTCATTCCTAGATGGGGTTTACTTTGTTCTGTTTTCCTTTCTTTATCGGCATACTTTCTTGTTGTAGCTACTAATGGTTAGCCATTGGCGCCCTTTTTATATTCAGTTGAGTATGACCTGTTTTGGATGCATGTTTTACTGTTCAGTAGTAGTTATCTGTTATTATCATGTTGTTGTGTTTATTTCTACTTCTGTTGTTTATATTTATTACTTATGTTGTTTATCTATATTGACTATACATATTCTCTGTGGGTCTGGTTCGAGTCTGCTGAGTCTTTCTTTCTGATGCATCTTCACTGTTATACTTGGACCAGTACACTTATTATGATCCTCCGAGAGGGTATAGCCTCCCCACTATACCTAACAGACCCTCGCTGCTAGTCGGTAGCCTTTGGAATTCGGGGAGGTGTACCTAAGGTAGTAACACCTGACCTATTTGGCACTGTTCGAGTGGCTGGATGGATCCAGGTCGTTACAAAGTGGTATCAAAGGAGTTCTTGATAGGGATTTAGTAGTAGTGTTTTCTGGCTACTAATGAGATTAAGACATCTATTTTTCATTCTGCTGGTTTTACTATTTGGGATATGGTAGACTGGAGATAGTTTGTTACAGGGACTGGGTTTCTAGCTTCTGCTTGGCTGCCTGCAGCCCTAGGTACGAGGGATGGACCTAGTTGCCGCGGGTGGGAACTACTGTTTGTTTTTGCTCGGATTACATTTTATATGATTTCCACCGCGGTGGCTCATTTGGTATGTGATGTTCGTGATTGTGATATGTGACCCTTGACCCGGTATGGTAAGGGAGAATTGGACCTTGGCCCGGTATGGCAAGACATGGATGCTTGGCTTTGATAGGCACATTTTTAGGGTATTTCAATTTCATAAGTGCACGTATTCTTTGTGAAGTGATAATTCCATGTGAATGAAATATCAAATTCCATGCTTTATATGTTTTGAAATGTAATTTTCTGAAATTCCTGATAGAATTTATGGTTTATTGAAATATGGATGACATGATTTATTTGTGTATAATTGCATGTGGCAGTATATTTGGGTCTGGCTCTTATGGGAGCAGGCATGTACTATGGCTGAGGCAGTGTAACTGTCAGGATTGGGCGACTCGGTCGTCGGTTTGAGGCAACGTGAGTTGTCAAGACGGGCATGGCCCGAGTGGGTTACTCCTTCACGACTAGATGGAGCATCAGGCATGAGATGATAAAGTGCCGCATGATCAGGGTCAGAATTCAGTACAGGCAGAGCACAAGCCGCAGGTACAGGCTCAGGGACAGGATCTGGTTCAAGATCCAGTGCAGGCAGGACAACAGCCGGGTTTGGCATCATTCGGGTCGTGGCTTGATGAGCAGCTCCGAGATAGCCTGGTACGTGTCTTGTAGGGGATTGAAAGAGGCACACAGGGTACAGATCCTTCTATGGAGTATCTGACGTGGGAGTTCTAGTCGCAGAACCTACTGCTTTTTTAGGGAGAGGGTGGTCTGTAGGCGGCTGAGAACTGGATAGAGAGTATATAGATGATCTTCGAGTAGCTCGAGACGCCTCCAGGGTGGAGGGTCAAGCTGGCGATGTACATGCTGAGAGGAATGGCTAAGCGTTGGTGGGATGTACAGGTACAGGCTCGTAGGCATGAGGGACTGGCTTGGAAGGACTTTGAGGATAGGTTCTTCGAACACTTCTACCCGAAGACACTGAGGGCAGAGAGAGATCTGGAGTTCTTGAGTCTTCAGCAGGGAGACATGTCCGTTATGGACTACGCCACTACCTTCACAGAGTTGTCTCATTTTGCACTAGGTATGGTGAGCGATGACGCAGCTAGGGTGAGGCTCTTCAAGGATGGATTACGACATGCCATTCGGGTCCAGGTGGACATCTTCAGGTTGGGTTCTTTCTACAAGGCGGTGAATCAGGTGCTCATAGCCAAGGGCAACGAGAGAGAAAAATCTCACTTGGGCAGGACGACAACTTCAGGTGATGGTTTGGATAGCAGGAAGCGAGGGCGGGATGAGTTCCAGTAGGGCAGTCAGACTAGGGATTCAGCTAGACCACCTCATGGTAGTTCTTTGGTGATTTGCTTCCAGTGTGGACAGCCAGGAAATGTTCGGGCACAATGCGATAAGCCTACGAAGGAGTGTCGGGCATGTGGACAGGACGAGCATCTGGAGAGGTTTTGCAGGAAACCTTCTCAGATAGCCGGCATGCAGGGACCAAGACAGACTGTATCGTCTTGAGTCGGTTCAGGTTCGATACCCGGAGAGGGTAGTTGGGGTTCATCTGTGCGCGGAGGCCGTGACAGAGACAGGGTTCAGTGGCCAGTGACTGGAGCAGCATCGCAGGGAGGTCAGGCGTCAGGTAGCCATGTTTCAGGCCAGGTGCACACTGTGGAGCTTCCAAAGGCTGAGCAGGCTGGTGATCCGACGACAGTTAGAGGTACAATGCGGTGTGGTCGTGATCTCCATGTTTCCTTTTTGGAATGACCTGTATAGGGATGTTTGTTTTGAGTGCATGTGGTGCACAGAATCTATGTGGACTGACTAGATGCTAGTCAGTGGGATTGGAACCATATCGGGTGCATGATATATTTATATATATGTATGAGATGCGTGGCATCAGGGCATCCAGGATGTGGGTTACTTGAGGTGCCTTGGGCATCAGGGCATTGAGAATGTGGGTTACTTGAGGTTCTAGGCACCAGGACCTCGTAGAGGCAGACACTAATGTGGTGCGGTCTATGCTGGGTGTTGAGACGGACACTAGATCGCCTATTGTCACAGGGGTGACGATGCATTGCGGGAGGGCTATGCATCCAGAAAACAGGTTAGTAAACCGTGTTTGCTTTGAGTTTTGTTGTTTGAGACCGAGTAGGAAATTCCTAAGTTGGGTAGCCCCCCCCCCCCTTGAGGAATTTAGCAAGAACCTTGGGACCGGGGTAGTCCATGTTGTTTAACCAGGATGGGCATGTCCGGTGCCATCTTCAGGTTTCGTTCGGTAGCTTGGGGACGAGCTACATTAAAGTGGGGAGTTTGTAAGAACCTGGGTTTTTGGAATGCGTCAAAATCCAGACCCTGTTTGATTTTTTGACTGGTTTCTGAGGAAACTAGAGAAAATGCGAAGTTTCTGAAAATTTCCAGACTACACGTCGTGTACTTTAAGTACACGCCGTGTATGCGTAGGCGAGTGACCGACTGTGTGCTCGCCGAGTACATACCGTGTGATGACTGTGTAGTAGTTTCTTACTACACGGCATGTAGTTTTGAACATGTCGTGTATACCCCCGACCGTGTGAGGTCATACATGGCGTGTAGGCCTGTTGGCCGGGTAGAAACAGGGGCACGCCGTGTTCCCTTTGCACATGCTGTGTAGTCTAGCCATGTATAAGGGAAACACATGGCGTGTGGGTAAGTCAGCAAGGAAGAGAAGAGAAACCCTGTACACATCGTGTACTCATGTCGGCAGGTTTGGAAAGTAAGTCAGCGGAATCATGCCATCTTATGAACAGTTAAATGAAATATACACGGTGTGTATTCCTAAAGTATACGTTGTGTACTTTCTTTTTTTGCTTAAAATGGGCAGTAGCCTTGTATTGAGGAAGAACCTCATACCCTCCTCCTGGATTCGCGAACCAAGCCGGCCGAGACTTAAAACCTTCCCCGGATTGCCGTCCAAGACCCGTTTCGAGCTCTGATTAGTGCGTTGGAACCCCCTCGGTAAGGCCTCGATTCCTCTTTGGCCGTTCTGTTTGATTTTTGTTCTAGAACGAGTTATAGTGGTTTGAGCGGTTTGAATTATTTTGTAAATTTACCGCGTTTTAGACCGAATTGGTGGCTGTTACCGGAGGAGTAGCATCGTATTAGTCTCAGGTAGGTGGTGCATACTTCATTTTGTGTTTTCGCAATTGATTGGGTGACGTGTCCTTCAGCGCAATTTCGGGTATTTTAGTGGGACCTATTTTTATCTTCTATGTCATATTGAATTGCTTGTTGGACTTATGGGATGCCTTTGGGTAGTCCCTGTTACCAGTTTTCGTGAGTGGGGTCGGGTGAGGGGTCGTTGCTCGTCGGGGCATTTTGGATGGGGAACACCAGAATGGTTTTAATTGAAATATTAATGTGTTAAACTATTTAGTTTAATTTATTAAATCCCGTTGTAAGTTTTCAGAGGCATTTAAGACCTTAGTTCTTCTATGGGATAGCACCTTGCATAGTGCAATTCAACAGTTTAGTTTTTTTTTCCTGGTTATGTTTTTTGTTTACATATGTTATATATGAAATTGCTAAATTGTATCTGTTGGACCCGTTGGGTTATGGTGGAATTGGCCCGGTTACGTTTGAGTGATGTTGATCATAGGTTGGGGCCTTACCCGGGTTACTTTGGGTGGTTTTGACCACAGGATTGGGTGCCATGGACATTGTCTTGAGATAGTATGACTGTCAGGTTAGGGCATGGCTCGGGTTACTTTGATGGAAAGGCCATCGGAATTGAGTGACATGGTCACTGGGACACGAGGTGTCAGATGTTTTGGTGGCTTAGGTACTATTTTGTTGATTACCGCTCACTCAGGACTTTGAGTAGTGTGCAAACAGAGATACTCCGTGATGAGGTGGTTTTGACCACTTGAGTGGGTAGAGCCCCCGTAGTTGCGGTTAGGTATTTTTGTTGGGGGTTCTTGCTGTATAAATCCACGTGGGAGCTGAAGAGCCTTCAGGGGATGGGTGTGCCTTTGGGACGTCAGTACTTGAGACACGAGGTGTCAGGAGGCACTTGGTGCCGGGTTACTATTTTTGGGCGTGCCTTCGGGACGTCGGTACTTAAGACACGAGGTGTTAGGAGGCACAGGTTACCGGGTTACTATTCTTGGGCGTTCCTTCAGGACGTCGGTACTTGAGACACGAGGTGTCAGGAGGCACTTGGTGTCGGGTTACAATCCTTGGGTGTGCCTTTGGGACATCGGTACTTGAGACATGTGGTGTCAGGAGGCACATGGTTCCTGGTTACATGATAGAGATTCCGGTGTTGGCTGAAGAAGGTGACACTCTGTGGTGGCTGTTGAGCACCAGTGGAGTTTATGTTTATTTGTGTGTTGTACTGTTTACTATTTTTCTGAGAAAGTCATAACTGCTTAAACACATATATTTGGTACGCACCGTTGGGTGGTATCCTACTGAGATTTGTCTCACACCCTGCATGGGCCCTTCAGGATACATGCAGACTTTATGGATTTACGTGCAGGAAAGAGGCTAGCTTCAGTAGCTTGGTTACGTTAGTTATTGAATGGAGATGGTATGGACCTTGAGGTCATACCTATCTAGGGTTTACTTTGTTCTGTTTTCCTTTCTGTATCGGCATGCTTACTTGTTGTAGCTATTGATGGTTAGCCATTGGCGCCCTTTTTATATTCAGTTGAGTATGACCTGCTTTGGATGCATGTTTTACTGTTCAGTAGTAGTTACCTGTTATCAGCATGCTGTTGTGTTTATTTCCACTGCTGTTGTTTATATTTATTGCTTCTACTGTTTATCTATATTGATTATGGATCTGCTCTGCGGGTCTGGTTCGAGTCTGCTGAGTCTTTCTTTCCACTGCATCTTCACTGTTATACTTGGACTAGTACCCTTATTATGATCCTCTGAGAGGGTATAGCCTCCCCACTATACCTAACAGACCCTCGCTGTTATTCGGTAGCCTTTGGTGTTCAGGGAGGTGCACCTAAGGTAGAAACACCCGCCCCATTTTGCACTATTTAGGTGGTTGGCCGATTTCGGGTCGTTACATCTTAGATCTTGATCCTAAGATTGAACGTTTTATTCGAGATCGAATCAGACATTCTCACTCTACGGGAAGTTTCAACATTCAACCAGTTAGAAAATTCCTCCACTCCAAGAACATTGAAATTGGAAACACTTATATATCAAACTTAAAAAAAAGAACCAATTGATGAAAACAATAAAAATGAACTTAATAGAACTATTAAAGAGTCGGATGCACCTGATATTAATTATCAACCAAATTTCATTGCATACCCAAATCTCAAATCAGACTTTGAACTGAAATATGGGTTAATTCACATGCTTCCAAAATTTCATGGCCTCTCTGGTGACGATCCCAATAAACAAATTAAATAATTTAATTTGTTTTTTTCAACCCTAAAACTAAGAAATGAATTTGAAGATTAAATAAAACTAATAGCATTCCCATTTTCACTTGATGGAGCTGCAAAAGACTGAATGTATTATTTACAACCTAAAGATGTAACTTGTTGAAATGATTTGAAACGTCTTTGCTTGCAAAGATTTTTCCAGCATTAAGTACCACATCCATTCAAAAAGAGATCTCTCGGATCAAGCAAGCCCAGGGGGAGTCAATGTATGAGCACTGGGAGTGATTTAAGAAGTTGTGTGTAAGTTGTCTCCATCACCAAATCAATGAGAAACTCCCCATCCAGTACTTCTATAAAAGACTCACACCTATTGAGAGGAGCATGGTGGATGCTATGACTAGAAGAGCATTGGTGGACAAGATACCAATAGCCGCACCTGAATTGATTGAAAAAATGGCCCAAAACTCCCAACAATTTGGAGATAGAGGTACACTACATGTTAGAAGAGTAAATTAGGTAAGTCTTTTCTCTCTTGAAAATCATTTGATTGATATTAAGTTAGAATAATTGACCACTAGGGTAATGAATATTTCTTTGGCTCAAAATACATCCCAACGCCCTCTTTCAAGGCCTTGTGGCATTTTCACTTAGACAAGCCACCCAACTGATTGTTTCCCCCAACTGCAAGAAACAGAAGATTGTGTGGTAGTGTTTCTAGTGAGACCATATCAGTAGAAACAACAACCATATCCACAAAATAATCCTGATTCCTTTTCTCCAACATACAACCAAGGGTGGAAGGATCAATCAGATATGAGGTATGGCTCTAGACAACAACAAAGGCCCCCTTTTCAACAAAACTTCTAGCAGAATCCACCTTACCATAACGGTTTCCAACAACCCCAAAAGAGATTTGAATCCCAAGAATCAACAATCCAACAACAAGGGAATCCCCCACCCAAGGTATATTCTAACATTGATGGCCTTTTGAATTAAATTGTTCTTAATCAACCAAATGAGCTAAAGAGTCAAGGTTTGGAGTTGAGGGAGTTGAAGACTCAAATGAGCCAGATTTACACCACCCTCCATGAATTGGTAAGTAATAATTATGGAAATATTCCATCCTAAAATACTCTAAATACCAAATGAAATGTCAATTCCATCACATTGAGAAGTGGTAATCAAAAAAACGGATACATTTGCACCTATCATTTGACCAGGATTCACCTCGACTCTAGAGAAGACCCATTCAAAACTAGCTGATGAGAAACCCAAGGAGAAAGATAAAGGTAAGAAAAATATTAATTATGTTCATCCTAAACCCCTTCCATTTCCAAATAGGGTTTTAGAAACCAAGAATATGGATGAAGAGGCGATGCAAAAAAAGAAGTTTTGGATACATTCAAGTGTGTGGAGATCAACATCCCTATACTTGAATCCATCAAGCAAGTCCAAAGGTATGAAAATGTTTTAAAATAACTTTGTACTAATCGAAGAGGGCTCATGGTAAATTAGAGGATAAATATTGGAAGGAATGTGTCAGCACTCATTACACTAACTCTAGTAATGCCAACAAAGTTCAAGGATCCTGTGACATTCACCATCTCATGCATCATAGGGGAGTTGCACATTTCTGATGCTCTTTGTGATTTAGGAGCTTCTATAAATGTAATTCCCCACTCATTATTTTTCTTCTTTATAGGTTGGTGAGTTGAAACCGACAAGAGCACGGGTGCAATTGGTGAATAGAGATACATCATATCCAGCAGGACTCCTTGAGGATGTACTTATCCAGGTAAGAGACATGATCTTTCCAGTAGATTTCTACGTGCTTAACATGAAGGACGATCAGGTAAGTTCTCAATCTCTCATTATATTTGGTAGGCCCTTCCTCAAAACTGAAAAAACTATCATAAATTCCAATGAGGGTACACTTTCCATAGAGTTTGGAGATCAAGTTGTGATATTTAATGTTATGGAATCCATGAAGTACTCCTCAGAGGACCATTCTGATTTTGTTATCTCCCATTTTGAACTTCCAAGTAAAAGGCCCATGGAATTTGATTGTCCTATTCTTAGTGAGATCATGAGCATTGGTTCTAGTTTGATTTCAAAGATTACTTCCACACCTATTTTGAATGCACAAGACTCTCTTATATTTGATTTTTAAATGGATTTATATTCTGATTTTGATCATGTGAAGTTTGATTATGACATTTTTGTTGAGTATGCTGATGGATTTGATGCTTTATTCTCTGATTTTGATGATGTATATTCTGATACTGATGTTTATTGTTCACATATTTTAGTTCCCTCAATTTCTCCATCCATACATCACCCCCTTCATTGTAACTAAATCAATTTCCACCTAATCTCAAATACTCATACTTGTTAAGTGGTGAGAGATTACCTATTATAATTTCTAATAATATTCCTTTTGAACATGAGGAAAAGATTTTGAATCTTTTGAGGGAGAACATCAGGGAAATCGGGTGGACCTTGGCTGACATATCAGGTACTAGCCCCTTCATTTCCATGCATAGGATTCTTTTAGAGGATGGGGCTAAACTGGTTAGGCATCCAAAAAGGAGAATCAATCCAACCCTTCTAGAAATTGTTTTAAAAGAGGTTGAATTTTTTGTCAAGGCAGGTATAATCTATCCCATTTTAGATTCCCAGTGGGTGAGTCCTATTCATGTTGTGCCTAAGAAAAGTGGTGTTTTTGTTATTAAAAATGATAAATAGGAGTTAGTTCCCATGAGGGTTCAAAATAGTTGGTGTGTGTGTATTGATTATAAGAAACTAAATCAGACCACTCCAAAGGACCATTTCTCTCTCCCATTTATTAATCAGATTCTTGAGAGACTAGCTGGGAAGACACATTAGTGTTTCTTGGATAGATTTTCTAGATATTTTCAGGTTCCTATTGCTCAGGAGGATCAAGATAAGAACACATTCACTTGTCCATTCTGTATATTTTCCTACTAGAGGATGCAATTTGGACTTTTCAATGCCCCAGGTACCTTCCAGAGATGCATGGTGATTATGTTTTTATTTTATTGAGAGCTGCGTGGAGGTATTTATGGATGATTTTATAGTGTATGTGTCTTCATTTAATGATTTTATATCTAGTTTGGGAAGGGTTTTGAATCATTGTATTGAAAATAATTTGGTCTTGAACTTTAAAAAGTTTTATTTTATAGTAGATCATGGCATTGTCTTAGGGAGTGTAGTGTCAAAAAATGGGATAGAGGTTGACAGATCTAAGGTAGATATTTTTTCATCCTTACCGTATCCTTCATGTGTGCATGATGTTAGATCTTTCCTAGGGCATGCAGGATTTTATCAGCACTTCATCAAAGATTTTAGTAATATTTATCTTCCTATGTAACGATTAATTCAAAAGGATTCTAATTTTGTGTTTGATGATTCTTGCAAGAATTCCTTTGATAAGATAAAACAACATCTTACCACTCCACCTATCATACAACCTCCATGGTGGGAGATTCATTTTGAGCTTATATGTGATGCCTCCAACTTCGAAGTTGGGGCTATCTTATCTTAGAGGGTGGAGGGACGTTCACATGTAATTTCATATGCATCAAGGACACTGGATTCAACCCAATCAAACTACACAACCACAGAAAAGGATTTTCTTTCCATCACTTTCACTTTAGATAAATTCCGTTCATATTTATTTGGCTCTGAAGTAGTTGTTTTTTCTGACCATGCAGCTCTGAGGTACATCTTAAAGAATCTGGATGCAAAGCCTAGGCTAATCCGATGGATTCTACTTCTTCAAGAATTTTATATTGAGATAAAGGAAAATAAGGGTTAAGAAAACTTGGTGGAAGACCACATGAGTAGGCTTACTCCCACACTAGAGGATGACACCTTGGACTCGGTACCACTTTGAGACACTTTCCCTGATGAGCATATTTATTCCATCTTAGGTACGCATCCTTGGTATGCAAATTTAGTTAACTACCTTGTTTCCTCTGAAATCCCTACAAATTTAAAGAAACATCAAGTCCAAAAATTAAAGAGTGAGTCAAGATTTTAAGTTTGGGATGATCTATACCTATAGTGCATGTGTAGTGACAAAGTTATTAGGAGGTCTGTTCCTGATCACGAGTTTGAGTATATTTTACATTTTTGTCATATGCTTTCTTATGGTGGATAATTTATACCCCAACAAATATCTAGGAATGTCTTAGACTCTATATTATATTGGCCTAGATTATTCCATTATTCCCTCGTTTCCAACACATTGGTAACATTTATAGGAGACATGAGATGTCCCAATAACCCATACTATTCTATGAGATTTTTGATGTATGGGGAATCGATTTTATGTGTCCTTTTCCTAGTTCCTTTGGTTTTTTGTATATTTTGGTCGTTGTTGATTATGTGAGTAAATGGGTGGAGGATAAGGCCACCAGGACTTATGATTTTCATGTTGTAGTGGACGTTGTCAGGATATAAATTTTTTGTAGGTTTGGAGTACTAAGGGCCATCATCAGTGACCAAGGGACAAACTTCTACAATTCAAATTTGGATTCCCTCCTTTGGAAGTATGAGGTGACACACAAAACATCAACACCATACCACCCCCAAACAAATGTCCAGGCTGAGGATTCAAATCATGAGTTGAATCAAATTTTGGAGAAAATCATGCAACCAAATGGGAAGGATTGGAGTAAGTTCTTGGATGATACGCTATGAGCTTATAGGACAACATACAAGACACCCATTGGTATTTCCCCATTTTGGATTATTTTTGGGAAAGCGTGTCATCCCCTCGTGGAAGTTGATCATCGGGCTTATTGGGCTATAAAGAAATGCAACATGGATTTGGCCCAAGCTAAAATTCAAAGGATGCTGCAAATTCAAGAGCTTGAGGAGATTAGATTGTCTTCATATGAGAACTCAAGGATCTATAAGGAAAGATCAAAATCATATCATGATAGAATGATCCAACAAAGGGAGTTTCATGTTGGAGAGAAATTCCATCTCTACAGTTCACGACTGAAGCTGATGCCTGGTAAGTTGCATTCCAGATGGTTAAGTCCTTATATTATATCTAATGTTTTCCCTTATGGTGCAGTGGAGATCACAAAAGCGGACACTGGAAAGATATTTACAGTCAACGGGCAACGTTTTAAGAAATACATTGAGGGACTTCCTACTAATGTAGTGGATTTCATCACACTGCATGACACCATCATCACTTGAGCATATCAAGATATTCCTAACCATTTCATTTTTTTATTATTCTTCCTATTAAAAATTATACATTTCGTGTGCATATAGCAGCTCATAGGTTCACATTGAGGATAATGCAATATTTTAAGTGTGGGGGAGAGGACAACATTTTGGGGTAGATATTTAGGATTTTCATTTTTGTGTTTTGTATGTATTTTCTATTAAGTTTTTCGTTAAAATTTTCAAAAATAAAACAAAAATAAAACAACATATATATATTTATATATCATGTAAAATTATCAAGTGGAACATATAGAAAATGCATTTTTTTCAAAATTACCTGGTAGAATTACAAGCATGTGTAAGATTTCATCATCATGGGTTGATTTTTATAAAAATTGAAGTGATCGATGATATGAATGGTTGTGTCATTATAAAACCTTTTAGATTTTAACATCATTATTTGTAATATTTTTTCATAATAAATTATGTCATTTATTTCTCCACACAAATTTTCACTCATCCATGACATTTGAAATTTTTTCTACTCGATTGAAGGTATAGTCAAGTTAGGTAAAGAAACATTGGTTGATCCTTACATTCGTTTCTCTTCCAATCAGTTTCATTACTGTACTGAATTGACCTATGCGTATGCACCTGTTATCCGACTAATGTATTCCCTCAAAAAATATGGGTTGTATCTTGGACAAGTCAAAAATCACTCTTCATCGACCTTTGATTTTATTATAACTATTACAATTAGTGTCATGGGGAGATCAAACATGGGTTGAGAGTTGAGTGTGAGATTTTTTTAAGTGAAACTTAAAAAAATATAATAATAAATGAGGGGAGTGATGAAATGTACAACATATGATATATCTAGGTCGGGAGCTTAAGGTTTGACTTTCAGGAATGCATAAGTGAGTGGGTCTTGAAATTTAATTCTAAAGAAATGTAGAACATGTTCAGTGAATTAAAACAGGTAAGAAGAATTTTTTTACATGACCTTAATATACTAAATAAAGGGTGGATTTTTTAGCTTGGAATGGTTGGAACACACACACATGGAGAATTAATGGCAAAGAAGACCCATGTCTTGTTTCACTATTATCAGTGTTATGAATCTCACTGGATTTTATTTTGACACAATTTTTGAGACAATGACTTTAAAATTTTTTGATATTGACTCTTTATGGGATTATTACTTTTCATATATTTTCACTGTGGATTGAGAAATTTGAATATGCATATCTTGTCACAATTTTTTTTGAATATATGATATTAGGTTTTTCCCAGAAGTGCAAAATGGTAAGTGTGGGGGAGTTGATAAAACACATTTTTATTGAATATTTTATTGATAATAAATTATAAAAATTCCTAACATTGTGTAAAATATGTTAATTTATAAAATATTGGGGATTAGATCATTCATTTGAAAATTTGATGGAAATTCCAGTTTTACCCTTTATAGTGAACTGTAGCATTTCAGAGATAAATATTTTTATATTTATAATTTGAACTTACGATTTTATAATTATGTTCCTAACTTAATGGGATACAACTTTTTTTCAGGACATTGGATCTAAATCTTTCATTTGGTTGGACTAAATGCACCATGAAGGCAAAGGTGGGATGGACCCACCAGATTTGACATCATTTCTATATTTGGGCCCTAAATTATTAATCCGTTCTTTTATTAGGCTCAAATTTTGAGAATATATCTCCAAACCAATTATTCACAAATCATTATTCTAGAAAGACTGATTTTTCACGCGTTTTAGAGGTCAAATGGGTGGCTCAAGTTGGCTTAAAATATTTGGCTGAGATTCCCCATTCACACTTGAAACCTCTTTAAACCTAGCCTCTCCTCCACTCTATAAATTAGTTTTTTTTCTCATTTGGAGGGTTTGGGACGTGAATTAAGAGATTTAAGGTAGATTAGAATTGGTTTCACTCAATTTATCCAACCATTATAAGAGGGGTAGCTCTTGAAGCAAGGATCCCCTCATCAAAGCCTTCTTCTCTTCTTCATGTTGTAATGTTTGCATTTTTGTAATAAAATTATTTGTTTTTATTTTATTTCAACTATTTTCCTCTATTTTGTTCAATTATCTTCTTCTTTACTCATTATATTTGGGTTTTAATAAATATTGGATATGATATTGGGTTCTACCCTTTCAATCCTTTGCTCATTTAAAATGTCTCCACGATGACCTCACCGCCCATGGAAGAGTAGTTTTCTTAGTGATCAATTTATCTTATACCCTCTTAATTTAATTATTTTGAATCATTGAGATATCTTAATTCACTTAATATTATCTATGAATTGATTTTTTAAATTGGATGAAACTAATCAAGAAATTGAACAATTAATGCAAAAACATGTGAGGTCAAGATTTAGTGTAAATTGTGAGATCATGACCTTAATCAGTAATACAAGACCATACGGGATAAATTTGCAGGGTTAAAATATAATCCCTAAACTAAATTAATCCTCATTTATAGAGCGTATATGTTCTCTAATTAACCACTGGACATAAGCTAACCTAAGAACATCAATCGCAGTAGGGTGTTGTGATTGCATGTTGTGAATATAGCCTAGGGTTTAATTCTCTTCATCTTTGTGGTAAAGTTAATTCTCATAGGGTTCAGGTGTTAACAAGTTAGGGGATCATAATTAAGTGGATGATAATTTATATGATAATGATAAATAATTGAGTGAAGATATAGATTTAGATCTATTACACCTTTTAAATATTTTCTAAAAAAACATCTTCTTGTTGTGTCATTTTAATCCAACTTCATTTCAAAACTAAAAATAAAAAAAAACAATCTGCTTCCAAAATTATATTCTAGATTTATAAATGATAAAATACCCACATAATTTTAATTAATTTTATTATAAAACTTTATTTTATTTTCAAAATACCTTTAATATGTTGTTAAATTTACTTCCTCCTTTCAGAGACGACCTAGGTCAGCCACTCTGTTTCACCTAAGTACCCAAAAATCACATATAATTTGAAAGCACCCACGAGAGCATCTTTCACACTCTCATGTGTTTCACTAATAAAGTTTATATAAGTGTATTCTAGGATTATATTCATTTGAATATTTATTTCATTTCCATGAAATTATGGAAGTTTTATTTCCATAATAATCTTATAATTCGGATTTAATATTATTCTACAAGGTATTTGGATGTTTTGAAGAAGTCTGGAATCACTATTCAAAAAGTGATCATGAAACCTAAAATTGGTATCCAACCCTATGTTTGGAACCCCTTATTTAATTTGAATGTTATGTTCGAGAAACTAACTTTTGATAAGGAACCTCATATTTGAGTACCTAATGAAACGTTTTCAACCCCACATTCAAGTTGAACGTTATTTTCTGAACCTAACTTTTGTTAATGAACCACATGTTCAAGTATGTAAAATTTGGTATGTTAAAAAAATGTTGGTATATAACCTCACACTCTTTTATTATATGTTTGGAATCAACTATATGTTGTGAACCCTGATTTTGGATTTATCCTCAGAAAAATCATCCCCGCATTGAATCATCCATCTCTGGGATTTAATTTTGGATATTTCTTATATTTTTTCTATAATTTTGGTGGGGTAAATATCTCAATAAAGAGATTAAAATACCATTTCTAAAGATCTTAAACACTGATTATTTTATTATTATTTTTAATAGAACTTATGATTTTTCATGGCTGATTTATTTCAAATTTTAAATACAGTGAGTGTTTTGAAGATTTTGTTTTATCTAGTGATTTTTCGAATATGTTTGACTAGAATTAAATTGATCTTCTTATTTATTCTCAACATATTTATCTATTTGATATCACTAAGTAAATTATTTTTAAAAACACTTTGATCCGCTGATGTTTTTTCATTTAATCACTTTTAGACTACACTTTGGATACATACATGTTATAATCTATTTTTGTGTGTTTTTCTTACTTATAAGAGGTATTTTCCTACTGATGTGTTATCTGACCATTTTCTATAGAAAATTCAAATATTATTCACAAGTACAATGGTTTTAAGGATTTCATATATTCCTATGAATATCTATACATTTTTCTATTGCAACATCTATTTCTTAATGCTTTCAAATGTAATTTCTCCAACCAATGACTTTTCTTGGTGTATCTAAACACTTAGGTGTAGAATTGTTTTTAGGAGGAATGGTTTTCTTGCTTAAAATACTTATAAATTAATATGTAACAAGTTGTATTTTCTTGCACTTAACTATCAAGATCCCTTGGAAACAGGTCTTCTAGTGAAATAAACAAACTCAAAGAGTGAGTAGGGATGAAGTTGAATAGGGGAACATTGTGTCATGAAGCACTATAAAAATTATTATGTCTTTTTCTCTTATTTTTTATTTTATAATCAGTTTAAAGAAAAGGAAACAACATCACATTCCATGTTTCAAATGGGGATTAGTTTTTATTCAATTTTTTTTAAAATTACACAATTCACCCCTCATATTGTGCCATTGTAATTATTTCAAAATAACACAACAGGTAAAAACTCTAGAAGTCATTCCAAACAACATACGAATACACCAAAAAATAAATGGACCCAAAATAGTGGAAGTACTCCTCTAATAATGAATCTCATCATGAGTCCCAATCACAGCTACCTCCACCAAGTGCCATTAAGAATCAACTCCACACCCACCATGATCATCCTCGAACTACACATCGTCTTCATAGAATACAACATGTGTTGGTTGGACACTCATGTGGGGGTGAGTATAAATATACCTAGTAGGATTATCCTAAAAAAGGAAAAAAAATTAATGAAAATCCATCTTGAAACAAAAGATGAAGTCAAAGGAAACCAAAGCATATCCTCAGGAAAAAGAATCTAACTCCTCAAAATCCAATACATCTTTCTAAGAGTGATGTAGTGGTTCAAAGTTTTTGTCTCCTAACCATTGTCAAGGGTATACAACATCTCAATTGCATGAGGATACAATAACTTCGAACCACTACATCACTATTAGGTTAATCAATACAGTATAACTCATGATTTATATTTTTTCTAAACTATGAGATACATCCACTCCACTAGCCCCACACCCCATCTCCACACAAAGGTTATCAATCCAAATACGAAAATACATCACTACTTTCTAAACAACTTACCAATCCAAGAGAACCCATAATAATATAATCAAGGATATGTTCCTCACCTAATATACATATGTCGATCGAGGGAGTACCAAATCTATATATGGAGAATTCATACCCCATACCATGAAGGATATTCCCAAATGAATACATATATGGAGAAACAGTGCCCTATAGATTGTTTAACAACCAATAAAAGGTTATTTAACCCTATACATAATATTGAGAACCCACACTCCAACCCATGGGGGAGTAACAACACTGTCAACACATGAAGAACCCACACCTCCTTAAGGATATAATGACCATGGAACAACCAATGCCTTAATTTCACACTACACCTTACTCTATGGACACTGAAGCCTTTGGTATGTTGAAAGGATAATGTCAATACTACTCTAAGATTAGGGTTCACCCTCTATTACTATATTGAACCATGATTTTCAAATGATATTTGTTTCCATAAGAAATGTGTGTGATATTATATTATAAACATACGAAATATAGAGGAACAAAAAACCTTATCCCCTTAATAATGATCATTTCATTAGTCAGCTATGAAACTAATTAAAATGTCAACCATTACAAAAATACAAAAAAATATAAAATAGAAAAGGTAAAATGTGAAAATATGGATCACCCTAATCTATTAGAATCAACATCCCCATGTACAACACTAAAGAAATAAAAAAAAAATTAGTAAACCAATCAACATCTTAGAAAATGAAAATATATAAACTTGGGAGCAATTGCAGTGAATATTGAGTGAAATAATGAAGTGGTATTTATAGGGTATATGGGAAATATGAAAATTGGGATTTGATCATTATATTACCATTGGTCAAATATAACTATAGTTCAATATAACCTTTGGTTAATTTGACAATTGGTAACTATACAAATTGGTGATAATTTCACTATTATAATAATTTTTTACAAGTAGTAATGACAAAGGATAATTGAGGCAAAAAGAAGAAATGATGGCCTCAACCAGTAGAGTCATGTCATTTTGAGCTTATATATTAGAATTTGAGAGGGAGGTAGTTTCATTGTGGTTTTACCTTGACCAATACCAAGAAGATGTTAAAAAAGTGAATATTGAATGAAATCACCTACAGTAGAAGTTCAAGTTAGTAAATATTACCACCTGATCAATGTTAGTCGAGCCACCCCATGAAACTACCATCATCACACACATTACCCTCATAGAGTATGCATGCGTTATAAGGTATTATATGTCCAATACTTAGTTACTTAAAGTTTAATTCCTCTATATAAATAAATTTTTTATTCCATAAATTTTATTTTAAGAATATTTTTTCTTAATAAAATATATGTTTAATTTTGATGAATTTGGTAAATTGATTTCAATACATAAATAAAACATAATTTTATTTGTTTATAAAAGATATAATTTTAATAATAAACTAAGGTATTATAAATAATATTTTTTATAATTAAATATTCTTTTAAACACTATTATTTAAATATAAATGATGAAATGATTTTATAATATCCTAGAAAAAAAATTCATGTGTCAAAAATTTTATTGTTCCTTAAAAAAAAAATTAATAAATAAAAAAATTATTTTTAATAGTTAAAATTATCATATATAGAGAATTATTCTGATAAAAAGATTAAATTTTAAATCATCATTTTAAAATTAGGTTAAGGTAAATTTATGATAATCTTCTAAAATATGTTTTTTTATAAAGAGTAAAAATATTTTTTCTGGGTTTTTAGTATGTTTTATGACGTCATATTTAAGTAATAATTATGTAATAATTAATTAAACATATTAAGAGTCCTAAAATATGTTATTTTATAAATATTAATTATTTTAATGGCTTTTGATCAAATTTAAAACCTATAAGTGACTTTTGAAAATCTAAAATGGAAAATTGATTTTAAAAGAATTGTTTGTGGAAAATTTAACTATCCATGTCCAAAAAAGTATTTAAAAAAGGTTTTTATGTATAATTTATTAAAACAAAATAAAATGAGACTAAATTGTAAAAAAACATGATAAAAAACCATTGGTAATCCAATGGTTTTTTATTTTCCACAACCTAGATTTCCAAGACCTATATTAGGAAATTACTAAACAATTCATCCAATTTTTCTCTAAATACCCACCCATTCCATCATTCCCCTTAACTCAAATTAATCCTACATGAATTTATATTCAATTCCCCCCCCCCCAATAGTCTCCCAAAGGCATCCTTAATCCCCCAAATGTTTCATCCACAATTTTTAGGAACAACTCTTTATGGTAAGAGAAATATTCAGTTCTCTTTTCCATTCAAGTTCCATTTTTATGGTATGCCTTCTGTTTTCCAAACTAATTACTTTTTTACACTTTATATTATAATATTACTATATGAATAGTATTTTATAAATGGTATGACTTTATCCCCTCCCATTTCTTCTTACCTTAGTCCATGTTTTATACCCATCATGCTGTCGAATGTATTTCTCTCTTTTACTTGAGAAATTATCATTTATTTTATTTTTTAAAATACCAAAACCTTTTCCTTTTCCACTAGTATTAACCTAGATGTAAAATGATTTATTGATTTAGGTATTTATATACATTTAACCCACATTCCCTTTTCATGGGATAAGAATGGTGTAATGATCATGCCTTTATGCACTAATCTACACTATGATTTTGATATGAAACCTATTTTTTATTTTACTTGAGTTATTAATGAAATGATTTATTATGATAAATTTTAATCATGTTAAATTAATAAATATTAATTGTGTGACCTGATATCACTCCAATTCATTGGGTAAAGAATTTAATCTCTAGATATTACATGTTTTACAATACCTTGGTGAATAACCTTGGTAAGTTTCATTTATAACACCTTAGAGATAATACATGGGGATATGATTATGAATGCCTCGTTTTTATGTTATATCCACATTTCCATGATTATTATTCATGTTCTTATTATTCTTATTTTCCTATTTTTCATGTCTTATTTTCATTCCTCATGTTCGTATTGATATGTCTCATGATCACATGTTATATGTCTCCCTTCATTATTCCCTTACTGGGCTTTATAATCACCCCTTTTCTTTGATGTATGTCCCCAATATATAAGATATAGTAAAAGTGACCTAGGGTGAACCCATAAATATGTATTTCAAGTGGATTATAAGAATTTTTTATATTTTCATGTATTATGTACCTAATTTATGAGAAACAAAAATTTAAAAGATCCTTTGTTTTTCCCATGTAATGAAAAGTTTATATAATAAAAAGGTAGGATTCCAGAGTTGGTATCAAAGTATATTTTAGTTATTTTTTTAAATAAGGATTATAAATCATTAGTATGAACATTAGATTAATTTATATATATAAGAAAAAATCTGGGTATTTTGGGGAGTATAAAGTAATTGGTTTCCATGAAAATACATCTATTTATAGATAATATAAGTGGATGTGGATATGGAACAAATGTACCTAGGGGTAACACCCAAAAACACTACATTGAGCGAGACTTGATCAGGAACTGGTACATGACAATGAGCCTTTATGTACACCTGGTTTGAAACTCCCTAGAGATAGGTTTGGTTAATCAAAAAAAAATTATGAACCTTTATGGAGGATATATAGAAAATGTATTTGTTATTAGAGGATATTAATAATATATTTAAAAATTATATTTTAATACATAAAATCATTTTAGAATTATAATAATCCTAAAATTAATATGTTTCTCACTAAGTTTTTCTTCTTTTAGAAGAATGGTTTAAAATATGTGGAACTGCATAAATGATGAGTGCAATAGATGATGCACTGATAGCCTTCTGATGGAAGATGGAATTGAAAAGTTCATGAGGATGATGAATCAAATATCTCGAGTTATGAATAATAATTTTAATCAAGTTTAGCAACTTGATTTACCTCAAATGGAATAACATGACGGTGAGTCCTTCATATGTTAACAACCACCTTCTTTTAGTGGACCTACTTACCCATTGGTTACTGAACAATGGATTTCCTCTATATAAAAGATCTTTTATATACTCTATTTTTCATATCTAGGGAAATTCATCCTGGTAGTATAACTCTTAGAAGGATAAGTAGGTTAGTGGTGGAAACTGATTAAAAACATGAATCCAAGAAGGTAGATTGAGGCTATAATGTTGGAATAGTACATGGGAATATTTTTTAATAAATATTTTCTCGGTTCAATGGGAACAAAAATGTAGAATGAATTACTAGAGATAAAGTAGAAGGAAAATTAATTTGTGGGAATCTATGAAATGAACTTTATAAGACTCGGTCGATACACCTCTATATTTAGTATGGATCCTATGGGAAAGGTTGATAGATTCTTTAGTGGATTGAGACCCCATTAGTAGAGTAATTTAGTAAATCTATACTAAGAAAGCAATGAGAAGATGGTGTATAGTTTTATGGTGGTTGAATAGGAGTTAAAAGAGATGTAGTGGTCACATAGGTTGAATGAAAAAAAGATATAAAAAGAGGAAAACTTAGGGAATATTTTTTATCATAGAAAGGAGGAAATAAGGTGAAACTTCCCACGTGAAACAAATGTTGGACGAATCATTAAGGGGACATCTTTATTGGGAGTTTAAAGTGATATAAGTGATGAAGATATGGTAATATAGATAAAAAATATCATAATGAGTTGAATTCTCAACTTTTCAATACTAATAACAAAGGGAAGATAGTATGGGCCCAATCTGAAGTTCAATGTTTCAAGTGTAGAATGATTGGGAACTTTTCCAATCAATGTTCAAAATATAATATAATAGAGGGAAACCACCATCAACCTTAGAATATGATAAGGGAGAAAGTTCTTGTATTTTCTATCATGATAGATGAAGTAGATACCCCAAATTATGTGGTGGCAAGTACACTCATTATGCTTTCAAAACTAGAAAGTATATTGTTGGATTCTGGTTCTATGCATTACTTTATTTTATCCATGTTTTCAAAGAATATATAATCAATACCTCCTTTCTATAATTATATTTATCATTCAAGAATCCTAGATGGATTATCCTAGAATCATAAGTTTACAGAAACTCTAGTATTAACTTTATAAATTAGAATCTCATCATAAATCTAGCATTCATTCCCATGGTGTAATTTGACATTATACTAGGGATGGACTATCACTCAAAGTATAATTATAATATAAACTATAAGAGGAAGGAGATGTCAATATCCTTGAATGGAAAACCTGTAGTTATTTTCAAAGAAAATATATCTTGACCTGATATTTGTGTATTTTCACATCACATGGCTTTCTTTTTGGAGATAATTTGGGAAGAGGGATAAGGGAATGAATGTATAAAGATAGAAATTTTCACCATCATTTAGGAATACATTGATGTATTTATTAAAGAGTTACCTTGAACTCCCTCATAAATAGAGGTATATTTATCCATTAAACTCATACCTAGATCTAAGATAATATCCTAGACCCTATATATAATAGAAAATGTAGAGTTATAAAAATTAAAGAAACAAATTAAAGATTATCTGGAGAAGGGATTTATCCAACCAAATGTGTCTCCTTGGGGATAACATATTCTCTTTGTGAATAATAAGGATGGATCAATGTGGCTATGCATTAGTTATAGATAAATTAATGGGATCATGGTGAAGAACAGGAACCCTCTCCCAAGGATTGATGATTTATTTGACCAACTTAGTGGGGATCAATTATACTCCAATATTGACCCCTGATATGGGTATCATCAATTGAGGGTAAGGAAAAAAGATATTCCAAAGATTGCCTTCCAAAAAATATATATACATTATCAGTTTTTTTATTCCCTTCATCTTGACTAAGGATCATGCTATATTTATGGATTTTATGAATATTTATTTGAGGACTACCTTGATAAATTCATGGTAGTTTTTTTGATAATATTCTAATATACTCTAAAAGTCACAATGAGCATGAGGATTATCTAAGGGCTATATTGAAAACTATGAGAAAGTATAATCTCTTTGGAAAGTTCAGAAAAATGTGAATTATAGCTACAATAAGTTGCATTCTTGGGGTATATTATAACCAATGAAGGAATATCAATTGACCCTATCTAGACAAAGGATATAGAGGAGTGTCCTCATCCTATAACAATAACTAAGATTCATTGTTTCCTTGGTTTATTAAGATATTATATGATGTTTGTGAAAGAAAATCACAACTTTATACACCACTAAATAAGTTAAATTGAAATGGATCTAAGTTCATATTAACAAAAGAGTGTGAATAAGTTTTCTAAGAAATGAAGAAAAAATTGGTTACTACACCTATATTAACTCTACCCTCTTTCAGAGAAGGATTTATTATTTATATTGATACATCTCTGAAAGGGATTGGGTACATACTCAGACAAAATGAAAAGGTTATTGCTTATGCATCTCAAAATTTAAAGGCTCATGAAAATAATTATCCTATGCATGAGATGGAGTTAGTTGTCGTTATTTTTTCTCTAAAAATATGGAGGCACAATATTTATGGTGAGAAATGTGATATATACATAAACCAACATAGTTTTATGTATGTATTCATGAAAAATGAATTGAACATGATACAATGGGTATGGTTGTAACTTAATAAAGACTATGACTATTTAATTCATTATCACCTTGAAAGAGAAAAAAAATTCACTGATACATTAAGTAAGAAAGGTCTTATTAAAGTAGATCCATTGATTAAGGACCTAATATGTTTTGACATGGGAGTTATAAAAAAGGGGACATAAAAAATCTTATCCCAAATGATTTTTCAACCAACATTAATAGAGAAGATAAAGAGATCTCAAAGAGAAGATCCATTAATACAAAATAATATTGAGGATGTGAAGAATTGGAAGTTTACTGAGTTTAATATTGATCAAGAATTTGTACTGAAATCTCATACAAGGTTATATGCCCCATCTATCCCAAATATAAAAAAGGGTTCTATGGATGAAGCTCATAACGCTAATTTATCTATACATCCTAAAATCACTAAAATTTATAGGGACATTAATGATCATTATTGTTGGGATAATATGAAAAAGGAGATTTTCAACTACACTGTATGGTTCTTGGCATGTCAAAAATTGAAGGTGGGGTGACAAATTCCTAAAGGGGTATTGTAAACAGTACCCATACCAACATGGAAGTTGGACAATATAACTATGTTCTTCATCACTGGTCTCCCAAGAACATCCCAAAGAAATAATGCAATGTGGGTTATAGTGGATCAACTCACCAAGACTACCCATTCCATTATTATTGGGGAAGATTTATCTCTTGACCAACTTTCCAAGATATAAGTAAAGTAAGTAGTGAGGCTTCATGGGGCACCACTTTCAATAATTTATGATCATTAACCAATGTTTACATCTAAATTATGGAGAAGTATTTAGCATTCTCTAAATACTGAATTAAACTTCAGTATGGCCTATCACCCCCAAACTGATGTCCAATTTGAAAGGAATATTCAGACACTCGATGACATATT
Organism: Viscum album; assembly: GCA_963277665.1. Taxonomy (NCBI): domain Eukaryota; kingdom Viridiplantae; phylum Streptophyta; class Magnoliopsida; order Santalales; family Viscaceae; genus Viscum; species Viscum album. Next base: position 950,768,468 of record OY728143.1, read on the forward strand.
GAATACATGATCAATTGAATTTAAAGGTGGATGGGATCAAAACCACCCATTAGTTGGGTGCTTATACAAAAACAACATCCAATCAAGTATTAAAATGACACCCTATGAAGGCCTCTATGGGAATTGATGTAGAACACCTACTTTTTGGGATAAATTTGGTGATAGAAAGCAACATGGGCCCACTACTATGCAAGAGATGATAAAAAAGGTTCATGCCATACAACAATATATAAAAGTTTCTTAGATTTGGAAGAAGAGATATGCTAACAACTACTTGAGGGAATTAGAGTTTAAGGTTGGAGAAAAAATTTCTTTTGGATATCACCATGGAAGAGAGTCACATGATTTGTAAAGAAAGGGAATTTTAGCCCTAAGTACATTGGCCCCTTTGAAATCTATGATCGCAAAGGAGAAGTGGCCTATCATCCAGCACTTCCACAAAATATGAATCAAGTTTATGATGTATTCCATGTATCACTCTAGAGGAAGTGCATACATGATCCCTCATATGTACTAAATCTAAAGGTGGTACAACTAGAACATAAACTTTCTTATGAGGAGTAGCCAGTGGATATTTTGGACTGTAAAGACAAAGTTCTAAGAAAAAAGACAACAAACCTTGTCAATTTATTATATCAGAACCATAAATAGGAAGAGGAAATGTGGGAACTAGAGGAAACGATGAAATAAAAGTACCATCATCTATTCTCAACTAATAATATGAGTTGAAATTTCTAGGATGAAATTTCTAAAGGGGGAAGAATGAAACAACCCAAACTATTTAAATGATATTTGTTTCATAAGAAAATGTGTGTTATATTATATTATATTATACGCATATAAAATATAGAGGAACCATTATATCGTTAATAATGATTATTGCATTAGTCTTCTATGAAACCAATTAAAATTCCAAACATTATGACTGGAAAAACAAATATAAAATAGAAAAGATAAAATGGGAAAATATAGATCACCCCAATCCTTTAGAATCACCGACCCCATGTCCAACACTACAGAAATGAAAAAAAATATAACCTTTCAATAAATTTTAGTGAATATTGAGTGAAATAATGAAGTGGTATTTATATCGTATAAGGAAAATGTGACTCTTGGGATTTGACCGTTAAATGAATATTGGTGAAATATGTCCATTGGTCAATATAATAATTCTTCAATTTGACTGTTGGGAACTATACCAATTTGTGATAATTTTACTGTTATAATTAGTGTTTAGAAGTATTAATCACAAAGGATAATTGATTTAAAAAGGATAAATGATGGCCTCAACCAATAGATTCATGTCATTTGAATCCCATTTGTCAGAACTTGGAAGTGAAGTATCTTCATTGGGGTTCTCCCTTGACCATGCCCAATCCAAGATTCAACAAGTAGAGCTTGAACAAAATCACATATGGGAAGAGTTCAAGTTAGTGGATATTACCCCCCCAGTCAATGTTAGTCGAGCCACCCCATGAAACTACCATAATCACAAACCTTACCCTTTGGGCATATGAAGGTGTTATAAGAGTTTATGTGTCTAGGCCTTAGTTACCTGATGTGTAATTAATTTATATAAATAAAAAATTTATTACATAAATTCCATTTTAATAATATTTTTTCATAATAAAATATATGTTTAATTGAGATGAATTTGAAAAATTGATTTCTAGATACATATAAAAAATTATAATTTTCAGAAAATGTATACTTTTTATCATAAACTATGGTATTATGAATAATATTTATTTTAATGAAATATTATTTTTTAAAAATATTACATAAATATAAATGATAAATAATTTTATAACGTCCTATGAAATTTTTATAACTGTCAAAAATTTGACAGTGCCTTAAAAATTAATATTTTTCAATAAATAAATAGTTTCATATTTAAAAGTTAAAATTATCATATTTAGAGAATTATTTTGATAAAATTAATATTATATTCTAAATAATCATATTGAAATTAGGTTAGGGTGAATTTATGATAATTTTCTAAAGAGGTTTTTTCCATGAAAAGTAAAAATACAGTATTGGGTTTTCAGTTTGTTTTATGAATTCATATTTTTTTCATAATGATTTAATAATTAATTAACCACAATAAACAACCTAAAATATTTTATTTTATTAATATTAAGTATTTTAATGGATTTTAATCAATTTCTGAACCTATAAGTGACTTTGCAAAGTCTGGAATGGAAAATTTGATTTTAAAAGCATTATTTTGTGGAAAATTTAACTTTCCATGCCCCAAGGAGTATTTAAAAAAGGTGTTAGGTTATAATGTATTAAAATATAATAAAATGTGACCCAAATTTATAAAAACATGATATAAAACCATGGGTAATCCAATGGTTTTTCATTTTCCACAACCTAGATTTCCAAAACCTATATTTGTAAATTATTAGGCAATTCCTCCCCTTTTCCTATAAATACCTACCTGTTTTACCATTATCATTCACTCAACTTCATCCTCCAAGAATTTATACTCAATCCCCCCCCCCAAATATTCCCCTCAATTCATCCTTAATCCCCCATATTTTCATCCTTGACTTTTAGGAACAACTCTTCAAGTTAAGGGAAATCTCCACTTCTCTTTTCCATTCAAGTTCCCTTTTTGTTGTATTTTTCTATTTTGAAAACTTATTCATTTTGTCCATTTTCTATTATACTATTACTATAATAATAGTATTTTATCAATGGGAAACTCTTTTCCCCTTATCATTTTACATATCCTTAATCCATGTTTTATACCCGTCATGCTACCAGATTTATTTCTCTCTTTTACTTGAGAAATTATCATTTATTTTCTTTTTGTGAATACCCAAATATCTTCCTTTTACATGGGTATTAACCAATATGTAAAATTATTTATTTATTCATTTATTTACATATATGTACTCCAAATTCCCTTATCATAGGATAAGAATGATATAATGATCACGTCTTTAAGCACTTTTCTATGCCAGTATTTTGATAAGAAACTCATTCTTTATTTTACATGGGTTATTAATGAAAAGATTTATTATGATCAATATGGATCACATGAAATTAATTAATTTTAAAGGTTCACCTTAATAGTGATCCAATGCATTGGTTAAAAATTTTAATATCAAAGGATGGCTTATTTTATGATACATTGGATAATAGCCTTGGTAATTTTCATTTATGACACCTTAGTGATAAAACATGGTGATATGCTTCGGAATGCCTCATTTTTATATTGTGGTCACATTTCCATGATTATAATTAATGTTTTTATTATTTTTATATGCCTCTTTTTATACCATATTTTTATTACTTGATTTCTTATTGATATGTCTCATGATCACATGTTATATGTCTCCCTTTATAATTCCTTTATTGGGCTTCATGCTCACCCCATTCCTTTGATTTATGTCCCCAGGATGTGAGATAGAGTAAATTTAATCTGGTTTGAACCCATGAAGATGTGTTTAAATTGTATTAGAAGAATATTTTATATTTTCATGTATTATGTACCTAATTTATAATAAACTAAAGTTTAAAATATCCTTTGTTATGTCCCATATAATGAAAAGTTTATGTAATAAAAGGTGAGATTCCATAGTTGGTATCAAAGGAAATTTTTGTTATTTGATTAAATTAGGATTATAAATCCTTAGTATAAACCCAATATAAATTATTAAATATATGAATACATATTTATACTTTGGGGAGTACTAAGTAAATGGTTTCCAATAAAACACATCTTTGTCTAGATACTATAAGTGGATGTGGATCTTTATCAGTTGTATCTACGGGTAACACCAAAAAACACCACATTGATCTAGACTCTATTGGGAACTAGTTAATGATAGCGGGCCTTGTTTCACACCAGGTTTTACACTCCCTGGGGAAATTTTTGGTTAATTATAAGATTTTTATAAACCATTATGAAGGATATATAAAATTTTAATTATTATTAGAGAAGTTTAATGACATATTTAAGAATGATATTTTAATACATAAACTTTCTTTAGAATTATAATATTCCTAAAAGTAAAATTTTTCTCCCTAAGGTTTTTTTCTTTTACAAAAATGTATAGAAATATGAGGAACAAAATAAATTATGAGTGCAATGAATTATGCACTAACAGACTTCCAATGGAATCTGGAATGGAAAACTTAACAAGGATAATGAATCAACTATATCAAGTTATGAATAATAATTTTAATCATGTTGAGGGAACAGATTCACCTCGAACATAAAAACTTGTCATTGAGTCCTACATACTTCAATGACCAACTTATTTTAGTGAATCTATTGAACCATTGATTATTGAATAATGTATTACCTCTATAGAAAAGATCTTTTCTATACTCCATTATTCAGACCTAGAGAAATTCACCCTGTAAGTATACCACTTTGAAGGAGAATCTGATCAGTGGTGGACACTAATAAAAAACATGAATCTAATAAGGGATATTGAGTCTATAGAGTGGTAAGTGTCTTGGGGAATCTTTTTCAATGAATATTTTCTCGGTTCAATGCAAAAAAAATTGAGAAGGAATTCCTACAGCTGAATTAGAAGAAAAATAAATCATTGGGAAGATATGAAATAAACATTACATGAATTGTTTGATACACCTCCAGCTTTTTTAGAAACCTAAAGGAAAAAAATTGATAAATTCTTCTGTGGACTAAGACCCCATCTATGAAGGAATTTATAAAATTTGGATTATAGAAGCTATGAGGAGATATTGTGGAGTGATATAAAGTTTGAATTGGAGTTTTTAGAGACACAATGGTCATATAGGTCAAATAAAAAGAAGTGATCAATGGATCCAAACTCAAGAAATATTTTTGATCATGGAAGAGGGGAAAAGAAAGTAAAACTTCCCATGAGAAAGAATTCTGGGAAGAAATATTCATAGAACAAATTTTTTGGGATTGTAATGTTTTAAATTTTGTGGAAGAGATGGGAATATATATTATAACTCTTGTAGTGAGGTGACAACTCAACTTCTCAACACTAACAACAAAGGGAAGATGGTGCAGACCCAACCTGAAGCTCAATGCTTCAAGTATGTACTAATTGGGAACATTTCCATCAAAAGTGAAAATCATAAAATAATAGAGGGAAACCACCATTAACCACATCATAGTCCAAGGAATCAAGGTCATGAATTTTCTATCTTGACATCTGAAGTAGAGTCTCCAAATTATGTGTTGGTAGGTATGAAAATGCATCAATGTGTTCTAAACAACATACCAATCCATGAGAACCCATCACACTATAATCAAGGATATGCGCCTCACCAAATATCTATATGTCAATCGAGGGAGTACCAAATCTATATGTGGAGAATTCATATCCCATCCCATGATGGATATTCCAAAATGAATAGATATAGGGGGAAATGGTTCCCTATAGATTGTGTAACAACCAATAAAAGGTCACTGAACCCTATACCTAATATTGAGAACCCACACCCCAACCCATGGGGGATTAACAACACTATCAACACATGATGAACCCACACCTTGTTAAGGATAGAATGACTAGGGAACAACTAATTCCTTAAATTCATAGTACACCTTACTCTATGGACACTAAAACCTATGGTTCGGTGAAAGGATAATGTAAATACTACCCTAAGATAAGGGTTCACCCTCTATTACTATAATGACCCAAGATTTTTAAATGATATTTTTTTCCAAAGGAAATGTGTGTGATATTATATTATATTATATTATACAGATAATAAATATAAAGTAACAAAAAAACCTTATCTCATTAATAATGATCATAGCATTAGTCAGCTATGAAACTAATTAAAATGTCAAACATTACAAAAAGACAAAAATTATAAAATAGAAAAGATAAAATGGAAAAATATGGATCACCCTAATCTGTTAGAATCATCACCCCCATGGACAACACTTAAAAATGAATGAAAATATTAGTAAACCAATCAAAATCTTGGAAAATGAAAATTTATAAACTTTGGAGCAATTGTAGTGAATATTTAGTGAAATAATGAAGTGGTATTTATAGGGTATAAGGGAAATATGACCATTGGGATTTGATCATTATATGACCATTGGTCAAATATAAATGTTGTTCAATATAACCTTTGGTTAATTTTACCATCGGAAAATATACCAATTGGTGATAATTTCACTATTATAATTATTGTTTACAAGTAGTAATGACAAAGGATAATTGAGACAGAAAGGAGAAATGATGGCCTCCACCAGTAAAGTTATGTCATTCTAAGCTCATTTATTAGAACATGGGAGGGAGGTAGTGTCATTGTGGTTTTACCATGACCAATCCCAATAAGATATTAAACAAGTGAACAATTAATGAAATCACCTACAGTAGAAGTTCAAGTTATTGGAGATTACCACTCAGTAAATGTTAGTTGAGCCACCCCATGAAACTACCATCATCACACACATTACCCTCAGGGAGTACGTGTGTGTCATAAGGCATTATTTTTCTAGTCCTTAGTTACTTAAAGTTTAATTCCTTTATATAAATAAAGTTTTAATTCCATAAATTTTATTTTAAGAATATTTTTTATTATTAAAATATATGTTTAATTTAGATGGATTTGATAAATTGATTTCTGAACATAAATAAAACATAATTTTATTTTTTTATAAAAGATATAATTTTTATAATAATATAAGGTATTATAAATAATATTTTTATAATTAAATAGTCTTTTCAAACAGTATTATTTAAATATAAATTATGAAATATTTTTATAATGTCCTAGAAAAAAAATTCAAGTGTCAAAATTTTGATTATGACTTCAAAAATGAAATTTTGTAATAAATACGGATTTTTATATTTTAAAGTAAAAATTATTATATATATATAATTATTCTGATAAAATATATATTATATTTGAAATCATAATGTTAAAATTAGTTTAGGGAAAATTTATGATAATTTTCTAAAATATATTTTTTTGTAAAGAGAAAAAATATTTGTTTTCAGTTTCAGTATGTTTTATGACTTCATATTTAGGTCATAATAATGTAATAATTAATTAACCATAATAAAAGTCCTAAAATATGTTATTTTATTAATGTTAAGTTTTTTAATGAATTTTAATCAAATTTAAAACCTATATGTGACTTTCCAAAATCTAATATGGAAAATTGATTTTAAAAGAATTGTTTGTGAAACTTTTAACTCTCCATGTCCAAATGAGTTTTTAAAAAAAGATTTTATATATAATTGATTAAAACACAATAAAATGATACTCAATTGTAAAAAAATGAGCAAAAACCATGGGTAATCCAATGTTTTTTCATTTTCCAGAACCTAGATTTCTAAGACCTATATTTGGAAATTACTAAACAATTCTTCCAATTTTGCTCTAAATAACCACCCATTCCATCATTCCCCTTAACTAAAATTAATAATCCCTGAATTTATACTCAATTTTTCTCCCCAATAGTCTCCAAAAGTCATCCTTAATCCCCCAAGGTTATATCCTCTAGTTTTAGGAACAACTCTCTATGGTAAGGAAAATCTTCACTTCTCTTTTCCATTCAGGTTCCATTTTTATGGTATGCCTTCTGTTTTACGAACTAATTCATTTTTGTACACTTTATATTATAATATTAATAAATTAATAGTTTTTTATAAATGGGATACCTTTATCACCTCTCATTTTCCCTTTCCTTAATCGATGTTTTATACCCATCATGGTGCCGAATGTATTTCTCTCTTATACTTGAGAAATTATCATTTGTTTTTTTTAATACCAAAACCTCTTACTTTTCCATTATTATTCACCTAGATGTAAAATTATTTATTTATTTATGTATTTATATATATTTACCCCACATTCCCTTTTCATGGGTTAGGAATGATGCAATGATTATGCCTTTATGCACTAATCTACACTAGGATTTTAATAAGAAACCTACTTTTTTTACACAGGTTATTAATGAAATGATTTATTATGATAAATGTGAATCACATTAAATTAATAGATATGAATTTTTTAACCTGATATCACTCCAATTAATTGGGTAAATAATTTTATCTCTAGAGATTTCATTTTTTACAATACCTTGGTGAATAACCTTAGTAATTTTCATTTATGACACCTTAGTGATAAGCCTTGGGGATATGCTTATGAATGCATCATTTTTATGTTATATCCACATTTCCATTATTATTATTCATTTTCTTATTATTTTGATTATCCTATTTTTCATGCCTTATTTTCATGCCACATGTTCTTATCGATATGTCTCATGATCACATGTTACATGTCTCCCTTGATTATTCCCTTTCTGGGATTTATAATCACCCATTTCCTTTGATGTATGTCCCCAATATATGATATGTGCTAAAAATGACCTAGGTTGAACCCATAAATATTTACTTCAAGTAAATTAGAATAATGTTTTATATTTTTATGTATTATATACCTAATTTCTGAGAAACTAGAATTTAAAAGATCATTTTTTTCCTCTATAATGAAAATTTTATGTAATAAAAAGGTAGGATTCCAAATTTGGTATCAAAGTACATTTTAGTTATTTTTTTAAATTAGTATTAGATATCATTATTATGAACCTTAGATAAATTTTTAAATATAGGAAAAAATCTGGGTATTTTTGGGGAGTACAAAGTAATTAGTCTCCAAGAAAATACATCTATTTCTGGATACTATAAGTGGATGTGGATCAAGAACAGATATACCTAGTTTTAACACCCAAAAACCCTATATTGAGCTATAATCAATCAATAACTGGTACATGACAATTATCCTTGATGTAAAACTAGTTTTGACACTCCCTGGAGATAACTTTGGTCAATCAAAAGTTTTTTATGAGCCTTTATAGAGGATATATATAAAATGTAGTTGTTATTAGAGGATATTAATAAAATATTTATGAATTATGTTTTAATATATAAACTCCTTTTATAATTATAATAATCGTAAAAGTAATATTTTTCTCACTAAGGTTTTCTTCTTTTAGAAAAAATGGTAGGAAATATGAGGAACCACATAAATGATGAGTGAAACATATGATGCATTGACAACTTTCTGATGGAAGATGGAATTGAAAATTTCATGAGGATGATGAATCAACTATCTTGAGTTTTGAATAATAATTTGAATCAAGTTGAGCAATTGAATTTACCTCAAATAGAATAAAATGTTGGTGAGTCCTTCTCACGTTAATGACCACCTTCTTTTAGTGGAACTACTGACCCATTGATTACTGAACAATGGATATCTTCTATATAAAAGATATTTTATATAATCTATTATTCAGATATAGGTAAAGTCATCCTAGTAGTATAACTCTTATAAGGATAAGCAGGTTAGTGGTGGAAACTGGTTAAAAACATGAATCCAAAAAGGTAGATTGAGGCTATAAAGTTAAAAGAGTTCAGGGGAATATTTTTTAATAAATATTTTCCCTGTTCGATGTGAACAAAAATATTGAATTAATTAATATAGATGAAGTATAAGGAAAATTAATTATTGGGAATCTATGAAATGAACTTTATAAGACTTGGTCGATACACTGGTAGCTTTAATATGGATCTTATGGGAAAGGATGATAGATTATTCAGTGAACTGAGACCCCATCAGTAGAGTAATTTAGTAAATTGAGACTATGAAATTTATGATAAGATTGTTTAGAGTTTTATGATGGTTGAATTTGAGTTCAAAGAGATGTATAGGTCGCATAGGTTGAATGAAAATAATATATAAAAAGAGCCAAACTCAGGGAATATTTTAGATTATATAAGAGGGGGAAATAAGGTGAAACTTCCCACATGCAACAAATGTGGGAAGAAGCATTAAGGGGGCTACTTTATTGGGAGTGGAAAGTACTATAAGTGATGAAGACATGGGAATATAGATCAAAACTATCACAGTGAGGTGAATCCTCATATTTTCAATTCTAACAACAAAGGGAAGATGGTGCAGGTTAACCTGAAGTTCAATGCTTCAAGTGTAGACAGATTGGGAACTTTTTCAATAAATGTCCAAATTATAATATAATAGAGGGAAATTAGCATCAACCTCAGAATATTATAAGGGAGAAAGCTTAGATATTTTCTATTATGAAGGATGAATTAAATACCCCAAATGATGTGGTGTCAGGTACACTAATTATCCTATCAAATATAGAAAGTATATTGTTTGATTCTATTTATATGCATTACTTTATTCCATCCATATTTTCAAAGAATATGGAATTAATCCCTCATTCCTAGAATTATAGTTATCATTCAAGAATCTTGGCTGGATTATCCTAGCATCAACAGTTTATAGAAACTGTAGTATTAACTTTGGAAAGTACAATCTCATAATAAATCTAGTATTCATTTCCATGGTGGAATTCAACATTATACTAGGGATGGAATGTCATTCAAAGTATAATTCTAATATAAACTATAAGAGAAATTAAATTTCAATATCCTTGAATGGAAAACCTATAGTTATTTTCAAAGTAAAGATATCCCGACCTGATATTTTTCTATTTACACATCACATAGCCTTCTTTATAAAGATAATTAGGGAAGAGGGATAAGGGAATGAAAGTATAATGATAAAAAATTTCACCATCATTTAGGAATACATTGATGTATTTCTTAAAGAGTTACCTAGACCTCCCTCATAAAGATAGGTATAGTTATCCATTAAACTCATACCTAGATCTAAGATAATGTATAAGACCCTGTATAGAATATAAAATGTATAGTTATAAAAATTAAATAAACAAATTAAAGATCATATGGAGAAGGGTTTTATCTGAATAAGTGTATCTCCTTGGGGAGATCATGTTCTATTTGTGAATAAGAAGGATGGATCAATGTGGTTATAAATTAATTATAGTTAACTTAACAGAATCATGGTGAAGAACAATAACCCTCTCCCAAGGATTGATGTTTTATTTGACCAGCTTAGTGGGGCTTAATTATTCTCCAAGATTGACCTTTGATATGGGTATCATAAATTAAGGGTAAAGAAAGAATATATTCCAATTATTTACTTGCAAACAAGATATAGAAATTATCAGTTTTTTTATTCCCTTCATCTTGACTAATGATCATGCTATATTTATGGATTTTATGAACCGTGTTTTTAAGTAATACCTTGAAAAATTCATTGTAGTTTTTTTGATAATATTCTAATATACTCCAAAATTCAAAATGAACATGAGGAATATCTAAGGGTTATATTTAAATCTCTTAGAAAGGATAATATCTTTGTAAAATTCAAAAAATTTGAATTATAGTAACAATAATTTTCATTCTTGGGTATACTATAACCAATGAAGGAATCTCAATTGACCCTGTCTAGAAAAAGGATATAGAAGAGTGGCCTCATCCTACAATAGTAACTGAGATTCATATCTTCCTTGGTTTAGAAGGATATTATATGATATTTGTGAAAAAAATCACATCTTTCTACTCTACTAACCAAGTTAACTCGAAAAGGATCTAAGTTCATCATAACAAAAGAGTGTGAAGAAAGTTTCCAAGAAATGAAGAAAAAATGGGTTACTACACCTATGTTAACTCTACCCTCTTTCAGAGAAGGATTTATTATTTATAGTGATATATCTCTGAAAGGGATTGGTTACATACTCATTACAAATAAAAAGGTGATTTCTTATGCATCTCGGTAGTTAAATACTCATGGGAAGAATTATCCTATGCATGATTTGGAGTTAGTTTCAGTTATTTTTTATCTAAAAATATGGAGGCACAATCTTTATGGTGAGAAATGTGATATATACATAGACCACAATAGTTTTAAGTATGTTTTCATGCAAAAGTAATTGAACATGAGACAAAGGATATGGTTTTAACTTCTTAAATACTATGACAGTTTAATTCATTATCACCCTAAAAGAGAAAAAAAATCACTGATGCATTAAGTAGGAAAGACCCTGTTGTGATGGAAATGATGAAGACTCAAGGAGATAAATTGATCAAGGACCTAGTAATTTTTGACATGGGAGTCATAAAGGATGGGACATTGTCAATATTGTCCCAAATTATTTCTCAACCATCATTAATAGAGATGATAAATTGATACAAAATAATATATAGGATGTGAAGAATGAGAATTTTCATGTGTTCAATATTGATCAAGAATATGTACTAAAATTTCATACAAGTTATGTGTCTCATATATCCCAAATATAAATAAGGTGTCGATGGATGAAACTCATAACTATAATTTATCTATTCATCCTAAAATCACTAATATGTATAGGTACATTAATGATCATTATTATTTGGATAATATGAAAAAGGAAATTGTCTACTACACTATATGGTTCTTGGCATGTCAAAAAGTGAAGGTGGAGTGACATCTTCTTGAAGGGGTATTGTAACCACTACCCATACTAACATGGAAGCTAGAAAATATCACTATGTTCTTTGTCACTGGTCTCCTGAGAACATATAAAGGAAACAACGCGATATGGGTTTTAGTGGATCAACTCACCAATATTACCCATTCCATTACTATTCGGAGATTTCTCTCCTTAACAACTTTCCAAGATATAAGTTAAGTGGTGAGGCTTCATGGGGCCCCACTTTCAATCATTTCTGATCATTATCCAAGGTTCACATCTAAATTATAGAGAAGTATTCAACATTATCTGAATACTGAATTGAACTTCAATACAACCTATCTCCCCCAAACCGATGTCCAATCTAAAAGGAATATTTAGACACTATAGGACATATTGAAGACATAATCAATTTAATTTAAAGGTGGATGGGATTGACACCAACCATTAGTAGAGTTATTATACAACAAAAACATCCACTCTAGTATTAAAATGACATCCTATGAAGCCCTGTGTGGGAAGCAGTGTAGAAAACCTACTTTTTGGGATAATTTTGGTGAGATAAAGCTCCTTGGGCTCATTATTATGCAAGATATGATAGAAAATGTTCATTCCATCCAACAACATATAAAATTTTCTTAGATTTGGTAGAAGAGATATGCTGAAAACTATTAGAGGGACATAGAGTTTGATGTTGGAGAAAAAAATTTCCTTTGGATATCACCATGGAAGAGAGTCATGTGATTTGGAAAGAAAAGGAATCTTAGCCCTAGGTACATTGGCCCCTTTGAAATCCCTAATCACAAAGGAGAAGTGTCCTATCATCTAGAACTTACACCAAACATGGCCCAAGTTTATGGTTTATTCCATGTATCTCTCTATAGGAAGTACATACATGATCCCTCGTATGTACTAAATATAAATGTGGTACAACTAGAACATAACCTCTCTTATGAGGAGCCACATAGTGGATATCTTAGACTGTAAAGAAAAATTTCTAAGAAAAAAGAAAACACACCTTGTAAAATTATTATAGAAAAACCATAAATATGAAGAGGAAATGTGAGAACTAGAGAAAACAATGAAATAAAAGTACCCTCATCTATTCTCAATTGAGAATATGAGTTGAAATTTCTAGGATGAAATTTCTAAAGGTGGGAAGAATATAATGACCCAAACTTTTTAAATGATATTTGTTTCCAAAGAAATTGTGTGTTATATTATATTATATTATACACATATAAAATATAGAGGAACCATTATCTCATTAATCATTATCATTACATTATTTGGCTATGAAACCAATTAAAATTCCAAACATTACAACTGGACAAAAAAATATAAAATTTAAAATTTAAAATGGAAAAATATGGATCACCCCAATATGTTAGAATCATCACACCCATGGACAACACTATAAAAATGAAAAAAAAATACTATACCAATAAAAATATGATAAAATAAAAATATATAACCTTGAGAGAAATTGTAGTGAATATCGATTGAAATAATAAACTAGTATTTATAGGGTATAAGGGAAATGTGACTATTGGGATTTGACTATTAAATGACTATTGGTGAAATATGGCCATTGGTCAATATAACCATTGGTCAATTTGATAGTTGGGAACTATACCAATTTTTGATAATTTTACTACTATGATTAGTTTTTATAATTATTAATCACAAAGTATAATTGATACAGAAAGGAAAATGATTGCCTCAACCAATAGATTCTTTCCATTTGAAGCACATTTATCAGAACTTGTTAGTGAAGTAGTGTCACTAGGGTTCTCCCTTGACCAGGCCCAAGCCAAGATTCAACAAGTGAATCATGAAAGAAATCTCTTATGGGAAGATTTCAAGTTAGTGGAGATTACAACCTGGTCAATGTTAGTTGATCCACCACATTAAACTACCACTATCACAAACCTTACCCTTTAGGCATACGCGGGTGTTATAAGGGGTTATGTGTCCAAGCCTTAGTTACCTAAAGTGAAATTAATTTATATAAATAAAAATTTTATTCCATAAATTTCATTTTCAGAATATTTTTTCTTAATAAAATTTATGTTTAATTGAGATGAATTTGATAAATTGATTTCTAGACACATATAAAAAAAATTGTATTTTTTAGAAAATGTATACTTTTTATAATAAAATAAGGTATTATGAATACTATTTTTTGTAATGAAATATTGTTTTTAAATATTATTTAAATATAAATGATAAAATAATTTTATAATGGTCCTATGAAATTTTTAAAGTGTCAATAATTTGATAGCGACTTAAAAACTGCTATTTTTAAAAAAATATGGATTTTTATATTTCAAAGTTAAAATTATCATATTTAGAGAATTATTTTGATAAAATAAGAATTATATTAGAAATAATAAAATTAAAATTAGGTTAGGGTGAATTTATTATAATTTTCTAAAAATATTTTTTCCATGAAAAGTAAAAATACAGTATTGGGTTTTCAGTTTTTTTATGAATTAATATTTATGTCAGGATGGATTAACAATTAATTAACCACAATACACAACCTAAAATAAGTTATTTTATTAATATTAAGTAGTTTAATGGATTTTAATCAATTTATAAACCTATAACTGACATTGCAAAGTCTTGAATGGAAAATTTGTTTTTAAAAGTATTATTTTGTGGGAAATTGAATTTTTCATGCCCCAAGGAGAATGAAAATAAGGTGTTCGGTTAATGTAATAAAATATCATAAAATTTTACTCAAATTTATAATAACATGAGATAAACCCATGCGTAATCCAATGGTTTTTCATTTTTCACAACCTAGATTTCCAAAACCTATATTTGGAAATTATTCAACAATTCCTCCACTTTTACTATAAATACCCACCCATTTCACCATTACCCTTCACTAAAATTAATCCTATGATAAGTTATATTGAATTCCCCCCCCCCAAGATTCCCCTAAGGCATCCTTAATTCCCCAAGTTTTCATCCTTTATTTTTAGGAACAACTCTTCACAGTAAGGGAAATCTCCACTTCTCTTTTCCATTCAAGTTCCCTTTTTTGTAGTATTCTTATATTTTGAAAAATAATTCATTTTGTCCATTTGATATTATGCTATTACTGTAATAATATTATTTTATCAATGGGAGTCCCTTTTTCCCTCTCATTTTCCATTTCTTTAATCCATTTTTTATACCTGTCATGCTGTCAGATTTATTTCTCTCTTTTACTTGAGAAATTATCATTTATTTTCTTTTTGTGAATAACCAAACATCTTCCTTTTCAATGGGTAGTCACTAATATATAGAATTATTTATTTATTAATTTATTTAAATATATTTAATCCACATTACTTTATCATAGACTAATAATTACATAATTATCATGTCTTTAAGCACTTTTCTATGCCAAGATTTTGATAAGAAATGTGTTATTTATTTTTACCTAAGTTATTAATGAAATGATTTATTATGATAAATATGGATCACATGAAATTAATTCATCTTAAGGGTTCACCCTGATAGTTATCCAATTCATTTTTTAAATAATTTAATCTCTGAGGATGACTTATTTTATGATACCTTGGAGAATAACCTTAGTAATTTTCATTTGTTACACCTTGGTGATAACCCATGGTGATATGCATATGAATGCCTCATTTTAATGTTATTTCCACATTTACATGATTATAATTAATGTTCTTATTATTTTTATATTCATACTTTTTACACCTTACCATTATTCCTCATGTTCTTATTGATATGTCTCGTGATCACATGTTATATTTCTCCCTTTATTATTCCCTTACTGGGCTTCATGCTCACCCAATTACTTTTATATATTTATCGAAGATATGAGATGTAGTAAAAGTAATCTAGGTTTAACCCATGAAGATGTATTTCAATTTGATTAGAATAATGTTTTATATTTTCATGTATTATTTACCTGATTTCTAAAAAACTAAACATTAACATATCCTTTTTCGGTACCATTTAATTAAAAGTTTATGTAATAAAACTCAAGATACCATAGTTGGTATCAGAGGATAGTTTAGTTATTTGATGAAATTAGGTTTATAAATCCTTAGTATAAACCTTATACACATGTTTAAATATATGAATACATATTTATATTTTGGGGAGTACTAAGTAATTGGTTTTTAAAAAAATACATCTTTGTCTGGATACTATAAGTGGACGTGGGTCTAACCCAGTTGTATCTATTGGTAACACCAAAAAACACTTCATTGATCTAGACATGATTGAGAACTAGTAAATGATAATGGGCCTTGTTTCACACCTACTTTGACACTCCCTGGGGACATGTTTGGTTAATTATAAGATTTTTATTAACCATTATTAAGGATATATAAAAAATTTAATTGTTATTATATGAGGTTAATAACATATTTAATAATGATATTTTAATACATAAACTCCATTTAGAATTATAATATTCCTAAAAGTAACTTGTTTCTACCTAAGGTTTTCTTCTTTTATAAAAATGGCTATAAATAGGAGGAACAAAATAAATTATGAGTGCAATGAACGATGTACTGATATCCTTCTGATGAAAGCTAGAATGGAAAACTTCAAAAGGGTAATGAATCAACTATATCGAGTTATGAATAATAATTTGAATCAATTTGAAGCACCATATCCACCTTGAAATGAAAAACTTTTCTTTGATTCCTACGTGCTTCAATGACAAACTTCTTTTAGTGAATCTATTGAACCATTTATTATTGAACAATGTATTACCTCTATAGAAAAGAACTTTTCTATACTCCATTATTCAGAACTATAGAAATTCACCTTGGAAGTATACTGCTTTGAAGGAGAAGCTAATCAGTAGTGGACACTAATAAAAAACATGAAGCCCAGAAGGGACCTTGAGTCTATAGAGTGGTAAGCATCTTGGAGAATCTTTTTCAATAAATATTTTCCATGTTCAATGAAAACAAAAATTGAGACGAAATTGTTAAATCTGAATTAGAAGAAAAATAAATTTGTGGGAAGGTATGAAATAAACATTACATGACTTGTTCAATACACCTCTAGATTTTTTAGGAACCTCGGGGAAATTTTAATAAATTCTTCAGTGGACTGAGATCTCATCTGTGAAGGAATTTTGAAAATTGGGATTATGAGATCTATGAGGAAATATTGTAGAGTTCGATGAAGGTTAAATTGGAGTTTGGAGAGACATAATGGTCATATAAGTATAATGAAAAGAATAGATTAATGGATCCAAACTTAGGAAAGTTTTTCGATCCTGGAAGAGGGGGCAAGAAAGTGAAACTTCCCATGTGAAAGAAATTTGGGAAGAAAAATTCATGAAACTAATTTGTTGAGAGTGGAAAGTTCTACAAGTGTGGAAGATATGGGAATAAATATTAAAACTCTCGTAGTGATGTGAAACCTTAGCTTCACAACACTAACAACAAAGGGAAGATGGTGCAGACCCAGCCTGAAGTTAAATGCTTCAAGTTTGTACAACTTGGGAACATTTACAATCAATGTAAAAATTAGAAAATAATGGATGTAAACCACAATCAACTACAACATAGGCCAAGATATCAAGGATAGGAATTTTCTATCATGACATCTGAAGTATAGTCTCCAAATGATGTGGTGGAAGGTACACTCATTGTGTTCGCATAGCTAGAAAGTACATTGTTTGATTCTAGTTCTATGTATTCCTTTATTTAATCCATGTTTGAAAATAATATATAATCAATACCTAATATTATAGAAGTATATTTATCATTCAAGACTCTTGGATGTATTATCCTAGCATCAACATTTTATATAAACTCTAGTATTAACTTTGGAAAGTACAATATCATCAAAAATATAGTAATAATTACCATGGTGGAATTTGACACTATGTTAGGGATGGAATGGATCTCAAAGTATAATTATAAGATAAACTAAAATATAAATAAAATTTTAGTAGTCATGAATATAAAACCTATAGTTATTTTCAATGGAGAGATATCTCAGCATGAGCTTTGTCTAGAAGCACCTCCTATAGACTTATTTATGGAGATGATCGGTGAAGAGGGAGAAGGAAATGAAAGTATAAAGATAGAAAATATCCCCATAGATCATTAATAAGATTATGTATTTATTAAAGAGTTATATGGACCTCCCCAAGAAAAAGAGTTAGAGTTCCCTATTGAACTCATACCCGGATTCAAGACAATATTGAAGACCCCGTATAGAATGGAAAATGTGGAGTCATGGTAATTAAAGAAATAACATCAAGATCTTATGGAGAAGGTATTTATCTAACCAATTGTGTCACCTTGGAGAGAACATGTTCTCTTTATAAAGAATAATGATGTATCAATATAGCTATGCACTAATTGTAGAGAACATATCAGTATCATAGTGAAGAACAAGTACTCTCTCCCAAGGATTGATGATTTATTTGACCAGCTTCAGGGGGCTCAATTATTCTCCAAGATGACTTATTATATTGATATTATAAATTGAGGGTGAAGAAATCATATATTTCAAAGACTGCCTTGTGAATAAGATATGGTAATTATGAGTTTTTTGTTATTCCCTTTAGATTTACTAATGATATTTCTATATTTATGGATTTGATGAATAAATTATTTAAGGAATACCTTGATAAATTCATGGTAGTTTTTATTGATTATATTATAATATACTTAAAAAGTATCAAGTAGCATGAAGATTATCTGAGGGTTATACTGAAAACTTAAAGGAATGAGAAGATATTTTGAAAATTCCACAAATATGAACTCTATTTACAAAAAGTTTCATTATTAGGGCATATTATAACCAATGAAGGAAACTCAATTGACCCTTCCAAGACAAATTCTATAGAGGAGTGGCCTCATCCTATAACAATAATTGAGATTCATAATTTCCTTGGTTTAGAAGGACAGTATAGAAGGTTTTTGAAAAAAAATTCATAGCTTCCTAATCCAATAACCAAGTTAACTCAAAAAGGATCTAAGTTAATCTAGAACAAACAGTGTAAATAAAGCTTCAAAGAACTAAATAAGTGATTTGTTAATGCACCTATGTTAACTCTACCCTCTATCAAAGAAGTATTTTTTATTTATAGTGATACATCTCTGAAAGGTATTGGGTGAATCCTCATGCCAAATGACAAGGTGATAACTTACACGTCTTGATAGTTAAATCCTCATGAGAAGAATTATTCTATGCATGACATGGAGTTAGATACAATTATTTTTTCTCTGAAAATATAGAGGCACTATCTTTATATAGATAAATGTGATATATATACACACACAACTATAGTTTTAAGTATGTATTCATGCAAAATAAATTTAACATGAGACAAAGGATATGGTTGGAACTTATTAAATATTGTGCCTATTCAATTCATTATCATCCTCTAGGAGAAAACAAATTTATTGATGCATTATGTAGGAAATACCATGTTGTGATAGAAATTATGGGGATTCAAGGAGATCCATTGATCAAGGACCAAGTAAGGTTAGACATGGGAATCATAAAAGAAGGGACATCATCAATATTATCCTAAGTTATTTTTCAACCATCATTACTAGAGAATATTAATAGAGTATAAAGAGAATATACATTTATACAAATTAAGATATAGTTTGTGAAGAATGGGAAGTTTCCTTAATTCAGTATTGATCAAGAAGATGTATTAAAATTTCATACAAGTCTATGTGTCCCATATATCTCAAAGATAAATAAAGAGATGATGGATAAATCTCATATCACTTACACTAAATCTGGCTCAAGTTCATAGTATATTCCATGTATCTCTCTTGATAAAGTACATACCTAATCCATCACATGTACTGAATCTAGAGGTGGTACAACTAGAACATGACCTCCCTTATAAGGAGGATTCGGTGGAGATCTTGGACCGTAGAGACAAGGTTATACGCAACCAGACAATAGACCTTGTAAAATTACTATAAAGGAACCATAAATATTAAGAGACAATGTGGGAACTAGAGAAAACAATCAAATAGAAGTACCCTCATCTATTTTGAACTGGGAATATTAGTTGAAATTTCAAGGATGAAATTTCTAAGGCGGGGAATAATGTAACAACCTAGGATTTTTAAATGATATTTTTTTCCTATAAAAATTTCTATTATATTATATTATATTATATTATAGAGGTACAAAATATAGAGTAACCAACAAAAACTTATTTCATTAATAATTATCATTAAATTAGTCTTCTATGAAACCAATTAAAATTCCAGACATTAAAACTATATAAAAATATAAAATAGAAAAGAAAAAATGGGAAAATATTGATTTCACCAATCCATTAGAATCACCTTCCCATGACAAACACTACATAAATAGAAAAAATATTAGTAAACCAATAAAAATATTATAAAATTGAAATATATAACCTTGGGATCAATTTCAATGAATATTGAGGGAAATAATGAAGTGGTATGTATAGGGTATAAGAGAAATGTGACTATTCGGATTTGACCGTTATATGAGTATTGGTTAAATATGACCATTGGTCAATATAACCGTTGTTCAATTTCACTATTGGGATTTGACCATTGGGAACTATACTAATTTTTGATAATTTTACCGTTATAATTAGTGTTTATAAGTAGTAATGAAAAGGGATAATTGATGCATAAAAGAGAAACAATGGCCTCAACTAGAAGACTCATGTCGTTTGAAGCTCATTTTTTAGAACTTGGGAGGGAGGTAGTATCACTTTGGATCTCCCTTGACCAAGTCCCAGTCGATATTAAACAAGTGAATCTTAAACAAATTCACCTACAAAAGATGTTCAAGTTATTGGAGATTACAACTTGGCCAATATCATCTGATCCACCACATGAAACTACCACCATCGCACACCTTACCCTTAAGGCGTACAAGGGTGTTATAAGGGGTTGTGTGTCCAGTTATTATTTAATTAAAGTGTAATTCCATTGTATTAATAAAATTTTTATTCCATAAATTCCATTTTAATATTATTTTTCTTAATAAAATGTATGTTTGATTGAAACGAATTTGAAAAATTGATTTCTGAACACAAATAAAACATAAATGTATTTTTTAGAAAATATGTACTTTTTAGAATAATCTTTGTTATTGTGAATAATATTTTTTATAATTAAATTGACTTTTAAAACACTCTTATTTAAATATAAATGATAAAATAATTTTATAATGTCCTAGGAAATTTTTTTAAGTATCAAAATTTTGATTATGCCTTAAAAACTATGATTTTTTAATAAATAGGGGTTTTTATATTTAAAAGTAAAAAATTATCATATTTATATAATTATTATAATAAATTAAACATTATATTTTAAATTATCATGTTGAAATTATGTTAGGGTAAATTTTTGAGAATTTTCTAAACTACTTTTTTCTATGAATAGTAAAAATACAGTTTTGGGTTTTTGGTATGTTTTATGACTTCATATTTATGAAATAATGATATAATAATTACTTAACCACAATACATGCCCTAAAATATTTTATTTAATTAATATTAATCATTTTAAAGTATTTTATCAATTTCTAAACCTATAATTGACTTTCCAAAGTCTAAAATAAAAATTTGATTTTAAAAGCATTATTTTGTGGAAAATTTAACTTTCCATGTACAAAAGATTATTAAAAAATGTTTTCGGTTCTAATAGATTTAAATATCGTAAAATGTGACACAAATGTCCAAATCCATGAGAAAAAATCAATGGTTAATCCAACGGTTTTTCATTTTCCACAACCAAGATTTCTAAGTCCTATATTTCGAAATTATTACACAATTCCTCCACTTTTGTAATAAATACCCCCATTTCACCATTCCCATTCACTCAAATTCATAATACATGAAGTTATGAACAATTTTACTCCTAAATAGTTTTCCCAAGTTTTCATTTATCCCCAAGGTTTCCATCCTTAAGTTTTAGGAACAACTCTTCAAGGTATGGGAAATCTCCAATTCTCTTTTCCATTCAAGTTCCCTTTTTGTTGTATGTATTCTATTTTACAAAATAATTCATTTTTTGTCCACTTTTTATTATCATATTACTATAATAATAGTGTTTTATCAAGGGGAGACTCTTTTACCCTCCCATTTTCCATTTCCATAATCCATGTTTTATATTCATCATACTGTCGAATTTATTTCTCTTTTACTTGAGAAATTATCATTTACTTTATTTTTTTGAATACATAAACCTCTTTCTTTTCCATGGGTATTAAACTAGATGTAAAATTATTCATTTATTCATGTATTTACATATATTTAAACCACATTCTATTTTCATAGGTTAATAATTATGTAATTATCATGCCTTTAAACACTTTTCTATGCCAGGATTTTGATAAGAAACTTGTTTTTTATTTTCCATGGGTTATTAATGAAATGATTTATTATGATCAATGTGGATAACATTAAATTAATACATATGAATGGTGTTCCCTGATAATACTCCAATGCATTGGGTAGATAATTTAATCTATTGATATGACATGATTTATGATACCTTGGTGAATGACTTTATTAATTTTCATTTATGAAGCCTTAGTGATAAACCACAGTGATATGATTATGAATGACTCATTTTTATGTTGTAGAAACATTTAAATGATTATGATTCAGGTTCTTCTTATTATTATATTCCCCTTGTTCATTCCTTATTGGTATGCCTGATGTTCTTATTGATATGTCTCATGGTCACATGTTATATTTATCCCATACTTATTCCCTTATTGGGCTTCATGCTCACCCCTTTCCTTTGATGTATGTCCTTAGGATATGAGATTTAGTAAAAGTAACATAGGGTGAACCCATGAATATTTTTTCAATTTGATAAGAAAAAAATTATATTTTCATGATTTATTTACCTAATTTACAAGAAACTATACTTTAAATGGTCCTTTATTTTCTCCCATGTAATGAAAATTTTATGTAATAAAAAGGAAGGATGACATACTTACTATTATAACCTTCCAAATTACATAGAAAATGAAATCATTTTATTATATTTATTCCTCGATTCAAATGATAAGATCAAGTACACATGGAACCAATAAATAACATTTTCCTTATCACAACTACAAATGGGAACCCCACCTGAAAAATGCATGGGAAAAAACGTATATATGGGATCTCCTAATATTGATATCTCGTTTAAATCAAGATCATAATGCATTAATAAATAGAAATACATGGTAAATCACTAGGCCCCAAAAACTTATATTTTCACACTTTAAAAAACAATTCCACCACTCTGAATTTTTTGTGGGGGACTCACACCTTATTATAGGTCTCGTGGTAAAGGGAGTGCCTGACCTCATGCTCGGTATAGAGAAACCACACCCTATAATCATAGAAGAGTAAAAAACTCCATAAAATATACAATGGATTCATGTCATGTCATTAAAACTTTGCCAAGGGAGTACCTAAACTTTTGTCAGCACTGTCTATCTCACTCAAACTAAATCATTGTACCTATAAAAAAAAGAACTTGAACTTGAAGAGAACCTCATAAACAGATTCTAGAGGCCCATAGGGATAAAACATCATGTTTTACTAGGAAAAATGTTCAATATAGGCTACTTATTCATCCAATTTTGATGCATGTCTATAAATTTATGAAAGATGCCTAAAAAGGTGAACATCGAGCTATGGGGCGCCCCTTAGGGAATTTCGTGTGGTATTGTAGCAAGGGG
This sequence comes from Viscum album, assembly GCA_963277665.1. NCBI lineage: Eukaryota > Viridiplantae > Streptophyta > Magnoliopsida > Santalales > Viscaceae > Viscum > Viscum album. The sequence continues at coordinate 950,792,505 of OY728143.1, forward strand.
GAACACCCATAAGGGAAAGTGGACACCCCATGGCCAAGGAAGTGTGTAGCATGAGGCATCGTATCCACACCACCCTTTAAGTCATATCTTGGTGGACCCAACCCGAGGCTCATTACCCTACCCCACCACGTGGCCAACATGTTGAGGGACCCATCCAATAGGTTTGGTCCATGAAACTCTTATTCCATGTTAGGAAAACCCACTGGCCCCACCTAGGTTATTCCCTAGGTCATTCACTACACTGGGTCGGCCTACGCCACCTAACCTGAGGTGAGGTTGGGTCATAGTTAGCTCGCAGGTAGGACAAGACCAGAGGCCTCGTCTTCTTTACCTATAATGTGGTGGGGGAGTGGCCACACAATTACAGTCATTACCATGGTCAAGATCAATTCACACTCCCCCTAACACAACCCCCATCATACCAAGGTTCTAGATCCCCCTCCTTGACTCGGGGAATACCAATTCTGCCGCACCACTGGGTCACTATGAGGGTATCGGGGTGCGTAGCAGAAGCCGATGGGTTTAGGATTTAATATTTTTCATTTCTTTAGTGACTTAAATTGTTGTATCCATAGATATGATCCCTAGTAGAGGTCCAAGGATCTCACATTAATTTAATAAGCACAAAATAAATAAAACTGAATGGTTACCTCATTCGAATTGAAGCACGCTCAACTGTAGATTATCACCGGTGACCATTTCTCCAAGGATCTGAATCCAAACCCCTATATATTATCCACACGCACTCCAAGGATTTATGTGTTCTCCATTCATCAAAATTTGGGTGATATTGTGGATCTCCAATGAATATTTTGGTGTCACATTAATCACCTCTATCTCATGCCTTCGATCCATCAAAGACATCATGGATCAATCGCTTCGAGATACTCTATGTCTCTAGAAAGTAGGATGAGAGAAAGGATCTTATTCCAAATGAATGAATAGTCTATGGAATGATTCTATCCTCCTGATTATATAGAGGGAGGTGATGATACCTAAAAAGGGTTCCCCAGCCCCCGGAAATAAAAGTTCCACTAATTAAGAAATAAATAAATAAATATGAAGAACTAAACTACATCATATATTTTAATTGTATTTTATCACATACTTGTAATATATATTAAATATATTACATGATAAAACTAATTCATTTAACTTGATTCATCATTCTTGTAATATTAAACAAACCTTTAAAATTAAAATATTATTTGTCCGAATAATATTATTTCTTATATATAAATAAACACTTGTAAATAATTTTAATAAATAAATTCAATCCAATTATTCTTTACTTTAATAATAATGAATTTATTTATTTATTGGTGATATATAAAAATAGAAAACCCTTGGATCCTATTATGGTCCCCCCATGTCCTATATACCTATTCACCATAATAGGGAATATTCTTCAATACGCTATTGTGTGTGACCCGCTATGCCCTTATCTCGATAACAGTGAATACTATTCATAAACTAGGAGAAAAGTATAGTAACCCATCAAGTCCCCTAAAGAGATAAGGAATATTCATAGCAATGAAAACCATCCTACGAACAAGAAGTGTGTAATATAATCTCTTTTCCTTTCGATATCTCATAAAGAAGGATGAAAAATTGTAGTCATCGTCCTTTATTACTTTATTGTTTTTGGTCTAACTAGATAGGCTTACCTTTCAACTACCTTTTCCAAGGATTTATGAAGGTACTAACATCCTGATCAACTAGACCTGAGATATTACTCCCTCAACTCGGAAGTGACAAATTCTATCCTAACCATTCAATCAATGTCATACCACCAATAACCCACCCAACACAAGCTACCTCTCCACGATTTTATTATCCTGTTTTTTCCTTGAATCAAAGTATGAAATCAAATGTAACACATTGATAATTATCTCAATCCAGGAGACCAATACACATGTTCATAGATAAGAGAAACCAATGACACTTGAAAACATGTGGTGTTTCTATTAGAGAGTCTTTCCTCATGATCTCACCTACCATAGATTACTAAGTGTGAACTTTATGAGAAGAAGTATCAATTCTTATGATCACCAAGCACCTGATAGTCATACATCAACTATGTCTAGTCAGTATGATGTATGTTGACCATAAGAAATATATTTAATATTAATGAAACAGTATCTTGAGGTTCTCAATATAGATTGGGATCTTCTATAACATTTTGAGAAGAAAATTAATCTTTGGACATTACCATTTAAAAAGTGGATGTGGAAATGTATACACTATAATGGTAAGTTTACATAATGCATATCTCACTATATACATGAAATAGTAATTGATAAGTACTGTATTGTTAGGTCTAGGGTGCCCAATATTACAACAATCCTACTTTAACTCGAGCCAACTTATTAACCAAACTTGTTAGATCTCACATGATTAATATCATGTTTCTGCTGAGTCATGGATTTAGTTGTTGGGTCTACCATGTCCCCAATGCCTGGCTATTCTGCTATGTACAGCCTCAACTTCTTGAGTAAGAATCCTCAATAGATGTAAACATTTAGTATATCACTTTTTTACACTTTGTAAACTTGACATTTTGGATAGTACAAGTAATATAATTATTATAAGGATAAAAATATTCTTACTAGGTGTGATTTCAAGAACTAGAACTAATAATTTTGTATTGGACACTACTTATTAACTATATCAGAAGCTGGAAAGCACTCAGTATTTGTAGATATGGTTTCCACTGTCTTTAATGAGCTTGTCTTTCTCATTATCTTATCCTAACTATGATATTAGATCACAATGGTCTAAGGAAGCCTAGTTTCTATCCCTTATAAACTACTATCCCCTCAAAATTAGTATCCATTACTCTCTACATACTAGGTACATATCCTATGTAATTATCAAGTATAATTGGATAGTTATGAATGCTTCCCATGGAGTTCTTCTAGATATAACTAATATTTTCCAACTATAAAGTATATGCTATAAATATAATTTCTTTTAAATATCATGGAATATGTGATTGATCCATCATAGAATTGTATGAAATTGAACTCACCACATTAATCTCCTCCTATTCCCATGCATGTCTTCTTGGAGAGATTTATTCCATGTGACATTTCTAACAATTCTCTCTCAAATTGTTCCAACTTCTATTTTTAATACCTTATTAGTATATGTACAGTGACTTGGTCTAAGAAACATTTAGATCTACCTTAGTATATGAAGTTCCCTAAAACATATGTCGCTACTTTAAGTCAACCTATAGAGAGATTATTTCATTTTGGTCTTGACTAACTGGAATACCAATAGTTGTTTTCCATATGTTACCAAGCATATTATACTTGGAAAACTATGGAACTCCTACTAACATCTGTTAAACACATGAAAAATATACACTCCAAATGAATATTCTATGATCTTGTTGATTACTTAAATCCTGAGATGGAATTGAGTAACTTCCAACCATTATTGGAATTATATGGTGTCATCATCCATTTTTGGTTGAGTTGTATAAACACATTCCACCATTGATGGTATTGACATCCAATGATCAATAAAATGGTCATATAAATTAGCTATGATAAGTAAAATTCTATTGGATTTAGGAACAATGACATGGTATTACCAATTGAGCCTTATTGGTATGATGCTTGTACCATCCATGTATAGTCACATTTGAATACCCACCACAATATAGAAAATAATAATCCCCCCTTTAATTTGATACATGGAATCCATTATTTAATTTTAAATAGTCTTTTCAATTTTAGATAATTGTCATATAAAAATTACTTGTAGGATTTATTATTCTTAATGAATAATATATCAGTAGTCATGGCGAATATAAAACTATCACCATGGTTTTATCCATCTTACAAAGTATGTATCTCTAGAATAATCCTTTTCCAAGCCTCTTGTGGAACTTGTTCATATGTCAATTATTTTTTCATCTCTAGCATTGACTAAACCCAATTCTATATTTCTCCCACTATCTCAAATAAATATATGAACCCTTTCATAGAAATGTTTTCTATCATTTGACTATATATTTTCTATAATAGGGATTTCTATAATATCTTAAGAGAATTTTAGGATAATTACTTTAGATGCACATTGTGTTTTTATTGATGTAAGTTTGTTTATATCCCTAAAAAACACTTTGCATTCAAACACATGTTCTTATGACATAATGGATTTATATCATATTGAAACTCATTTGATATCCATTTGTCATTATAGTTGGAACATGGTTATGGGATAATTTCATTATTTGTTAAGTATGTCTTGAAGTATAGAAGTATTTTTAATGAATAATATTTAACATTGATTCTCATTTATGACTTCGATGTATATAAGGAAATATGTGTTTGGGAATTTATCCACTCAGCCTTTTATTGATCAATATTAACATGTAAGAATCATAATTGATCCCCATTATCATCATCATAGCTCTGATGTGGATAAGGTAATGTTCATTTAGTAATTACTTTGTGCTACATTATAATGATCGATGAACGCTTAGTCAAGATATTTGTTGGCATGCCAGCCCGAAGAAACACATATCTCCTGACCATGTATATACTGGCAGACTAAAAAATCAATTTTTATTTGATTTTGAAATATGCTTTATGGTTTATTGGTAACCTACACCCCAGGAAGGAACCAAAAAACAACTGATATAAATTTCAATGTTCAAAATTAAAAAAAGACACACCATCCGAGAAGATCATGATTGAATATCACCCACATCAACCTATCACCAACCGCCATTATCATGAGTCACCATTGCCATCCATCAACATTGTTTACATATCCATCCAACCACCATGAGAACCAGTCATAGGAGATCATTAGTGTTCATCAAAACTACCATAAAACATATCACTATACCATGTCTTCATCATCCCCAAGTGAACTAGAAATAACCAAACCACCAAGAAAGATCAAGATCACCTTAATGAAAAACATAAAATAGAGACATGGTACTATTGAGAGAAACACCGACGACTACCACCATAAACAAACTTAAACAAAAACAAACCATAAACACAAATCAAAATGTTAGTGAACAAAAAAAATATATCGACCACGGATAAGAAGAAAAAAACCTTCACCAAAAGTATAAGGAAGAAATCTGAAATACCGAAGCCAATGATGAAGGGTGTGTTCCTGGAACACTGAAGGTTTCTGAACCAAACCTCCCAAAACATCAAAGTTACCACTACTCTAGATCTGACTAGGAGAGGATCAGTGTAATATGAGGTCATAGTAGTGGTTTGAGCCTCCAAGGGCTCCGAATTATGGCAATGTTAATGAGGCAGAAAATTGGGAGCCTTTAAAGCAGGAGAAAACCGACCCAGGTAGCGCCTTGAGACCCATCGATCGTCGAATTGTGAAACCAAAAACCTCTTTTAACCACTTATCCATATCCAACATGGAGAGGCATTGAGTAACATGATTTCAAAGCCACAGAAAGATAATTCTATGGCATTAACAACAAACAACCATCATCCTAACCCCAAGAGCTCTTTGAAGATGTCTTCGACACAAATGAAAAACCAGATACAAGAGAATTTGTGCTAAAGGAAGAAAGCAGGAGGAGGAAAGAAGAGGGGAGGAACGTAAGAAGAGCAATAAGAACAATGCTCAAATTCACCTTAAACTCTAAAGAAAATGGTTTTAGGAGGAAACCCTAAGCGGAGCTGGGGGTGACAGGAGAGTTAGGAGAGAAGGGAGACATTAGAGACCACCTATCCCCCCTACCCCTTTCACTTCTGACCATTGATATACCATACATCACATTCACATTCTATAAATAAACACATTAAAGGAATCTTATAAAGTATATTTACCACTATCTTACCCTTGTAATAGTTTTCACTCTCTTATTGAGCTAATTTCGAACGATTTTTAGTGTACCTTTATTTCTAAAGGTTTCTTTGTCCATAACTAAAAATTTATATATATTGATAATACCTAAGGTACTTAGCTTCATGGAGTCTAAATACCATACTAGGAATATCTTTTAAATCCATTTTTATTTTTACTCGACAAATTATTATCTTATCACAACTGGATATATAAGTCTTACATTTTCTATTCATCGTGTATTTCTAATGATTCAATAATTAATGAAATATTGGTTGAGTATTAAACACCATAAAAAACATACATTACTAAAATGGAATAATTTCTTATATTTTACAAAGGATTCATGTGATAAATTTGTTGGTAATACTCAATAAAAGTTCAACTATAACCATTTACTTGGCAATTATAAGTTGTGTGTTTCTGACTGGTGACTTATGAACCACCCTTTCTCAGCCTCTTCAAGAACATGCCTTACTTATAGTAACGATTCTATACTTGATTATATATATATATATTTACTTAATTTCTATATTATATTTAATATCCAATAAATTTAATATAAACATTACTTACAATAATGAATATTCACTGAAGAAGAAACAAGTAATTGTTTATTCAATTTGGTTCATTACATTTATCTTCCATAGAATTTATTACATGATATGTGAAGAAAATAACCTTCTGTTTAATAAAACTTTAACTTAAGGACATTGTGAAGGTTCTTTTGGAATCACTCTTTTCATTGGATTTTTCTCCTTGTTTTTTAACTTTTCACCACAAGAATTTAATATTATACTTTCTTTAAGTTCTTATTTCTTAGATAACCTTACCTAGAAGGTAACAAATAATTTTATCCATATTGTTCCTTTGGTAATATTAAACAAGACTAGAGTAAATGAGTGAAAATGATATGAGAAAGGGATCAACAGAAAGTTCATGATCCATCTTTTAATTTACAAGTAACTAGTGTAATTATCACTAATTCATATATCGCTTCACTTTCTCCACACAAACTTCTCATAGATGAGACTACATGTAATATCATACATGTATTAATGTAGTATCCGCAAATCATATTGGATTTTTGATGATGTAATTATGAAATAACCATCATATGTATCATACATGAGTCTCCGGTAAGTATTTTTAGACCATCACTTCTTGAGGTGGCATAACAAGAATTGGGGAGTCCAAAACCTTGAATTTCCTATATCATATTATTATTCACAAGAATCTATACTACTCTTTAGAAACTTATTCTATATTGGACATTTTTTTTCATTAGCTATTGTTGTATTCTTATGGTATTACTTTCCATTTTCTACAAAAAAAATTAAATCTAGAAAATTTGTACTTTTTATCTTGATTATTGATTTAGATATTATTGATTGATTGATTAAATAATTAAATGCATCTCACTATTATATTGAATTATAAGAACCCTTTATACTGGATTTGGAATACTCTATCACTTGAGTATTCTAGTGGAAAGGATCTTTGAACCTCCTCTTATAGTCTATAATATTTGGCTATGCCAATACTTAGAGAGTTCAAGGTAAACGTTTGATTGGACAACTGCATTAACCCACAACTCAATGATCTGTTGAGTGAAGTCCTGGATTATAAAATCATAAATATGATTTAATCAGTGATTTTCACTGAAGTTGCATCAAGATAGATTTTTCTACTCCTTTGATTACAACTTCAGTCAAGTAAACCCATCATTCTTATAAAAAATCATCGATAATAAGAGGCACCTTCAACTTTGGTTGATGAGCACCCTGAACACCCGGTTTTGTTAAAATTAAAATGATGGAAGTCATTTTGTGACTTAATATTTCTTTGAGGGTTTTTATATTTTCTGATGAATGTAATCCATTTATATTAATATGTTCATTCTATGTTTTTTCACTCACAACTAAACATTAATATAAAAACAAATATTTCTTATTTATTCATATTTCCTTGTATATTATTTTATATGTTTTCCTCTATCATGAAAATGCATAAAATAATAAAAAAAATTCATAGATGAAATAAATACCTGATTGTTCTTGATCATCTAATATTGGTTGATCCATTTAAAATTAATGGATCAACCATGACCTAGGGGAATCATACCTGAGTCATCTCTTGACTCATGATGCATCTCACCCCCTGTTTGGTGTGACTACATCTCATCTAGATTTCACCTCATCTTGGAAAGGTTTTCATATTATAATGTCATCATCAACTATACATCTATACTTTCACACAGGTGAGGGGGTCTCAAGGTAACAAAATAATGATAGATAAATTGGACACGTGGGCCCTTATACATATTTACTGAAAAGGAGACGATGTGTTAACCATCATATTTAAAAAAATCATCATACACACTTAAATAAATAAATAATTAAATAGGATATACACGGGCTAGGTTAATTTCTCAAGTCCAGACAGTGGGTAATATAAAAGCTTGATTAAAAATTAAAATGAAATAAATTTAAAGAATGAGGGTACTTAATTAAATTAAATTGATTAATTAAATTCAAATAATTTAAATTCATTCTGTCCTGATATTAATTTAATTTTAATTAAAAAATTAAATTAATTAATTGATTAATTTAATACCAAAATTAAATTATTTTTTTCTTGGTTATTAAAATATTGATTTTTTAAAACAAAAAAAAATATTTAAAAATAATAATTTAATTTAATACTGAAATGAAATTAATGAAATTAGTTATTCTTTAATAAATAAATTATTCTCAGGCCCTGAAACCCCACACAGGGCCAAAACAGGTTGGGATGATCCTATGTAAGCCCATTTTTGGTCGAAAAAATCCCATCCAGAGTTGTTCTAAGCTAGGTGGTCCTGCCATGACCACCTAAGCCCGCTATAGAGTAGATCGGGTCAGAAAATACCTACAGGGTCTGAAAGGATCCTAATCGGGGTAGATTGTGGCTAGGCAGGGTGTTTCGAGGAACTGGTTCTCCCGAAAGGGGAAATAGCTGATGTCGATGATGGTGTCCAAGCATGACCAATGCGGCTCGACCTAAAATGGCATGGCACATCAATTTCTAGGGAAGGCCGCTGGAGGGAGGTCATGTAATAGGGGCTGCAGCGTGGCTCGACTGAAGGCGGCACTGTCCCAAGGCGGCGGCAGGGCTTCAGGAGGCCAGGGGGTGGCTCCGCAAATGGTATGACATGCAAATTTCTTAAACAAAGTATAAGATATGGCCTTCATGTGGTCACCCAAAAAAATTCCACATGGGGAATCCCCTTTTAAAACAATTTACGCTCCTTCATAATTTATAAAGCCTATGTATTAGGCTATTTAATAATATATATATATTTAATCAATTACATTTTGATTCCATAGAGTTGTATAAATTGGTCATGTCGGAGGAATTTTGGCCACGGGTCAGATGAACTCCAGGCATCGAAATCTGATTTGATCTAACCGTAAAATAGGGGGCATTGAAATTACATATGGTATCCATGTTGGTATAAAACCCATATATTAAAATATATGTTTTTAGAAATTTAATATCTTAAACACCAATGCTTTTGATCCATAATTTTCTTTTAATTTGACCGTAACTTGGTCATCTAAACTCAAATCAAAGTGCATTTAGAGTTGAGGGGACTGAAATAATACCTTCTACTTAATTTAATATAGTTTTAATTTTTCTTGGCATAGAAATTTCACGCGCTCCCTCTGATACCAATTAAAGGTGCTGAGGCATTCAACGAATGCCAGTGGGAAATGGATTTAACATTTTTCATCACCATAATGACATAAATTTTCATATTTTATGATTCAATCCTCAATAGAGGTTCGAGGATCTCACGTGAATTTAATGAGAAAAAATAACATCGAATGGTTACCTCATTCGAATCAAAGTGTGCTCGATTGCAGGTCATCATTGGTGATCGTTTCTCGAGGGATCCAAAGTCAGACCCCTCTATATCATCCTCACATGTTCCAAGAATCTATACACTCATTGTTCATCGAAATTCAGGTGCTAGCGCGAAGTTCCGATGAGTCCTTTGGCGTCACGTCGATCACCTCGATCATGTACCTTCGATCCATTGAAGACGTCATGGATCGATCTCTTGGAGAGAGACTCTATCTCTCTCTAGAAAGTAGGAGTAGGGAGAGAGAGACTCTCATTCCAAATGAATGAATAGTCTATGGAATGATCCTCTCCTCTTACTTATATAGTGGGAGGTGTTGATACCCAAAAAGGGTTCTCCGGCACCCGGAAATAAAACTTCCACTAAATAAGAAAAAAATAAATAATTATGATGAACTAAACAACAACATAAATATTACTTATATTTTATCACATACCTATAATATATATTCAATATATTCTGTGATAAAACTGAGCCATTTAACTCGACTCATAATTCCTATTAATATTAAATAAACCTGGAATATTAAAATAATATTGACTCGAATAACATTATACCATATATTTACTTAAACACTTGTAAATACTTTTAATAAATAACTTTAATCCAACTATTAATTACATTAATAATAATTAATTAATTTATATATCAATGATTGATAAAACTAGGCAACTCTCAGACTCCATAGTGGGTCCCACCATGTTCTAAATACCTATTCACCAGAATATGGGGATTATTGAATACGTTATGATGTGTGCCACTCTAGGCCCTTATCTTGATAGTAGTTAATAGTATTCACATACCAAGAGTGGATTCTAGCAACCCATAGAGGCCCTTAAAAAGATAAGGAATAGTTATAGCAATAAATATCATCTTGTGAACACAAAATGTGTAATATAATCTCTTTGCCTTTTGATATCTCATAAAGCAGGATGCACACTAGTGTCATTGGATTTTATTGCATTATTATATGTTGATCTAACGAGAAAAACTTACCTTTTGACTACCTTGGCCAAGGATTTATGAAGGTACTATCATCCTGATCAATCAGGCCGGAGATATTACTTCCTCAACTCAAAAGTGAAAATTCGTATCCTGACCATTCAAGCAATATCATACCACCAATGACGCACCCAATATATGCTACCTCACCACAATTTCATTATCATTGTTTTTCCTTGCATCAAGTATGTGATCAAATGGAACACATTTATGATGATCTCAATTCAGGATACCACTACACATGTCCATAGATTGGAATAACCAATGAAGCTTGAAAACATATGATGTTTCTATTGGTGGGTTTGTCCTCATAATCTCACCTACCAGAGATCGCCAAGTGGTTACTTTAGGAGAACAAGTCTAAAAGCTTATGATCCCCCACCACGTGATAGTCGTGCATCAACTATTTCAAGTTAGTATGATGTATCTAGACCATATGACATATATTTAAGATTAATGTCATAGTATCTCGAGGTTCTCATTATAGCATGGGATCTTCTATAACCTTTTTTATATGACAATTAATCTATGGAAATTACCATTTAAATAGTGGATGTAGAAATTTCTACACTATAATGGTAAGTCTACAACATGCATATCTCACTGTATACATGAAATGGTAATCTAAAAGTAATGTATAGTTGGGTCTAGGGTACCCACTATTATGAAACTATTCAGAACTATCCACCCGAGTCATGTTGTCATCTATTCAAGTTGTATGGCCTCCTCAGAGAGTCAAATCCTGGACCACTACCACTCTGGGCCTCTCATTTCCATCTGTTCGGACCCACATTGTCTCACCACATTATTGTTCCATCGTTGTAGTCGGATACCACTAGGGTTAGTAGTCATGATCAATCGAACCGTGAAGAGGGAGTGAGAGAGAGGGTATGGGAGGGGTAGTTTGGAAACAGAAGGTTTGGCCACCCCATCAACTATCATCAACCATGGATGGCTGCATCATGCAACACTGAGAGACATACAGTTTGGAGGAGGGGAGATAGGGTCAGTGGTCAGAATTCAACTAGCCACCCGATCCTCGATTCGAGAACATGTTTCCTCCATTAATTGTCACATGGATTAGAATAATAATAATAATAATAATAATAATTCTCAAGAAAATTGGGATTGATGCAAAAAAAATAAGAATCCAAAAATAAAGATTTCAATTAAAACTTCTCAAAGAATGAACCATAAATTAAATATAGATCCCTGCCATAGAATTGGTTATTCATTTCCATTTGATATTTAAACTTTCTTCAGTATTCGATGGTGATTCCTCAAATAATGATCCCTCAATCTCTAATCTTTATATCTGATTAGGTTTTTTGAAGAAATGGTGGCCAACACTAATTAGATGAGTTATATGTGGATTTATAGAGATTAATTAGGGTTACCGGTATTTTAATTTATAAATCCCAAGATGTATCCAGCCCAAGATCCCAACCATATCAATAATTATATCACCCCTAGGGTAAACCACCATCTAGATTCAGATAATGAAAAAAAATCCCATATGAGGTGTTTTTTTTGGAGATATATTATGTTTAACTTTCTTGTGTGTGTGGGATTATTTTATTTATTTATCTAATATTAAATGTGCCCCACAAAAATAATCCTTATCAAAATCTCATCAAACATCATTCTAAGGCTAAAAACGATCTATGATATCAAGAAACCCCTAAAAAATCAAGATCATTTTCTATGGTGAATTGACCATTTTACCATTTTAAATTCTTATGGGTTCCAAGATATAGAATAGGTTAAGTTATGCTCAAGGGAAAAACTTGATTCACTACATTCTACCTACTTTTATGTTTTTCATCATTGAAAAGAAAATAGTTAAAGCAAGTAAACTAAGTAGCTCATATTCTAACTTCATGTGAAAGGACAATATACCTTCACACACGCTACTTCAATTTTAGGAGGTCCAAAATCCACATGATCTCAGGAACACAAACTCTGGAAATCACATACCCAACCCATCACTTTCATTTTCACTTCTATTTCCATGACTCTTTTCTCCCTAATCAATTATATACTAAAGATTATTTTGGGAAATGTCTCAATTCATAAACAATTTCACCTTATGTAAGTCACATCAAGGATTTCTCATCCAATACCTTTCCCATCCACGGGTCATTTATCTTTATAGAATGAATCAAAACCATAAACCATCCTCACTAACTTTGAAATAATTTGTTAATAAAGGTGTCCTCTATAAGAGCATAGTGATCCAAACCTTTTTAATGAGAAACCCATAAGAATGGCATACAAAGAAAAATCTTTTCTCATTAAACCCTACCATCAGGCACAATAAGGATAACCCTACACAATTTTCAAAAGGGTTTCAGGGAAATATGAAACTTGAGGTTTGTATTTACTTCTCATAATCTTCTAGAAAACCATAATTAAGTCATATACAACACAAAACATACTCCAACACCGAATATGACTTGATTGGTTCATTTTCACTCATTCATGAAAGTGAAAAATGAGCATAATAAGAAATTTCACCAATCTTCACAAACCACCATAAAATTTATTATCAGTTCATCAGTGATCCATTCCACCACAATAAAAAGTCGAAAATCCTAAACCATTCATATTTCCTTGATTTATCTACTCCAGACCCCAAGATAACATTTTTCATAACTCAAGTGACTATGACCCCAGCCTAATCACATGCCTCTTCTCATCTGTTAAACATATCATTCATGGGTTCCGAAATCAAGAAGGAAAATCTAAACTATATCTCTCACAATGTAGTTATAGTTATCGTATAATGAATATGACTATAAACTTGATTATCCCCATACCATTATAGACACATGCTACACTAGTATGACCCTAGTTCATATAGCCTGTTATGATATCCCAATATGAATCATAGCATAATATTAGTCATAATTACACTGAACAACCCTTAATTATCATCACTCCACCAATCATAGAACCCAGATCATCTCTTAGAATAAAAGGTTGGGCTCCCTAAAAAATTGAAAAAATAATTCCAAAGGGAATAATAATGAAAGGAACAAAGTTTTAGCAAGGATTATAAAGCCATCCTAGAATCCTTTTTTGAACCTCCACAAGATCAAGCAATATTTTTCAAACATCTGATCATTGAAACCTCATCCTCAATATCTCATAGGATTATGATCATACTAATATTATCAATATGTGAAAACAAATGAATCCAAGTTGTTGGATGATGGCTGATATAATCATTTTTGTTATTCATCTGCCTATCGATCATAGAACATGATCGTTGAAAAAGTACATTGCATGCATAACTAGAGGAAAACACCCTGATCAATCCCACCCAGTCAAGGATCCCAAACCTAGCCTCAATATCACCACTACATTTTGAATGATAAATATTGATGGGCCACACATACTAAAAAATGATCTTTTATGATTATAACCTTGACCATTAGATAATAAACAAACATTATGTGTTAGATAATTTCTCACTAATCACTAATATATGGTGGATGACCCATTCCTCATTGTGAGAAATGAGTATCAGTTGAGGAAGTATACATCCTCATTGGTGGAGGACCCACACTCCTATCATTTTTGGAGTACCAAACTCTACTGATATAGGTATTATAACCTTGTCTTTAGAGGATTACCTACCCTAATGATAAAGGATTTTCACCTCTATCGTCAGGGGAGCATCTAACACCAGCATCACATAGGGTACCCACACCTTGTCAATGATCCAATGAGTAAGGGATTACCCAAATTTATCAACTATATGGGGGACCTGCACCTTGTTAAAGATGGATCGGTAAGATAATGTACGACCCCATGCATATAGTAAGCACTCATGGCCACCAGGATCCCTGTATCAAAGCTAGTGTTATGCCAAGATAGTACCCTAGGTGACATTCCACTAGAATATCAAAAAAAATAAAACCAAAAAAACTCACACTTTACTAATTAATCTATCATTCATGATATACACATAAGGTCTATAATGTATTTTTAACAAATAAATTTCCATGAGAAGGTCTAAATCCTCATCTTATAGTGACATCACAAGCATTTGGATGTCATATCATTCAAACACCGTTTCCTTGACAGATATATGATGTTTGAATTTACACAAACATACCCTGTGAAGAATGATATAAATAAAAAATTCATTCAATATATTATTATAGTCTTTATTTAGGAATGTGAAGTGCTCGGTGGATCATGTAGGTACACTGAGAGGGGGGTGAATCAGTGTACATAAGTTTTATTGATTTCTTTTCTTTCACTTTTACCCACTTTTAAATTTAAACCTATGGGCCAATTAGGATAGATAGATCTTCCTTGTAAACAAACACAATTATACCACATGCAAGACAAAAAGTAAATAAAGCACAACAGATGATATTTTTACAGGGTTCACCCCCAATGTGAGCAACTACACCCTTTATATATTTTGGATGATCTGAGACACAGATTCTCCACAAGTAAAATAAAATGATTAAAAATACAGAAAAATTCCCATAATGTCTACTCACTAATGATTATTGTGGGTAATATCCTGATGGTATCTTTAGACTGGTATCCCAATAGTGTTCTTTATACTGACTCCCACCAGTTGATATATCTCCTGAAAATCTCTGGTTGTTTGTACTAGTATCCCAATAGTTATTCAATGGTCTTCCTAGCCTCTTGTGAATATAACTTCACCTTCTTTAACCTACTGATGCATTGTGAACGTTGGCCTTATTTTTCTTCAAGTTCAATCAGTTAAATATTTTCTGATAAATTGCAGGGCCTTTCTCACCTTCAATTATCAAAACATGAAAACTTAAGATATCTTACTGATATTACAAGTACATTGAATTTTTGGAATCATTGTACAAAAACAATGAAATTTTATTTTCTATGATATGATTTATATAATTGACTACACAATTTGGTTTACACACAACAGAACTTTTAATCCTAATTCTTTTCAACTTTTTACTCATATCATATCACTACAATAAATGTAGTAAATTGAGGCGGTTTTTTTGAATTGGTTTAAAAAACCACTTCTAAATATAAAAATATATTCTCCACCACTTTTTTTAGTGATAATTTTAAAATGAAACAGTATTTAGCAAAGTTTTTTTTAATAAAACCACCATTAAATAAATTTAAAATGAATTTAGAGGTGATTTTTTAAAAACATCCACTGCATTTTTTTAAAAAAAAATCATCCCTACCCCTTTCCCACTCAGCCTCCTCACCCTCGCTTGAAGTCACCTCTCGTTCTCCACCTCATCATAGATTTATAGGCTCCCTCACCCCCACCCGATGCCTTCTCTTTTCCTCAACCTCCTTGCTCGACGCCTTCTCTCAAACTCCCCTTCATCGTTGGTCAACATATAACTCCTCTTGGACCTCCCCTTAGAGGTGATCAACATCGGACCCCCCCCCCCCCCACCCTAACATCACTCGACATCAGACCGTCTTCCACTCTTGACCTTGATACAAGATCCCCCTCTCTAATTCCCTCTCTGCCTCTATGTCATCAGTTCCTCACCACGATTTGGGGAGAGGTATATCATACACATTTCACCCTAATCACGGGTATTTGATTATGTGCTTTATTTTAGAGTATAATCCTATAATAGAGTTAGTTTTAATAATTTACCTATTGTAATTCTCCTTCAATGCTTCTAGTTTAGTAGATTTCTCAATTCTATGTGTTTTAGGGGTAGTTTGAGATTGATTATTCCTTTTGAAATTAAATATATTTTATTTTTATATTTAATAATATAATTATATTTTAAATTTTAAATGATATTAAGTCAAGTACATATGGATAAAATATAGATTATCTTATCTCAGAACACATCTTATCATGTTATAGGTTTGAACATGTTTTTGGATTTTTCATTTGAAAATCGATCCTTGGATGGAAGAATAAAATGTTCATGTCCTAATTGTAAATTAAGATGATGGTTGAAGATAGATGAAGTATTTGATCACTTGATATTGAAACAATTTCCTCCTCATTATACGTGTTGGATTTGGCATGGAGAATATAACTTTATAGAAAATTTGAGCAGTTTTGAATATAGTGAAAATGAACTAGTGAATGCTTCAATAGTGCATGATGAAATTCAAAACATGATAAATGATGCTTTCAAAATAGTAGGGAAACATCATCAACAATTTAATATATCATTTTATTCATTTGATGATGTTGAAGATATTAATTATGTTTTCATAACTTCAGGATAGCTGGATCGAGTTGATGACATATTAATGGATGATGATGAGGAAACCAATACAAGGGAAAACTCGACCAAGAAAACAAGTAATTTTTTCTAAATTAGTTGCATATGGAAATCAGGAATTGTATAAAGGATGTATCAAATATTCAAAATTTTCTTTTTTGTTGAA
Source organism: Viscum album (assembly GCA_963277665.1). Lineage (NCBI taxonomy): Eukaryota > Viridiplantae > Streptophyta > Magnoliopsida > Santalales > Viscaceae > Viscum > Viscum album. Next base: position 950,809,657 of record OY728143.1, read on the forward strand.
TTTTTAACACATAAAATGTTTATGTGTAATTACAAATAAATAAATTTTCATGATATTAGAATTGTTGTGTAATAAATTTGTTGAATCTAAGATCCTTGTATCATTTTATGAGATGAATAAGATTATTAACAATATTGGACTCAAATATATAAATATACATGCATGTCCCAATGATTGTAGACTTCATTGAAAAGTATATTATAATAGTGAAAAGTGAAAAATATTATGTACTTTTATATGGAAATCAATAAATAATGATTTCATTTTGAATCTTCATACTACTATAAAGAAAAGGAAAATTGATGCAAAGGTTTTATGTTACTTTCAATTAAAACCACAGTTTCAAAGTTTTTTTATGTCATATAATACAATTGATTATAATAAGTGGCATTATTTTCATAATAATAACGAATAATTTATGTGATATCCAAGAGATTCAAAAGAGTGGACGAAATTTGATTCATTACATATTGATTTTCTTTTGGTCCTAAAAATGTGCATTTGGGATTGTACATTAATGGATTAAATCCCTTTGGTACTTTAATCATCAATTATAGTATTTGGATAGTTGTTTTAATCCCTTATAATCTACCTCCCTAGATGTGTATGCAACAAACTTCATTCATCATATCGATGATTATTCCTAGAAATCAAATGCTTGTAAATGGAATTGATATCTACCTTCAGCCTCTTATTCAAGAATTACAAGAATTGTGAAATGATGGTGTAAAAACATATGATTCATCTACTGAAAAAATATTCAAAATAAAAACTAACGTTATGTGAACCATTAGCGACTTTACCAAACTATGAAATTTTTCTGGTTTCAACATACACACTAGTTTGGATTGTCCATTTTGTAACTTTGATTTTGAGTCTCAATGGATACCTTATATCATAAAGTGGTGTTTCATGTGTAAACTTTGATTCCTTGATACATATAATATATTTCGGTTTAACAAGGAATTTTTCAATGGAAGAACTAATTTCAGGCTTCCACCAAAATTATTATAGGGATCACAGATCTTGACACAATTATCAAATGTTGGTACATAGTTTAGAAAATATTTTTAGCTAAATGAAAGTGGAAAATGGGTTATAATACCATCAATTACAATTTTATGAAAACAATGGAAAAAAGAATCATATTTTTTAAACTTATATATTGGGAAATTTAATTTATTAGGTCATAATCTTGACATTATTCATATTGACAATATTGTGTGTGATAATGTATTGTTTATATTGCTTAATGAGAAGGAAAAATCAAAGGATCGTATAAATGCTCATATGGACTTAGAAGCAATGAATATCAAAAATTATCTATGTCCAAATGATAATTGGAAGTATCCAACAGTTATCTTTGTAATGAAAACCCATCAAAAATATGTTTTCATTCAAAGTTAAAAAAATGTGAAAGTGACGGATGGATATTATAGTAATATTTCAAGATGGGTTGATTTGAATCATCATAAGATACATGGATTTAAAATTCATGAATCACATGTATTGATGGAGTAGTTTCTACCTTTAGTAATACATAATTTTTTGCCTGATAAAATAACCACCATTCTAATAGACATTTTTTCATTCTTTAGATAACTTTTTGAGAATACATTAAACCCTAACAAATTGTATGAACTTTAGGGAAAAAAATATGAATTCTATGTCATTTGGATATTTTCTTCCCCCAATCATTTCTCACTGTGGTGATTCATCTCACAATACTTTTTTTTGAATAAGATAAAATTGAAGGGCACGTACATTATCAATGGATGTGTCCCATATAGAGGTATTTTATTTTAATATTTTTTCATTAAAAATTATAATTTTCTTACTTAATATTTAAAAAAATTATTTAATAATTTCTTACCTTTTATCATTAGGTATCTTGTTCGTTTGAAGTATTATGTGAAAAATAAATCTCATCTAGAAGAATCTATTACAAAATGTTGCCTTTTCAAAAAGTGTTTAACCTTTTGTTCAAGGTATTTGTATTTTATAGATACAAGATTCAATCAAGTGGGATTTGTTGATGATACTCCAAGTAAATTCTAGACTAATAATGAGTCATAAATATTTCCAAGTTTAGGTACAGAAGTTTGAAAAATCCCTTTATTTCTATTGAAAGATATGTAGTTAACATGGGCACATAGATATGTGCTACTCAATACTGATATTGTTGATCCCTATGTCGAATAATTAAATACAAAAATTAAAATACTTCTTAGGAGCCAAAATCATAATGAGTCTTAGATAACAAAAGTTTTTACCAAATAAATTATTGAATGGTTTTAGAATCATGTAAGTTCTTAATCTAATACATAGTTTGAATATGTTTTCATTTATCTAAATTATGTAACAATTTATTATATATCTAGTTTTACTATCTGAATATTTGAAATTTTTAGCTTGAGTCATTTTAAAGCATGCTTGGAGATTCAATGCTTATAATATTGGTGGTTTGAAGTTTCGTAATGTTGATCACGATGAAGTTTTAAAACAAAAAATATTATTATATTCATAGTTGTATATCAAGGTTACTATGGAAATTTTTTTGATATTACTGAGTTAAATTATCAAGGGAAATATTTAGTTTCATTATTTAAATGTGACTGAGTCAATATTAATAGAGGTATAAAGAAAGATTCATTACAATTTACTTATGTCAATTTCTAACGATTGATCGATACTGGTTAGTGTGAAAAAATGATCCATATATTATGTCTTTCTAAAAAAAATGGTATATAATGTTGATAATATAGTGGATGATAGGTGGAGTATTATTGTCCAAATAAAACCAAGAGACATTCATGATATGGTTGGTGAATGTGAAGTAATTTTTTATAGTGAACCCCATAAATAACAACAGACTAAATTGTACATAACTGATGATATTGAAAGTTTTAGTCTTGTGAGAGAGTGAAGAAGAATAATAAGAAGAAAAAATGAATAAAAGAAGAAAAATAATGTTAAAAATGGAACCTGATAAAAATATGGCCAACTAGGAATAGAATTTTAAAGTTTCTTTTTTATATTAATAAATTAAATGAATAATTATTTTATATTAATAAATGTAATGACTATTTTATTTTATATTAATAAATGAAAGTAATTTCATTTAGGTATGTCACAATGGAATATGTTTAGTGTTAGGACCCACTCTACATCAGAGGGTTCTATTTCTCCTTCTATAACACAAGATACAATTCTACGCATACCTTGAACACTTTTTTATACCATTTTATATTATCCAAATATGATTTCATCCACATATATAACTTTTATTTATTATGTCAATGAATCAGATGATACAGAGAATGATCGGTAAATTTCATAACTTTACACATATTTTTTTCAATTTAGTAGTTCTTTTTTTGTTCAGTAAATTTTCTAAGTCTAATGACCTTTAAATTTTGTTTAGTATCTATCATAAAAATTTGTATTCAATTAATTGAATAATCCACATTTCAATATTTGGATAATTATTTAAATTTTAGAGAATGAATCAATGTTGTGATCAAAGTGGTACATGAGCTAGTGGTTCCAAAGACAATAATTTATCCTAAGCACCATTTCTGTTATTAGAAGTGTGATGACTTTTGATAATATTATATGTTTTTTCATTAATATAAAAATTTCTATTTAGGATTATTTTTAAAGGATATGAAATGGAAATAAGTTGAGGAAATGCTTTATAAGTTTGAAATCCACTACTGAGTTGATGCTTATACTTTCAATCATGTATGAGAAAATTATTGTAATAAAAAAAGATGTTTATTATGTGGAGTGTGTATAGATTTATAAAAATTGAAGAAATGTTAGTCATTGAACATTTAAATAAATTCATTATAATAAAAAAATGAGTCTGTGAATGTAAAGTTTGTTAATAGAGTTCAGTTAGTAATCTAATTATTATTATGGCTATAATTATTGGTTGATATGGTTACCATAAAATGAAACAAATGTAGAAATGTTGAATTAGAGTTTAAGTATATTCATGTATCTTCAAACTCAACTAATTTTTTCATATGTTATGATAATTTTGGTCTTGTTCATGGCTACCAATTATTCATTTAATTATTGTACCATTACTTAAACTGAATTCATATATCTTTTGAATTTTTTTTCATTTATTATTCATTGAATGTGCTCATTACTGATGTGTGGTTAACTACTATAAAAGAAGGAACCAAAGGTTGTAATTGTGGAAGGAGGTGATGGGTAGCAGCATGACTGGGTAAAGGAGGGTGAGGGACATATGTCTTAGTAGAGTAGCCAGGATTCATGTTTGTGTTGTCATTTTTTGAAACATGAAATTTTATAAACTATGATGTAATTTATGTTTTATTATATGTAATGGAATTTTTATTAAAGAATGGATATTATTGTTGTTTTTATATTGTACTAGTTAATATTTTTTTCTTATATATTATTTGTACATTCGTTTTTGGTGGATTGATCAGTATTTTAATTAGATTTTTTTTAAATCGTATAACTTGCGGTGGTTTTAACCACCTCTAACTGTTTATAGGAGGATTTAAACACCATGAATAAACTAGTACCACTTAAAATTGATACATAATATGGTAAATTTATATATTTAGCTGTGATTTTAACCACCACTAAATATTGATTCTACAAAAAAAATGTTGCTAATTAATAAAACTACTGCTAAATTTCACACTAGAAAACTGCCTCTAATTTAAATAAACCACCACTAAAATATTAGGATATTAGTGAAAACTAAAACCGTTTTGAAAAATAAAAAAAAATATCTATAAATAGTTAATACTTTTCTATTTATTAGTGGTTTGTCCAAACTACCACGAGACCTATTAAAGTCAATTAAAATCACCTCAATATCCATAAAACAATATCTATATTTTGTTTTCCCTATAGTGCATGCATGTGTTTTAAAATGTCATATGCATGGAATTTTTAACTTTCAATTTTCAAAACTTGAACAAGTGCACCTCGCTTTTTTTAATTACATTCAATTTATTATTTCATGTATTTTATCATTGTTCTTCTTGAATCCTTAATAATGCTTTATATGTTTTCTCATAAAACCTCACTCTTAAATTATTGTATCACTACTTCTTCATGAAGCTCCAACCTATCTCATAGTATTTAATTCTTGAAAACATATTTCATGCATGAGAATCAAGTAACTGTATCATTGTTCGTAGAAATGTATCATGAGGCTACCTCGCATAACCTCATCCTCTTTCATGCAACACAAGTGCGAGGGGATCAGTGTCTACTCATGACTTCACCTACACAAAGCCTCAAGATTGTGGTACCCAATCATCTTTCTTCGGTCAACACAACAGTTCACGATACTTCTTATTCACATAAGGTTTTATACTCAGATACACTTTCTTCGCATAACACATAGAGATTGTATTATGCAAAAACTAGATCATGTAAGAAATCAACCATCATACAGTTGTGAGGGAAGAAACGCAACATGATGATATGGAACCTTTTTCAAAAACAGAGTGCTTTCGTATCTCTATTTTTTTCTCTCACAGTGCTCTCGTATATTTTTTAATCTCATAAAAATGTTGAAAATGATGGTTATTTTTTGGTATCTCAGCCAATTTACTATGTTTCATTACTTTTCATATGTGCACCATCTCAAATCTTTGTGCACCGACTTACCACATGTGCTTTGTGGCTACAAAAAATCACCATCTTTACAAATGAATCTTGTTGTATTCAAACTCACATGTATATAACACCCTCTATTCCATAGTGAAATTTTAATAGTGGGTTCTCATGCATGAAAAAAAAGTTTCATGCATTCCATGATCATGTTCAGATCTTGGATCAACCATCAGATGTCACAACATGCAAAAAAATTGATCCTTTTTATCTTCACATTTTTTTATTATAGCACATATAACTAACATCAATTTATGAATCTGAAGCATATCACAATCTCATTCAATCATCTTCATCACAACCATGATATTGGTTCAATCACAAAGGATTCTTCCATGAACTCCAATTGCATGTAGGCCCCTTAAATGTTCAGTGGTAGAAGACAGTGAAGGTCAATGATTGGATGGCTTGGATATGAGGCATTAGACAACTAGTGTTTTAAACATAACTCATTAAGGTGGATCTATAGTGCACAACCTATTTGAATCCCATATCGATAGATTTTACTTCCAAGTGATACTTAATAATACAATTCATTCCCTCCGACCTCAAAATGCAAGTACAGAGTTCCGCTCCTAATCATCCACCAACATTGACCCATATTGGCACTCATCTCTACCTTCATATCGCTCGGAATGGTGGTGCCAACACTCTTCTCTTGTGTACCTATGAGTGAACACCTTCCTACATTCCACAAAGTAGGATTGATCTCAAATTCTCAGTTTCAAATTGTAATATCCTCTTTCTTTTAATTTCTTCAAACTAATGATGATTAATAATCATCATTAAAATATCTTCTTCAAATGGTGCAAACAATGTAAATTTTTTCTAATGTAATTGGCACATGTTTTGGGAATTATAAACAGATCTACAATCATCACATTTAAAACACATTTACTTTTCATCTTCACAACTTATTGATAATAGATTCAACATCACCACAATTTCAACTTCAATAAACCACTCAAATTATACAATATCTCCCCTTTTTATTTTTTTGTCAATACCCATTTCATTTATAAATTCAAGGTTTTCTTCTCCCCCTTATTGAAAATAAAACCAAATATATAAGTATGTGAACGAATTATCATCTCCATCATTAAATTTTTAAAAAAAATATTCTCCTCTTCTAATGTGTATAGTCTGATTTAATCCATTAAAGTATGGAATTAAAAAAAACTTATAAAGGAGATAAAATTAACCAACTCTAAGTCTATGTGAGTCATGATCGATGTAAAAACAAGAGTGGTAAATTTTACCAACAATTTTGTTAATTACTCTTCAGCATGTGATCCCAACACTGACACCTTTTTTAGGGGTTGTTCAAAATATTTTTCAACTAATCTTCTGCATTCATCTCAACAAATAGATTAAAACCATTCAAGTGAAAGAATAAACTTCCCCTTTATCAATTTATTTTACTTTTCTTGTCAAATAATCAGTTTCTCCTCTTTTGATTCAAAATTATTTTTCATATAAATATAGGAAAACATACCTCTTCAATGAAAAGCTTCAATTTCCAAAATTTAAAATCATCAAATAAACCTCTTACCATAACTTCAAATATTTATGTGGTACTAATTGAAATATTCAAATCAGGTAGTTTTTCCTCATTACTACCCCTAGATGGATGATCTTTGATGAAATATTTTATCATGGTTGGGTTTTTTTAAGAATGGAATCCAAGAACAATTTTAACACCAATTGAAATAAGGAACTCCAGGATAGATAACTTCATAGATGCTGTATATTTTTTTTCACAACATTCATTTCATTAGGAATCCCCCTAAATATATGTCTCACCTTTAATTCCATGTATAGAAAAACAAACACAAAATATACATGGCAATAATATGTCTCTTTGATACTTATCTGTTAGAGAAGCAGGGGTGGGATTTATTTCTCAACCCATAAACTACATTCAATTCACCTCCATATTTATAAAAACTCTTCATGATTGATCATTATTTTAATTTCTATATTTTTTCATTTAAGGTAGGTATGGACTTATAGATCCATTCATCTTTCATCTTAGATGTAATATGATTCTTTATATTAGAAACTAGTGCACTTTCATTCTTTTGTTCCTCTCCAACTTCTTATCCAATTCCAGATACTATGTCTATATGACTAAGCATTATTTTTGTACATGATAAAACTTATTATTGTGTGTAGACTTCTTCTTCACAATAAAGTTTTTAGCCCAATAATTCATTGGGTTTTTTCTTTTGTTCTTCACTAGTTCTTTTTTTCCGGGAAACCATGTCATGCATTTGTCAAAAATATGCCCAGATATTCTTCATCATCCACACATATCTACATCAGTCAGAGGGTTATCCTTTTTAGACAACCTCTCAAGAAAATAAAAATTTTCATCTCGAATTTCATACACAAAATCAACCATTTTATTTGTTTCCAATATTAATTCTTTTTTCTGCTTTAGTTTGCTTCCAATAACATTGGTATTTATGACCTCTTTGCAAAGGTCCATGATATGGCCACTTTTCCCACAGTAGAAGAACATTTTCTTTGGTGTATCATCCTTTTAAACATTCATCATAGGTGCATCATATTTCATTATTTTCTTGACTATCTTCTTTTTCTTATACCCCAAGAAAGACTTTTTTGCTTTTATTTTTTTCCTCTGTATTTGTTGTGGTCTTTCCTCATATCATAATATGCATAGTGCATGGTTGGTACATACCAGTACTCATCATAATCATGTCCAATTTTTTTGTAATAGTCATATAAGTCTTCAAGAAACATAAATATATTCTTGATAGATGTAATCTTCTTCATCTATCAATCATGCTTTAGTTTTATAGTATTTCTCTTTACAACAAATATTCTCCCCCGTAATATTGGCCTTCTGTAATTATTATGAATTGAAAAATTGTTCCAATAGTCAATGGTCTTATGCCCAAACTTCCAACAATACCAACAATAGCCAAAAAAATCTTTATTTTTTCTTCAGTGTAATAAACAGGTTGGCTTTGACATGTTTCTAATTTTATAAAACACAATTCTCATTTTAAGAATCTTATGGGTGATAAGAATTTATAAACTTCTTCTCATCAACCTTTGATAGTATGGTGGAATTATCATTAGTATTCTTAAATCATGTTTGACAAAAATTACTTTTAAAACCTATACTAGAAGATGAAATAGTATTAACACAAATAGAAACTTTTGGGACAAGGGTTACCTATTTTGATGAGCTTGTTGTGGATTTATATTTAGATAATATAAATCCCTTCTTGACACTAGGTTGCGTCTTTTATAAAATAAGACTCTTATCTGATACATTCTTGGAAAATTTTGTTTTATCAATATCTAAGAAAGTATCATCTTGTGTCTCTTCCATATTTTTCAATTTCACTTATAATTCAATGCACCTTAGGTCAATTGTAATCTTCCCATCTTTAACTGATTTCAATTATTCTTCTCATTGACTCTTCATTTTATGGATCTTGCCTTGATACATTTGGTTTTCCTCTAGTAAATAATTATCCAAATTTTTAATTCCTTTAGTCTTAACCTCTATTTAGGATTATTTAATATTCATAGAGGTTTTGTGTAGTTTCTCCAAAGCAAGTATCACTTCTGTAAAAACTTTCTCAATCACAACTTTCTTACAAACAGACCATTGTGATTCATCTTCAATAAGAGTGAATATTTATTTATATTTGATTTACAACTAAGAATCCTTAACACTCGTAGTATATTTATGAGATTCTTCAAGTTTATGAATCATCTCAATAATAACCTTTTTAGACACTACTTTACCTTAGAAATTTCTTTGCAACTCTTCTTCAACTTGGGAGATATGTGCATTACAAATTAATGTAGTTTCTTCTTTGGATTAAAAAATTTGTGTGAGAAGTTTTCATCTTTGAAACTTCTTATCCAAGGATTTCTCCATATCCACAGCATCCTCTTCAAGCTATGATTTTTCAATATATAGTCTCTTGATTAATCCAAATATGTAATTAACAACCTTGATAGGAACATTCTTTAGATGTTCTTTGAATTAAAAATAAAAATAACTAAATGATTCAATAAAATATTCTTCACCACTACTTGAAATCAAATAATCAAAATGGTCATTTTCAACTGATTTAATAGATACTATTGATAGACTACCACTCTGAATAAATTTAATTTATGTTATATCCTTTTTATTCTTCAAACTCTTTTTATCTTTCTTGCCTCTTTCTTTTTCCTGTTCTTCAAGGTTTTTTTAGAAACCTCCCTATTGGTACTGATAGATATAGGAACTGAATTTTCCAATCTAAGGAAACTCTAATACTTATTTAAATTCAAATATACACTTCATATATGTCAGATAAAAACAATTGGGACAGTATGGTAGATCCAATCAAAGGTTAAACCTTTGCTCTGATTCCAATTGAAGTGCCCAGTGGATCATACAGGTACACTGAGAGAGGGTGAATCAATGTATACAAGTTTTAACAATTTATTTTCTTTAATTTTTACCCCCTTTAAAATTCAAACATATCCACCTATTAATATGAATACATCCTCCCTATAAACAAACATAATTATACCACATGCATGGAAAAAGGTAAATGAAGTACAACACAAAATATTTTACAATTTTTCCCCTGATGTGGTGACTACATTCTTATTGTGTTCAGGATGATATAAGATGTAGATTCTATGCTAGTAAAGCAAAGTGATAACAAATATAGAAAATCTCCCAAAATGTATATCAGAAAAACTCCTATAATTCCTGGTCATCAATAATGATTAGAATGGTCTTATCTCGATAGGATCATTATAATAGCACCCCACTAGTGTTATTTATACTAACTCCCTTAAGTTGAGCTATCTATTAAAAAGATCTAGTTTTTTATATTGGTATCCCACTAGTACTTCAAAGGTATTCCCAACCTCTTATGAATTGGTATTCAAATGCTACTACCTACTGATGCAGTGTGCATGTTGTCCTTATTTCGCTTCAAGTCCACTCAGTTAAATCTTCTTATGATAAATTGTTGTCCTTACTCACCTTCAATTATCAGAACTTGCTAGCTTCTGATATCTTACTAATATTAAAAGTACACTGAATGTATGGTATCTCTATCTAGAAACAATGCAATTTTTTTCTCTGATATGCTCTATACAATTGACAGCACAGTTCGATTCACACACAACTATACTGGAATCAGATCATGTCAATGCTATTCTCCACTATCATGTAGCCCCACACAATAGTTCCACCACTCTCCTCCTATATTACTCTATGTGCACTCCCTCTTTCATGCCAAAAATAATGATTAAGTTGGTTCCTCCTTGATTGGTTTTCCATATTTTTTAATAAAAGAAAAATAATTGTATTTTGTTAAAAGTCATTAAACTCCAACAAATAAACTCCATCTCAATACCATTCACTCTTCAAAATTTAACTCAAATTCTCAATTTGAAATTCAAATCTCCAACTTCTTTTAATTTCTTAAAACTAATGATTATTGATAATCATATTTAAAAGATATTCAAATGGTGTAAACAATGTGCATTATCCTAATGTAATTGGAACATTTTTTGGGCATTATGAATAGTTCTACAATTATCACATTTAGAAACACATTGAATTTTCATCTTCATAGATTATTGATAAAAAAATCAACATCAGAACAATTCCAACTTTAATAAACCACTTGGGTTCTTTGGAATTTGTTGGCCGCCACATCCTTTAGTCAGTGTCTATAATCTGAGAACTAAATCAAATTCCTCAAACAGTGTTTACCCAAACCTCATGAGACTCCTAACTTGAAGATATGTCCTTAGGACACAACCCACTCAGATAACACTCTAACATGATCCAAACCACCAGGAACCCACCTTAGTCAGTGGATAGGTTGGGTGTTCTTCCTCCAAGTCTACCTCCAATAATTCAAGCATTGGTAACTAGCACTAAAAAAGAATAAAACACCATGTTAGGTCTTAACCTATAAACCTATAATAAAACCTTACATCTCTACACACCAAGTATAACCAATAACCACAAATGAAATATCTCAACAATAGAATAAAAATTCATGTTACACACACCAATCCATAATAATTCAACATGCATAAACTTTGTAAGTCGTTAAAAATACAAGAGACTGATACACTAAAGGAAAAAATTAGTACCAAATTTATGGAAGGACTCCTCCTTGAACAATGAATCCCAACATGAGCCCCAGCCACAACTACCTCCACCAAGAACCACTAAGCATCAACTCTACTAACTCCACTTCCTAAATGATCATCCCTAAACTATATATCATCTACATAGAACACAACATGTGTGGGTGGGAGGCCCCTACAAGGGAGACTATAATCATACCCAGTGGAATTCCCCCAAAACAATGAATGACTGAATTATAAGTCATCTCAAAACCAAACATGAAGTTAAAGGAAACCCAGATATTTCCTATGGATAAAGAACCTAGCTCCTCAGAATCCAAGCCATCTTTCTAGAGTATGAGAAAAGATAAAACCTAATAAATTTCCCACCTAATCATAGTAATAATTATAGGATTTATTACCCAAGCCTCAAGGGAAATAAAGAACCTCACTGCTCACCCATCACAAGGAAATAGTACAAAACATATCAATTTCATGATGATACCACAACATCGAACATCCACGTCATTGTTTCATCCATATATTCTGGTCTGGCAGTTGATTTTGGGGTTCTCAGTATAGTTTCACAATCAATGACATTGGTGGGGTTTATCCATAGAATCACCCAACGGTTCCCATATCTATAATGAATCTGGGTCTGCTTTCAAAAGACTGACAGTCATTGGGGTTTCAATACCAACGATGCTTAAGAACACACATTGGTCGAGGAATGAGAGGTTGGACTTATATCACCCTTCTATAGGGAATTATTTATTATTCTGATACTCTCTTATATATTTTAGATATTTTCATGAATCCTTCCCAATCCCCGATATGGGATTGGTTACCCCTATTTTGATGACTTGATCAAGACCATTTGTTGATAGGAACAACTATGTGTATCACGGGTTCTTTATTATTCTCTTATCTATTGATAATGTCTTAGTTTATATCCATATTCAGCCTCTCTAGGGTTTATTGTCTTCTAGGGAGTTGTGTTGTCCAATGTATCCTGTGAAAATAAGAATCAAAATCCATGTAGTTCATTTGACATAGTTTAAGGTCATATGACATGACTACACCTTTCAGTGTAAAGTCATGTGGCAAGGACGTAAATATAGGGCTCATGCCTTGAGGAGGCATCCTACGTATCCTATTAAGACAGGAATCAGAGTTCACATAGTTCATTATACTGGTAGCTACACTGTAAATGGTGAGACAATAGAGGCCCTGAGCGATACTTATGCATGTAAGGATTCCCTGAATTACCTCATCGTGAATATAAACCTTTGGGTGAATATGATATATAATCGGGATTACATACCAATGATGGGCTTACATTGAAGAGGAATATGCATCATGTTGTTGGTATAATCATCACCAGTCTCTAATACCATGTGAATCATTATCTGTATGAAAAACAAGATACGGTGTAAGATTGGACGCATCTCATGAGAGTGAATTTGTATGGGGCTTACACATTAAGGTTTCCCTTAGAGAGGTATGATTACCAGTCTCATGGATAATATAGTGTGGATCTCCGACCTTAGGGAGGCATCCAAAGTTTCTTATTTATAACAAGAATCAGAGTCCTCTTGTCTTAGTTCATCCCTAACCCGCTAATGGATTTAAAGTGTTTGAGGGTATGTTCGAGGCTTACACATAAGAGGATTCATGCATATGAGCCCATTTCTCATCCACTTATGGATGAGGAAGGATGATAGACTCATAGGAGAATTCATGTACCATGAGTCATATTTATAGGGATATGGAGGGAATTAAGCCAAGGTAGATGTCCATTGGAGCTCAATCTTTAAGAAGGAATCCTATATATCATGTTTATAAAAGGAATCAGATTTCTCATAGTTGTTCCATCCCTAACCTGCTGATGGGTTTGGATGGGTGATTACACTCAAATGGATTATTATTATCTTTAGGTTTTATGAAAGTTAGGGATTGTATCATGATGGACACCCATGTTACATATTCAATCTCTATCATTTGATGAAAAAAGAGACACATATTCATTCTTTATCCTTAGATGGATGAAGGGAGATGATTGCCACGAAAGGTCTATTGAATATATTTGGTAACACATGGAGACCCTTTCAAGATATTGACATGAATAAGGTTGCATGAGTGTATAATTCTAACCCATTAAGGGAATTCCCCTTATAAAGGTGGTACTCGACTGAAGGTTCTTGTCTGAGGGTTTACACGGCGTATGTCCAAGTGTGTCTGTTGAATAAGTTTGAAATGTCCTAGGGTGTTATCCTGACATGTATAGGGTGTCTACCCGATATGTCTTGAGTGTCTATCTAACATTTCATTAGTGTTTGTTTGACATTTCCTGGTGTTTTGGGTGATCAAAGCTGGCATGACCAAGGTTATTTTCATGATCAAAGTTATCATGTCTAGGTACTTTCACGTAAACAAGGCCAACATGCCCAAGTCCTTTCACATGATCAAGGACAACATGTCTAGGTATTTTTGTATAATCAAGGCTGACATGCCCATGGCCTTTCACGTGATCAAGGTCGACATGTCCAGGGTTGTTTCATGACAAGAGGGTTGTCGCATGATGGTGTCGCGTGACCAATGAGGAGTCATGTGATCATGTAATACCTCCTCATAATAGCTTTTCCATGGGTAAGGGTTTTCATGATAGGAGGGGTGCATGGTTTAGGGTCATGTTGAGGTCGTACCTTCTAGGGTTCACATGGAAAAGGGAGTGAATGTCCACAAAGGATCACATTTCATGGAGAGCTCATATGTCGATGGGTGTTTTCGTGATAAGGGTGCATGTGATCGCATGATTCTAATGGATTCATGTTTTGGGGTTACATGAACCTATCCAAGGGTTGAATATCAAAGCTTCATGCACACACCACTCAATAGAGGATCATATGATGGAATCACATGATGTTCATATCGTCATGAAATTGCATAACATCAAAGGGATCATGTGAGGGGTTCTCATAGTGGGGTCTTATGGTTACCTATAGTATTTCTCTAAAGACAACACCTCACTCTTCCTCTACTCCACTCCTACATGTATCCTTTTCCCCCTCCCCCTCTCATCTCGTATAATTTTTTAAGGGGAGTAGGGGTTTATATAAGAAAATGTGGCCTATATTTCTGTCAATTTGTACAGTGAATAATTTTCATGCACTGACTTGAGGTTTTAGGTGGCTTCCCATGATCTAAACCACACGATTTCATAAAGTCTTCGTTTGATGGAATGCTTGAAAATGCTTTAGGCTTCACATGACAGCTTCAAGGGATTCGCACGATCACTATTTTCTCACACGTTGCTTGATATCTTTGCATGATGGTGATTCCATTTTGCTTCATGTGATCATCATATTTTGATCGCATATTCCTTGATAGTTCTCATGATGGCGTCTCATGATCACATGATCGGTTTCACACAGTGGATTTGATGTTCATTCAATGCTTGGTGGATACACGGTTCGCATGATCCGTAAAACTTCATGAAATAATTATCCTTATGCTGGATTATGTTCTTCAAACCAAAATTGTGCATGAAAGACATAGATTTCATGCATAGTGGATTAGTGAATATGAGATCATTGGATATTTGATTATTCATGTGATCGATGAATTTCATGTGACAGGTCACATACAAGATAAACAAAGGATGCTGATCATTGGGGTATCGACACTGATTCTCTAAAACTTGTGTAGACATCCCTGAAGGACTTCAGATCAAAGGAGATAGTGGTGGTGTCAATTTGATATCGGATGTGGCTAGAGATATCAAACCAGGGGCATAAGAAAGCATAGAGAACATGTGAAGGTTGAAGATGATGTAGTGGCTTCATCATATGGTGGAGATGAAGAATATTGAATGACTAAACTTTTGTCCATAAGTTTTTAATGGATGAATAGTGTTGTACATGATGTTCTCATCCCATATTGACTTTATTATTGTTTGGTTAGCGCTTAATATTATTCATCATTTCATCGATTGTCTGATCCAGCAGTGGGGTCGGTGCCCGCAACACTACACCCATACCCTCACTGATTAAACGACACCTTTGTATGGACCACTTAGGCAACACATACACGCACCTTGTGTGCTCATAGTGAGATTTATGCTCACCCACACCTTACTTATCAGCTGGCTGGCTTCGCAGTCTCTCGAGAATGGTTTAGGTAACTCCCACATGTTCCCTAGTGGAGTTGGCTGGATAACTAGCTTGGCTGACCAATTTTTTTGGATAAGATCCATCCCAAATACTTAGAATAATAATCTAAGTAAAAGGAATAAAATAAGTTCATAATATGTTCCCTTATAAAAATGAAATCACAATCCCAAGATTTTATTCTTCAAGAATTTGATTTCCAAGTCTCTCATTAAAATTATATTAATACTTTTTAAGGGGATTTACATCTCTCAAATCTCTGATGGAAAAGTGTTTTTTTTTCACAATTATAGATGTCAACAAAATCCCCCCTAGAATTTTATTCATTCAGAATGAAATAAATTTGATTATAATATAAACATAGACCACTTTACCATCTTCTTGAACATCTGACATGCTTTGATATTGAACCCTATGAGAGGATTCATCGGGAGTGTGTTGACTGAGGGATTTTGAGCACCACCAAGAGGAGAATCTCAACACAAGGTATCTGGGTCGTCATAGTGGATATCCTATGTATTTCCAAGATGGGTAATATTCTTAAGGTATTGGGTTTCCCATGGGATAAATCTCATATTGGGGCATGGATATCCTGAATTAGAGAGTATGTACATATTCCAAGATCGAAAAGGGATTGGGATGGAAAACAATTTGTGGTTCGATCCAAAGTATGAAACATATACATTTCTACATATCCCAAAGTAATGAGAATCAAGTCATACATAGTTCATAGATTTAAGACTCCTATACAGATCAAGGCCATGCATAGGGGGCATAGGTTCATGGATGAACTCTATGAAGAAATCTCTTATCTAGATCTAGCTCATACATAGGGAAGGGAATTTCATCACTTTGTGACGAAATCATGGGTAGGGGCCTATATTTTGGTGGATATGTTTCAAAGATCTCGCTCTCATGCCACATATCAGGTTACACAACATAGGCCTCTCTAAGAATTTTAAGATCCTATAGGGTGGAAAAATTTCCATGTGGCTTTAAGTCCTGAGTGCACCATGTACACTTAGAAGGGTCCTAAGAAATAGAGGTGTGCTCTGACTTTGTCCTAGGTCAGTGGACCAAGAAAGCATAGCTTGATTTTTTCTAGGGACAAATAATGTTCCCTACAAAAATTGTATCTTTTACTTTTAGCCCTAACTTTTTCCTAAGATTTATATAGAGAAATATCAGTGGGCATGGACTCAGGTTTTTCTTAGGACACCCTTTACAAGTTTTCATACTCACAATTTTTGTGCCTTTTTCGTTTCATAAATGCTCAATGTTTCCTAGATCAAACAATTTGTGTGTCTAGTGAGTAGAGACCCAACTTTTTCCCAGGGCACCCTTTGTATATTTTTAACCTGGAAATTGTTGTGTCTCATTCAATTGGTAGTTTAAGGTCTTGCAAGTCGGACCGATATTGTGTTATAGTTTAGGGTCTTCTAGCTCAGACCTTCTATTGTTGTAGTGTAGGGTCTTCTAACTTGGAATTTCTATCGACACACTGGGAGTAGTTCTATTTTATGGTTATGAAGCTCATTCCCTATATCTTGTGGTTTGGGCTCATGTGATGGGGTCCATCAAATGGTTCGAGAATGAAGTACCACATTCTTTCTTTAAGAATGGGTACAATACATGGTAATGTAATATTGAGGATGTCAAATCCATTTGAATAGTCTGATTATGGGGATCGTAAATCATGGTCTAGGAATATCTGATTAAAATGAAAATGGGGGATAATAGATATAGGTCGACCATTAATAATGGTGGAAACAAGTATCACACGTAACCAATACAATAGATCATGGATTTAAGGGGGACCTTTCCTCTGGGACCAAAACACCCTTAGGTACAAGCACTGAGGTATTGCATTATTCACCAGCAAATCCTAATGGGGTACCTTCAGACTAGTCAGTATCTTTTACTAATACACTATAGGGGAGAACCAATATAAATAATTCAAGGATATGGGGTTCCAAGATAAGTGTATCAATACAAGTAGTTGGTGGGTGTCAGCTCATACTTCAAAGACATGAAGTTGGATTATGGAAAATGTAATACTTAATAAGGGTTCAAGCACCCTAAAATTTGTGTTGTTGTGTACTGAACACGTTATCATGATGAGGGGATGTGATAAATCATTTCTCTAACTTTTTCCTGGGCTAGAGGGTTCAAGCAAGTGTAGATTGACTTTTAATAGGGCCATCAGGATAGCCCTACGAGCTTTGTGAATTTTTTATTTACGCTCTAACTTTTGTTTAAACTCTATAGATAAAGATTTTAGTGAGCAGATATTTGACTTTTTCTCAGACCGCCCTTTATGGTTTTTCAACCTGACAAGTTTTATGTCTCTTTCATTAGCAGTTTAGGGCCTTGTGATTTGGACCATCAGAGGATAATGTTTAAGGTTGTGCATATTTGACCAAAGTGCATTTAGTTTAAGTTCATGATGCATGTAGACATGATACCTGGGGAGTGTTATACAAAAGCCTCATTGGGAGTCCCAACCAGAAGTACTCCAACACCTTTTGATAAGAATATGAGAATATTGTAAATCATGGATCAAGTTTCTTGGGTCATGAATAATGGTATGGGACAATTAGGAAAAGGATGATTGTGAATCACTCTATGGTGAAAAGATCCACCACGATGATGTTAGGGCTCACTAGGATTAGAAGGCCCTTTATGTAGAGCCAATATTTCTATGGTTTATGGGTTTAAGGACCTTATGTAGATCCATATCATACATGGTCAAATAGAGGTATCTTTTCTCCTTTCCAAGGTATATGGATGGTTTACAGAAACCTAAGTTGATCAATACATGAAGTGTGATTTATGGATTGGGGTGATCAGATAGATGAAGAAAGCACCCCAAACATTGGTTAACTATGGTTGGTCTCTTATGGTCCTTTGATAAGGAGTAATGATGGGTGATAGTTTTTATAGTTTAGCATTGTACTGTGGGGATTCATCTGCCGTGCGGTTTAACATCATGGAATGAGACATATTCCTTTCAATTTAAACATCATACGGTAAGGACATTGTAACTGACATGAAATTGTGAAAGATGTTCTTAAGGATACTTTTCATTGGTTGGGGGAATTTAGATGTGATAGGAATATTTTATCATTACACAGTATTATTGGTGGGTAGCCATATGTTGGAGCCCTTCCCGTGCATATTTATATCATGTGAAAGTAATCCGTATGTAGATCTGATTCATATGTAGGTGAAGAGAGTTTATATGACTCATCTATCTTTAAGTGGTTCAAGGTCTTACAATATAGACCATATCTTAGGATTATATGCATCTTTTATAGCATGGATTCCCTAGGTTTCCCTATTCATATTTTAAGGGTAGTAATCATGACATAGTCAGCTCTTTTAAGGGGATCCCTCTGCATAGATCTAATTTGTATGCAGGGGAGAGGTCATAGAGGTCATCCACTACCATTTGGGTCCATGATCTCTCATTGTCAATGATACCATTGAGGTGAAAGGGATCTCATATTGGGATAGGCTTTCACTGGTAGGGGTATTTTTACAGTCACATAACCAACCATGGTTGACATCATTTAATATGGATTTAGAATTTGGGAAGGTTGTGATAGTGGAAAACCTATAGTCATGCCAGGGATAATATATATGGGAATCACTACATATCCTGATAGGTCAGGAATCAAGACATGAGAAGTTATTTCAAAATAATATCCACTTCATAGATATAACTCATATGAAGGAACAAGGGAATTTTAAAGATTCTTTCGTTCCTTTCTACCACCACAAGGGGTGGGATGGATATGGACATCCCCGATCATAGGGAATGTCTTGGGGGGATTTTTAATTTTGGTGTAAATAGGGAGCCACATCATCATGTTATCTTTTCAAAATTTATGGTTGGACTTAAAGAATAATACATAGAAATCACTACGTATCTCAAAATAATAAGAATCAAGTCATACATAGTCCTTATATAAAAATATTCCCCACATAAATCTAACTCATATATAGGAAAGGGTATTTTTTTTCTCTTCCCTTAGTGATCCTTTACAACATAGTTGGCTAAGATGTCCTCTATATAGATTGGTCTCATACATAGGGAAAGGGTATTTCTATCATGACCCCCTCCCACCAAAGAAGGCTCAATGGAGGGAGAGAGATAATGACCCCCAAGTCCCACCTCCAGTAGGCCCCATGTTGACGACTGGAACTAAGGGTATAAAAATTTCACAATATGGGAGGCATTACCCTCTATAAATAAAATAAGATTAGGAGATAGGATAAACAATCACCAAATGACTCAAGCATACAATATAAAGGTAAACCAAAAAACAACCTGCAATGCATGAATAAAGTAATATTGTACATGTAAAAGTCCCCAAAGTAAATACCAAAAAGAAAAGTCTATGACAATAACTCAACAGCAGATCCAACCCAGCTAGTAATGTCCAGATCGTTCCATAAATTCCTCATAGAAACCTAAACACATTTTATATACATAGGGTGAGTATAAAAACTACACTTAATAGGGATATAACAAAGGCCTCAAGTGCACATGTGAAAAGAACATGTTAATGCTCCTATGAAAAAAAATTAGAACCCACAAGCACTTATAAAGGTCATCTACTCAAACCCAGCCTCACCATGGATCACTCACCAAATCACACATCCAACATAATAATATAGCATCAAGATCACAATAAAGCAAGGTGCCCCGCTTCCTCTCCCCCACTAATTTTCTTCTCTCATTCCCCAACGTTGAACATCCTATCCTCTCATCACTTACACAAATTTCGCATCACATGACATCTCACTCGTAGACATATGTTCCACACATCACATCACATATCACCCAAAGACACCAGGGCCACACATCACAACCAAATCAAGAGCAGTAGAGCATGAATGTGAAGGACATCAACCTCGTACCCTGCTACCACTCATGACCCCCAACATATATCACATCACACTATAACACGTCTCACCCAAAAACACCTAAGAAAACACATCACATCTCTCTAAAAGACACCTGAGACAACACATCACATCTCACCCATAGAAATATGGGACAACATGTCACATCTCACTTATAGAAACCTGGGACACACAACACTGCTGAAGGAAGAGCGTGGGAGAGGGGGTATCCATCCATCTATATCACTACCATCCTAGATGTTGGGGAAAACACCCAATAATCATAACCTATGATCATTGGTAAGGTTATCAAAATTGGGTGGGGGAATGTATAAAATAACATAAACATATATGATATATGGATAGAACACAATACTCAATCTATGGGGTCACATCCACAACACTATCACAAACCAAATCACCACCACGTTCCACAAATCAACCATCTCAACCGTTTCCACCACTAAATGAAACATACCACACAACCACCACAAAAGACACATAACATTCCACTTTACACTAACAAGTTTTTTTCACATTTATTCATTATCCATTTCATTTTACATTACACCACTCATTCATTTATTCAATTCATTTAATCCATTTTTCACATACTAATTTCATAGATTCTTATTCATTTACCCACCCATTCATTTATTCATTTCTTTCAACATCAATATTTATTCCACTGATACCCAAGAAACTAACACAACCACACAACACAACTGGTCCAACTCACATAACCCCTGTTATAGCACTACACATCCACCATCATAGTCATTTCACATCATCCAAGTCATCTCACCATAACCACCATGCATCTCATCCATCGCACAACCACAACCGCCACACACCACAACCACTACATCGTAACCTCGTTGCACTGCATCATAAAACTGGCCACAAAACATTCATGCCAACCAACCACCATGTCACTACCCCACATACTACAAAACCCATCTAGTTACTAACATCACCGCACAACAACCGCAAGTCACAAAAAGCATCATAAAAGGAACATCCACGTACAAGAACAACATGTCTCAACTTCACATTTATTTAAGGGATTTATCACATTACTTATTTATATTAACATGGGTATTATCGCACAATCCAGATGTTCTGAGGTAACCAATTATTAGCCAAATATGCTTTCTTTAACCATTTATATTATTTTCATAATTGTAAATAGGAATGCGTAAAAATATCAACAACATATATCAAAGTAGTAAATCATTTGATAAATCCCCATACCCATCAATTTTAGACATGAAAATTAATTATATGATTATGTTGACCCTTACTATCCACCCAAAGGTAATAAAAAACATACAGATCCCACACATATCATGTAAAAGAGTGATACCAAGGTTCTCCTACCTCAAAAAAGATTTTCAAAACTCATTGTACACCATAGGATGAAGAAGAAAAAACCCAGAAACCACCACCACACAAGGAACTCATGGATCAACTAATATTGCACCAAGGGTTTTAAAATCATATCCCACAACTCCTCCCAAAACAAAGAAACATCACCACAATGAATACACAAAAAAATAATGGAAAGAAATGCATGAGAAAGCGATAAAAACTCACCAATGATTGAAGAATGGAAACCAACGATCGATCTCCGATGAAGGAATCCCAAGATTCCTAAAGAGAGGGTCGTCGGATCACCTAGAAATGAGAGGAGCATAGGGTTTGAAGAAAAAATTGAGGTGCTCTAACCATTAAAGATGTGTTGTGCAGGGGAATTACATGGATGATACCATTTAAACATCATGTAAATGTCAGGTTTCAAGTCCTACTAAAAAACACATCGCCTCAACCATTAGATCCTGAATTTATTACACATCGTGCAACACACTGTGATACATCCTTCGCAATTTTTGAACCTTACTTTCACATCGTGTAAAATTTACCCGACATTTATTCCTCCTAACTCAATATTTTTTATATCCAACACCTCCAATATCACTCTAGGTCTCCTCTAAGCACCATGAAACCTCCCCAATCCTCCACTAAAACACCTCCAACACCCAAAACTGGAAAAGGAATGGACCGAGAGGGAATAAACTATTACATTAGATACCTCTCAAATGATTCTATCCCTCAAGAATCTAAGACCAAACCCAAAAATAAAGGGTTCTGAACAACCACTCATGAGATAATTCTCAATGATCTTGTCATACCTCCAACTATACCACCATTCAAACACACCAAACCAAAAAACCACAAAACATACCACACAATCTAATCAGTACACAACCACATCACCTCAATATCTAATACTAGAAACAATCTACTACACACCACACATCCACCTGTACAACCATCCAACTTCCTCACAACCCAAACCATCAACCATAGAAACAAACGAATTGCACTACCCTGAACGTACGAATTAGGGAATTACATCCTCCATGTCAAGATATCATTCATTCTATGTGTACTGAATCAACCAAATAGGTTTAATCTTATCACATTTAATGTGTCTCGATTAGGAATCAGGTCCTCCCCTTTCCATATGTCGGGGTTTTTATTACAAATTACACATCAAGGAAAACATCACATCTCGTAACATAGCAAGATCTAAACATCATGTCACGAATAAAAATATAGAAATGAAAAAATCAAAACAGATCTGAATATTGGGAACATATCTGCATTCTTGCTCCCAAGTAATATCCTCTAGGACACCATGCATCCACAACACACAAACCAAGTTAATGGTCTGACCATAAAGAACCTTCTCTCCAAAATCATGGATCTCTACTAACCACTCCAAGAATGTTGTGTCGTCCTTGATATACAACTTTCCTCATTCAATAACATGGGAGTAATTGTGAAGATTTTGATGAAGATGGGACATGTGGAAGACGTTTTGGATCCTATCCAACTATGGTGATATTGTCAACCGATATGCCACCTCCCCAACTCTCCCCAAAATCTCAAAGGGCCCAACAAATCTGGGAGAAATCTTACTCCCCCTACCAAACCTCTACTGCCCACACTAAGGGTATACTCTTAAGAACACATGGTCTCTAACATCAAACACTAGGGGCCTCTTCATATAATCAACATAGGCCTTCTTAAGGTCATGTGTCACCCTCATCCACTCAATAACCAACTAGATCTTCTCGGTCGTGCTTTGAACCACATTAGGACCAAGAATTGTTGAATCTCTAATCTTTGTCCATCAAAATAGAGTGAGACATGGTCGCCTATAAAATGCCTCATATGGAGCCATACCAATGGATGATTGATAGATATTGTTATACAAAAACTCGACCAAATGAAGGTGTATCACCCAAGATCCACCAAAGTCCAAGATGCATGTCTATAGCATATCCTCTAGTGCCTAGATGGTCTGCTCCATCTTCTCATCTTTCTGAGGGTGGAAAGTAGTGATAAGGTGTAACTGGGATCCAAAGGAATTATACGATCCCCTTCATACTCACAAGATAAAATGAGGATCCTTGTTAGATATGATGTTCCTCAGTACGCCATAAATCCTAACCACATAATCCGCATACAACATCACCAAAACATCCACAGTACTCGACTCACAGATCGCCAAAAAGTGAGCTGATTTCGTCAGTCGATCCAATATCACCCAAACTATGTCACAACCTCCCTCAGATCGGGGTATCCCTATGATGAAATCCATCGATATTTACTCCCATTTCCACTCAGGAACATCCAAGGACTATAATAAACCTCCTAGAACAAAATACTCCACTTTCACTTACTGAGAAACCAGACATCCTGTCACAAGCTCCACAACTGGCCATTTTATCCCATCCACCAAAGTTTTGTTCTTAAGCCATGATGCATCTTTTCTAAACCAAGATGTACCACTAAAGGTGATCTGTGAAACTCACGTAGAACTTTCTCATACATCGCCTTCAATACAAACATCCTCTCCTAGAACAACACCTGATTTTGACCATCCTCTGACCATACCTTAGGAGCATCCCCATGGCCAACATGATCATGCATCACCTCTGACTCTGAGTATCACCACTGAGACTCCTCCACCTGATGAATAAAATATTAATCCATGGTCATCTAATAAAGGAAACCTCAGCCACTTCTCTCTCCAACGTCAAGATGCATCACTAAAATCTCCTCAATTCCTTTCCAAACATTTGCAAACTCCCGAGCAACATCCTCTTGGGACTTCTAACTCAACGCATCAGCAACTACATTACCCTTCCCTAGGGTGTAAGACATATCAAAATCATAATCCTAAAGAATATTTAACCACCTATGCTGCATAGGTTTAAATCATGAAAAGAGATAACATATTTCAAGCTCTTATGGTCTGTGAAAACCACAAAATGTTTGTCGATGAGGTAATGTTGTCACAACTTTAGAATTAACACAACTGCTACCAACTCCAGATCATGGGTGACATAGTTATTCTCATGGGTATGTAAACCTCTATACCCATAAGATATTACAACTCTTTTTTTCATCAACATGCATCCCAATCCTAGATGGGATGCGTCACAAAAAACCTCGAACAAGACACCCTCATATTGAAACTGAAGTACTGGATAACTAACCAACTTCTCCACCAGGTGATTGAACATTGTCTGGAACTGATCAGTCCACACAATGATGAGAATATTGTAAATCGTGGATCAAGGTTCTCGGGTCATGAATAATGGTATGGGAAAATTTGGCCAAGTATGATCATGAATCACTCTATGGTGAAAAGCTTCACTGTGATGATGCTAGGGCTCACTAGGATTAGAAGGCCCTTTATACAGAGCCAAGATTCCTCTGGTTGATGGTTCTAAGGCCCTTATATAGATACATCTCATACATGGTCAAATATTTTAGCATCGTACAATGGGTATTCATCTGTCGTGTAGTTTAATATCATGGGATGAGGAATATTCCTTTCAATTTAAACATCATACACTAAGGACATTGTAAACAACATGAAATTGTGAAAGATGTTCTTAAGGAAAATTATCATTTGTTGGGGGAATTTAGATGTGATAGGAATCTTTTATCCTTGAACGGTATTATTGGTGGGTATCCATATGTTGGATCCCTTCCCGTGAAAATCTATCTCATGCGAAAGTAATCCATATGTAGATCTGATTCATATGTAGGTTAAGAGAGTCTATATGACTCATCCATATTTAGGTGGTTCAAGGTCTTACAAGATAGACCATATCTTAGGATTATATGCATATTTTATAGCTGGGATTCCCTAGGTTTACCTATTCATATTGTAAGGGTAAAAATCATATCATAGTCAGCTCTTTCACAGGTAGGGGTATTTTTATGGTCACATGACCAACCGAGGTTGGCAACATTTAATATGGATTAAGAACTTGGGAAGGATGTGATAGTGGAAAACCTGCAGTCATACTAGGGATAATATATATGGGCATCACTACATATCCTGATAGGTTAGAAATCAAGCCATGTGTAGTTCTTGAAAAAGAATATTCACTTCATATATCTAACTCATATGAAGGAACAAGGTAATTTTAAATATTCTTTCTTTCCTTTATTCCACCACAAGGGGCGGGATGTGTATGGACATCCCTGGTCATAGGGAGTGTCTTGGGGGAATTTTTAATTTTGGTGTAAATAGGGAGACACCTCCTCATATTCTCTTTTCAAAATTTAGGGTTGGTCCTAAACAATAATACATAGGCATCACTACATATCTCAAAAGAATAAGAATCAAGTCATGCGTAGTCTTTATATAAAAATATTCCCCACATAGATCTAACTCATATGTAGGAATGGGTATTTTTTTATCTTCCCTTAGTGAGCCTTTACAACATAGTTGGATAAGTGTTCCTCTAAGTAGATTGGTCTCATATGTAGGGAAATTATATTTCTATCATGACCCCCTCCCACCAAAGAAGGCTCAATGGAGGGAGAGAGATAATGACCCCCGAGTCCCACCTCTAGTAGGCCCCATGTTGACGACTAGCACTAAGGGTATAAAAATTTCACAATATAGGAGGCATTACCCTCTATAAATAAAATAGGATTAGGAGATAGGATAAACAATCATCAAATGACTCAAGCATACAATATAAAGGTAAACTAAAAATCATCCCACAATGCATGAATAAAGTAATATTGTACATGTAAATGTCCCAAAAGTAAATACCAGGAAGACAAGCCTATGACAATAACTAAACAATAGATCCAACCCAGCTTGTAATGTCTAGATCGTTCCACAAAGTCCTTATAGAAACCTAAACATAATTTATATACGTAGGGTGAGTATAAAATCTATACTTAATAGTGATATAACAAAGGCCTCAAGTGCACATGTGAAAAGAGCATGTTAATGCTCCCACAAACAAAAAGTAGAACCAACAAGAACTTATAAAGGTCATCTACTCAAAACCAGCGTCACCATGGCTCACTCACCAAATCACACATCCAACATAATAATATAGCATCAAGATCACAATAAAGCAAGGTGCCCTTCTTCCTCTCCCCCACTAATTTTCTGCTCTCATTCCCCAAAGTCAAATGTCTTATGCTCTCATCTCTTCCACACATTTCGCATCTCATCACATCTTGCTCGTATACACCTGTGCCACACATCACATCACATATCACCCAATGACACCAGGGCCACACATCACAACCAAAACCAGAGTAGTAGGGAATGAATGTGAAGGACATCAACCTTGTACCCTCCTACCACTCATGACCCCCACCATATATCAAATCACACCATAACACATCTCACCCGAAAACACCTAAGAAAACACATCAAATCTTGCTCAAATTTACCTGATACAACACATCACACCTCACCCATAGAAATATGGGACAACATGTCACATCTCACTTGTAGACACCTGTGACACACATTAGTGCTGAAGGAAGAGCGAGGGAGAGGGGGTATCCACCATCTATATCACTACCATCCTGGATGTTGGGGAAAACACCTAAAACTCATCTCCTATGAGTGTTGGTAAGGTTATCCAAATTGGGTGGGGGAACGTATAAATAACATAAACATACATGATATATGGATAGCACACAATACTCAATCTATGGGGTCACATCCACAACACTATCACACACCAAATCACCACCATGTTCCACACATCAACCATCTCAACTGTTGCCGCCACTAAATGAAACATACCACACAACCACCACACAAGACACACAACATTCCACTAACATGTTTTTAACTTTTATTCTTTATCCATTTAATTTCACATTACACCACTCATTCATTTATTCAATTCATTTAATCCATTTATCACATATTAATTCAAGAGATTCATATTCATTTACCAACCAATTCATTTATTCATTTCATTCAACAACGATATTTATTCCACTGATACCCAAGAAATTAACACAACCACACCACACAATTGGTCCAACTCACATAATCACCACTGTAGAGTTACACATCCCCCATCATATTCATTTCACATTGCCCAAGTCATCTCACCATAACCGCCATCCATCTCATCCATCGCATAACCAAAAGTGCCACACACCACAACCACTGCGCCACAACCTCATCGCACTGCATCGTACAACTGGCCACAAAGAATTCATACCAACCAACAACCATGTCACTACGCCACATACTACACAAACCATATGGTCACTAACATCACCACACAACAACCGCAAGTCACACAAAGCATCATAAAAGGAACATCCACGTACAAAAACAACATGTCTCGACTTCACATTTATTTAAGGGATTTATCACATTACTTCTTTATATTAACATGGGTATTATCGCACATGCCAGATGTTCTGAGGAAACCAATTATTATCCAAATATTCCTTCTTTAACCATTTATGTTATTTTCGGAATTGGAAACAGGAATGTATAAAAATCTCAACAACATATATCAAAGTAGTAAATCATGTGATAACTCCCCATACCCATCAATTTTAGGCATGAAAATTAATTATATGATTATACTGACCTTTAATATCCACCCAAAGGTAAGAAAAATCATACACGTCCCACACATAGATTTTAAAATAGTGAGAACGAGGATATCCTACCTCAAAGAAGATTTCCAAAACTCATTATACACCGCATAATGAAGAAGAAACCGCCCAAAAACCACCACCACACAAGGAACTTGTGGATCAACTAATACTACACCAAGGGTTTTCAAATCACAGCCCCAAAATCCTCCCAAACCAAAGAAACATAACTACAGGGAATCCAAAAAAATAATGGAAAGAAATGCATGAGAAATAGATAAAAACTCACCCATGATTGAAGAATAAAAACCAAGGATCAATCTTCGATGAAGAAATCCAAAGATGCCTAAAGAGAGGGTCATCAGATCACCTGGAAACGAGAGGAGTGTAGCGTTTGAAAAAAAAAACCCGGAGGTGCTCCAACCATTAAAGATGTGTTGTGCAGGAGAATTACATGGAAGATACCATTTAAACATCATGTAAATGGCAGGTTTCAAGTCCTGCTAAAAAACACATCGCCTCAACCATTAAATCCAGAATTTATTACACATCGTGCAACACATCGTGATACATCCTTTAAAATTTGTGAACCTTACTTTCACATTGTGTAAAATTTACACGACATTTATTCCTCATATCTCCATTTTTTTATAGCCAACACCTCCAATCTCACTCTAGGCCTCCTCTGAGCACCATGAAACCTCCCCAAGCCTCCACTAAAACACCTCCAATGCCCAAAACAGGAAAAGGAATGGCAGAGAGGAAACTGACTATTACATTAGATAACTCTCAAATGATTCTCTCCCTTAAGAATCTAAGACCAAGACAAAAAATAAAGGGTTCTTAACAACCACCCCATGAGATAACTCTCAATGATCTTGTCATACCTCAAACTCCACCACTATTAAAACACACCAAACCAAACAACCAAAAAACATCTCACACAACCTAATCACTACACAACCACATCACCTCAACATCTAATATTATCCACAATCCACTACACACCACACATCCACCTGTACAACTATACAAACTCCACACAACCCAAACCAACAACTATAGCAACAAACAAATTGCACTACCCTAAACCTACAAATTAGGGAATTCCATCCTCTATGTCAAGATATCATTTTCTCTGGGTGGTACTGAATCTCCTGCATAGGTTTAATCCCATCGCATTTAATGTTTCTCTATTAGGAATTAGGTCCTCCCCTTTACATATTTCGGGGTTTTTATTAAACATCACACATCAAGGAAAACATCACATCTCGTAACATATCAAGATCTAAACATCATGTCATGAATAAAAATAGAGAAAGGAAAAAACTCAAAATAGATCTGGATATTGGGAACATATCTTCATCTCTGGCTCCCAAGTACTATCCTCTAGAACACCATGCATCTACAACACACAAACCAAGGGAATAGTCTGACCATGAAGCACCTTCTCTCAACAATCCTGGATCTCTACTAACCACTCCAAGAATGTTGTGTCATCCTTGATATCCGACATTCCCCATTCAATAACGTAGGAGTAATTTTGAAGATGTTGATGAAGCTGGGAAATTTGGAAGACATTGTGGATCCTCTCCAACTGTGTCTGTAACATCAAACGATACGCCGCCTCTCCAAATCTCCCCAAAATCTCAAAGGGCCCAAAAAATCTGGGAGAAATATTACTTCCCCTACCTAAGCTCTACTTCCCACACTGAGGGTAGACTCTTAAAAACACATGGTATCCAACCTCGAACACTAGGGGCCTCCTCATATAATCAGCATGGGCCTTCTGATGGTCATGTGTTGCCCTCATCCACTCAATAGCCAACCAGATCTTCCCAGTCGTTCTCTGAACCACATTAGGACCAAAAATTGTTGAATCTCTTATCTCCGTCCATCAAAACAGAGTGAGACATGGTCACCTATAAAATGCCTCATATGGATCCATACCAATGGATGATTGATAGATATTTTTATACACAAACTTGACCAAATGAAGGTGTATCACCCAAGATCCACCAAAGTCCAAGATGCATGTCTACAACATATCCTCTAGTGCCAAGATGGTCTGCTTCATCTTCTTATATTTCGGAGAGTGGAAAGTAGTGATAATGTGTAACTAGGATCCAAAGGCATTCTACAATCCCCTTCATACTCACAAGATAAAATGAGGATCCTTTTCAGAGATGATGGTCCTTGGTACCCCATGAATCCGAAACACATAATCCGCATACAACATCACCAAAATATCCACAACACTCGACTCATAGATCACCAAAAAAGTGAGATGATTCCGTAGTCAATCCACTATCACCCAAACTGTGACACAACCTCCCTAGGATCAGGGTATCCCAATGATGAAATCCATCGATATTTCCTCCCATTTCTACTTAGGAACATCCAAGGACTATAATAAACCTCCCAGAACACAGTGCTCCACTTTCACTTACTAACAAACCGAACATCTTGTCACAATCTCTACTACTGACCATTTTATCCCATCCAACAAAGTTTTGTACTTAAGCCATGATGCATCTTTTCTAAACCAGGATGTAATGCTAAAGGTGATCTGTGAAACTCATGGAGAACTTTCTCACACATCGCCTGCAAGACAAACATCCTCTCCTAGAACAAAACCCAATTTTGACCGTCATCTGACCATCCCTTAGGAGCATCACCATGGCCAACATGATCATGCATCACCTCTGCCTCTGAGTCTCCCCATTGATACACCTCCACCTACTGAATCAAAGATTAATCCATGGTCATATAATAAAGACAACATCAGGCACTTCTCTCTCCAACTTCAAGATGCATCACTAAAATCTTCTCCATTCCTTTCCAAATATTTGCAAACTCCCGAGAAACATCCTATTAGGACTTCTGACTGAACGCATCAGCAACTAAATTTCCCTTCCCTAGGGTGTAATACATATCAAAATTATAATACTAAAGAATCTTCATCCACCTCTATTGAAATAGGTTTACATCACGATGATAGAAAACATATTTCAAGATCTTATGGTCTGTGAAAACCACAAAATTCTTGTCGATGAGGTAATATTGCCACAACTTTAGCATTAACACAACTGCTAACAACTCCAGATCATGAGTGACATAGTTATTCTCATGGGTATGTAAACCTCTAGACCCATAATATATCACCACTATTTGCTGCATCAACATGCATCCCAATCCTAGACAGGATGCGTCACAAAAAACCTCGAACAAGACACACTCATCTTGAAACTGAAGCACTGGAGAACTAACCAACTTCTCCTCCAGGTGATTGAATATTGTCTAGAACTGATTTTTTCACACAAGATCCTGGTATTTTTTTGTTATCACTGCCAATGGATCTAAAAATAGAGAGAAATTGGGTAAAACCCTCCAATAATAGCCCATAAGACCAAGGAAACTGCAAACATCTGCCACATTTTTAGGTGTTACCCAAAAAAAACTATTCTGACCTTCAAATGGGTCTACTTCCACACCCTTTTGAGACACCACATGTCTAAGGAAACACATCTCTCACATCCAAAATTCACACTTGGACAACCTTCCATAAATTTAGTGGTGTCAAAGGACCTGCAAAACAACTCTGAGATATTCGGAATGCTCATCCTATGACTTCAATTAAACCAAGATATCATTGATGAATATAATGATGAACTGGTCAAAGAACTCATGGAACATAGAGTTTATAAGTCCCATGAATGTAGCTGGTGTGTTCATAACACTGAATGGAATGACCACAAACTTAAAGTTCCCAAACCTACATCTGAAGGTAGTCTTCTGAATATCCTCATCTTTCACCCTCAAATGGTGATATCCACACAGCATATCGGTCTTTGAGAACCAACTAGATCCTCTCAACTGGTCAAATAGATCATCAATCCTTGGAAGAGGTTTATGATTATTAACTATTATTGAAGGTACTAGGGAACTCAATGAAAGCTGGTGGGATGGGAATTTGAAATTTTTTCACCACTGAAGTGATGTAAACCCCTCTTCTCCAGCGACCAGAACCCACTACTATTTTAGGATCCTGCATGATTTAATTAGAGAAAAAATATAAAACAAACGAATACCTCATTCTGATTTCATGCATTCATGCTCATCACAAGTTTCTAGCATTCGTTGCTCAAATGATATGATTTCAAATACATCTATATCTTCCACACACACTTCTTGAATCTGTGTGTGCTCTGTACATCAGAATTTTGGTGCTAGAGAAGAACTACAATGACCACTTATATGCAGTGATGATCACCTTGATCCATTATCCTCAATCTTAGAAGAAAAACTTGGATCGCTTGCTCGATTGAGATATTTTTTCTCTATAAATCAAGTGGAAAGAGAAGCTATGAATTATAATAATTGAAAATAAAAATGGGTAGAGATTCTATCCACTTATATAGTGGAGATCTATAATACCTAGTTTGGGTACCCGACCCCCATGTAATAAACATCCACTAAATAAGTATTATAAATAATTATTTAAGATGAACTAAAATGTGTCATAAATATTATTTATATTTTATCACTTACCTATAATATATATTAAATATAAATTACATGATAATCCTAATCCATTAACTCGACTCACATCTCCTGATAATATTAAACGAACCTGGAATATTATATTAATATTCGTTTATATAATATCAATCCCTATATTTACATAATCATTGTAAATACATGTAATAAATAAACTCAAGACAATTATTATTTACTTGAATAATAATGAATTTATTTATTAATTTATGATCAATATAACTTGGATAATACCCGGACCATTTGGTGGGGCCCACCAAGTCATATATTCTTATTCAATTAAATAGGGCAGATTCTCAAATGTGCTATTGTGTGTGATCCTATAAGACCATATCTCAATAGAAGTGAATAATTTTCACAGACCAAAAGTGGGGTCTAGAAACCCGTCAAGGCCCCTAAAGAGATAAGAAAAGGTCAAGGCAATGAATACCATCCTATGAACATGCAATGTGTAATATAATATCATTTTCATCAATATCTTATAAAGTAGGATGTATAATTATATCATAATCCTTTTATTTCTTATTATTTTTTGATATATCCTAATGGACTTACCTTCGACTGTCGTGGACATGAATTAATGATGGCACTACCATCCTAATCAACCAGGCCTAAGCTATCTCTTCCTCAACTTAGAAGTGAAAAATATTATCTTGATCATTCAACCAATGACATATCACCAATGACGTACCCAACACAAAATACCTCTCTATGAATTCATTGTAATGGTTTTCACCTTGCATCAAATTATGTGAAAAATTTAAATACATTTATAATTATTTCAAGTTAGGAGACCAATACACATGTTAGTAGATTAGAACAACCAATGACACCTGAAACATGTGGTGTTCCTATTGGTGGTTATGTCCTCATGTTCTCAACTACTAGAGATCACTAAGTGCGAACTTCATGAGTAGAAGTCTCAATGCCTAGGAACCACCAGAACTTGATAGTCGCACATCATCTGTGTCCTGTTAGTATGATGTATCTGGACCATAGAACATTACTTTAAAATTACTATCATAGTATCTCTAGGTTCTCATTATATCCTCTGATATTATATAACCCCTTGATATGACACATAATATAAGGACATTACCATTAATATAGTGGATACATAAGTATCTAAAATATTATGTAAAGATTAACAGATGTATATATAATAAACTGTATACATGTAATGGTAATCAATGTACATCACAAGTTGGGTCAAGGGCACCCACTTTCAAACTCCCACTTTCAATAGAGTCAACTACTAACAAGTCTCAATTCACTATCTCTCACATGAGAATCATGCTTCTACTAAGATATGGATTTAGCCATGTGGTCTGCCATGTTTTCTTCTGTGGCTACTCTTCTAACTATGAAATCATCTCTCTGAGTAAAATCCATCAAGAGATGAAACTTATAAAGTATATGTAACACCCCTAGCTTCCACGATACGCTTCTCTTTCAATAATGCAATTTCTTGCATTGTACGCAAGTTCGAGATTCTAACACACCGCGACTAATCAAAATAGCCCTTATAAATAGTAATACCCACTTTTTGAAATTATATATATTTTACATTTCAAAATGGACTTCATTTTTGGATTCTTAATATAGAAATTATCCTATGTTGAATTTTGGGTATTTTTCAGAGAACTTCCAATTTTTTATGAATAGTGAAAAATACTTAAAAACAACTTTTTTAATAAAAGTATTTTGTAGTGATAAATTATTCTATTGAGTGGTTTTAAAGTATAATTAGAATATATTTTTACTATTTTATCCAATGGTGGTCATTATAATTAATTTCACTTTGAAATTGGACATAAACAATTGTCAATCTTTTGATATATATTGTTTCTTAAAAACACGCTATTTGTTGTGACAGCGGGAATTAATTATAAAATTAATTAATGAAACTTATATGTTTGGAATTTTTTAAAATAGACATCATTTTTGAATTCGTAATATCAATTATAGCTTAGGGTGAAATTTTGGCATTGTTCTGAAAAACTTCAATTTTTGATGAATAGTGAAACCACTAAGTGGTAGTTAAAAAACTGATTTTTCGTTTAAAGGAAACATTACCACTTCTGTGATTTGATTTTCAAAAATCTGACATACATGGTTTTCATTAGGAAGTAAAATGTGGTTCAATGGGATTAAAATAATTTTTTGGTGAATAGTAACTTTTAAGTTTAATTAATCGCGATTAAAGGTAATTAGTGAAATTTAAGGTAAAAATGATATTATAAAAAAATGAAAATACCTTTACACTTGTCCTACCCCTATTGGATGAGTAATGTCCAACCAAGAAAATACATGGGTCAACTTGGGGATCCCATGGAGCCACTTTGGTAGGGAAAGGACATTAAAAACTTTTTATTTAATGTTAAAATAAAAATGTCACAAACAAGAGTTTTTTTACTAAAACAATTTTTAAATGGTGTTATACAAGTCATATTTTTTACTATAAATATTCATTAGAAATATAAAAAATATTTCCTACATCATGATATTTTTTTTATAATTTTTATACATTAAATAAATTAAATTATTTATGACACCATGATGATGCAGCAATTACCTCATTAATTAACGATTTTAATAAAATGGAAGGATAATGTAAAATCTAAGAAATACACTTCTCAAAAACCTATTGGATGAGTATATTTCGAACACTTATCACCTTAGCCTCGAATTATATATGTGTGTGACCTTTATAATCCGAAAAAGCATTTCATAATAAAGTAACATTTCAATCTTTCCAAGAGTTCCCCTCCTCTCCTCTTATAAAAGGCCTCCATCTATACCACCTTATTCACACTTTCAAGCCATTTGGCTCGGCCAAAATCTGCCCAAATACTCTTACAACTTCCCTCCCTTACTCCTAGAATCCTCACTTTGGGCAGAATTCTTCCCAAGGAAGCCTTTGGCTCAAATCAAAAGAGTTACCCGATTTTAAGGTAATGTCTTCTCTTATGTTATTTTGTTTTATTTTTCTTATCCAACCCCCTAAACTCTTTTTTATTCATTTCATTTGTAACAACACCAGTATCCTCAATATACTAGGATGTTGTTATAAGATGGATTTGAGCTACACTTACACACACCTACATCTAATGGTTAAAGAACATACTGTTTCTGTGGATGGCGAATTTCTGCCCCACGAAACGATGATTGTTCACCACTCATATAACACCTTCAAAGGTGGCCATTAAGATGTCACTATATTTATATATATGATATATAATAAGTTTATTTTTTACTTAAGTTTCTGTATTTTTCATTTATGGCATACCTTTATTGTTTCCATTATGGGTAAATGCGATATTTTCATTTTAGGAAGTGCGGACTACCGCCCCCTCAAAGTGATTTGAATCGTTAATGCCATATGTGGGATGTATAAAGGATGGAGTAAATGATATTATATATTATATTATACTGGAATTATAATATACCTTTATATCATTATGATTTCATTCCATTAAATATGAAATAGAAATGAAAGTAGCGTTCATGCGTACGTACGGCTTACCGTCTCCATGAACGGTGCATTTCATTTCTTACCTCTAAATGTCATGTAATATTATGAATGAATGTATATAATGGATATATATGAGATATATGATATCTATATCATGAATATAATTCTGGATATAACGGATATTTCACCACATAAACAACTTGTAATTATAAGAAGTCTATTTTTGACTCAAGTACCAAAGATCGACAAAACGACCGTTATTAACTTAAATGATTACATAATGTTCATAACATGGTAATAAGTTATATTAAAGGAATAAGAAACTTTAAAAGGTTCTTAAGAAACTATAAATTAACTCTAGTTTATTATTCAGGAGGTTAAAGAGCGATCGAGTCAAGTCGGACATGAGGTAAGGGAATTTCTTAACCCAATTTCCATTCTTTGGGTTAATCTCCTAGTTTAAAATTATGTCATGATATTATTATGTCCTATCTTGTATTTTTACTTTCTTTATGTGTACTTATAGTGAATAAACATAATAGATCTATTTTATTTAAAAAATTATTTTTGTAAGGGAACTTCTTAACCCGATTTCCATTCTTTGGGTTAATCTCCTACTTTCAAATTATGTCATGATATTATTATATCCTATCTTGTATTTGTAATTTCATTATGTTTACTTATAGTGAATACACATAATATATCTATTTTATTTAAAAAAATGATCTTTGTAAGGTACTTTGTCTCAATCTCCATTCATTGAGGCATATTTTGTTTTATACACAAATTTCTTTTATACAGTGTATAAACCCCTTTGACTTTTATGTTTATTCAAAAGGAATATTTTTATACGAATCGTTTTACTAAACGACAAAAAGGAATGTTTTTCTTGTCGTACGTATGCGGTGACAACGACTTCTCCGCCGCTGTAACCATTATTTGAGTTTCGGCTTCCTCTACAAGCCATAACTTTTTTTTAAAATGAAAAATAAATACCAAGTTTTAATTTTCTTTTATTTTGGTATTGAAAATGGTTTTGATAAGGTTTTTATTATATCAATGTGTTGTATTGATATCTTGTGATTGAAACGTGGAAATGTTATGTTTCCTTTATGCACGTTTTATGTGATATGATTATGTTATGTTTTATGATATGTTTAAACCTGTTCATATGAGGAATGCATTGGACTTAATAAGTGACGGGTGGAGCCCGCTATAGCTCCTCGATGAATCGGTAGGTCTCATGAGACAAACTAGTGCCTTGGCATGAGGCCTTGACAAAATCTTATTTGTGTTCTTGGCACGAGGCCTTGGATACATGGTTATGATAGTCTAGCATTATGCATTACATCATTATGAAAGTGGTTATTGATATTGCATGTGATTATTCGACTAGTAGAATATCCATGTGAGTAAGTAAATGGCATTATTTAATTTTAATATTTCCATATTATGCTGAAGTTCAAGTTTAAAAAGTCTTTTGTTTTAGTTATACATTTCCTTAAATGTTAATGTTTATTTATGAAAGCTTCCGCAATATTGTTATCCTTACTGAGCATCTGAGCTCACCCCTTTCAATGGTTTAATATTTCCAGGATGTGGAGAAGTATTTTATGAATGACCTAAAGGGATAGTCAGAAGAGGATATGACTGTGGACTATGGAGACTTTGTTATTATAGTTTTTCACTTTATGATGTAATGTAACATTTATGAAAGTATCTAGTGTTTACAAGGATACTAAACTAATCGGTCTTTCGAGAATTGATCTTTTGTGATCATGCCAATGTTACGAAGTAATGCACCGACTCTGGGTAACTGGGGCCGGGGCGTTATAGTTGGTATCATAGGCAGTTTAGTACTAACCTTGGAAGCTAGATTTAGATAAACTCTGATTAGAGCACATATCCCAAAGATAGACTTTGAGGATTAGTATAGAAGAACTTCCTAGAATTTTGGTATTATGGAGATTTTGTGAGTTTTCCGAGAAATACATCCATGTCTGGATATGAGCAGGTAGAGGTGGCTCTGGAATAGATGTACCTAGGGGTAAAACCCGAAAACACCGCTTTGAGCTAGACTCGAATGGGAACTGGTGCACGACAACGGGTTTTGCTGCACTCTTGGTTACGACACTCCCGGGGGATATGCTTAGGATAATTCTCATTTTCTTTACAAACCACTATGAAGGGTTATGAGTATATAATTCCTCAAAGAAAACTTTTTTTATGATTATGGATTATATCCATAAATAGTTCAATTAGTGTTAAGTGTTTTACAAGTACGGAATTGTGTATTTTGATTCATAAACTAATCTAGTTTATGCCATTGTTTAGAAATGGCGCCTAGTAGAAGGAATGGAAACCGTATCAATGCACGCACTCTATGTAGGGATTTCCCTCTTGCTCAAGATAATTATTGTGGAGCTGGAGATACAACTGGTGCTGATCAACTTATTACCATACTGGGACAGCTCACTCAGGTTATGAATAATAACCGTACTCGTATGGAGCACCCTGATCCGCAACGTGGAGGATAAATGTTAGACCGCTTCATGAGGAAAAAACCACCAACATTTAATGGGGGTACAAATCCATTAGTAGCTGAGCAATGGATAAACTCCTTAGAGAAAATATTCCATGCCTTGGGGAGTAGCGAAAGGGAGAAGGTTATCATGGCAGTTTACCGCCTCACTGGAGATGTCGATCAATGGTGGTCGCTGATTCAAAATACAAAGGAAGATGAAGAAATATCAAGTATGTAATGGAGAGAGTTCAAAGATCTTTTCTTAGAAAAATACTTTCCTCGTGACCATCGAGCAGATATGGAAAGGCAATTTCTGAGTCTGAGACAAAAGGAGGATGAGAATGTCTTAAAGTATGAGGCTAACTTTACAAGGTTAGCAAGGCATGCTGTAAATTATATATGTAACCCAAGAAGTAAGATTTATCATTTCTTTGATGGGTTAAAACCATTTCTCCGTCGAGCTTTAGTATCACAATCTTTCTCAACATACGAAGATATTGTCTCGTGTGCTATCAAGACAGAAAATAAATTCTCTAAGTCTTATGACAACAAAGTAAAGCAAGAGAAGAAGAGAACGGTGTAACAAGAAATGGATAAAGGGAAAAAGGGAAAGAAGGATTTTCCATTATGTGATAATTGTGGGAAGAATCACCCTGGTACTTGCCTGAAAGGAATGGGAGTTTGTTACAAATTTGGAGAAAAAGGTCACCAGGCACGTGATTTTCCAATTTTTTATGAATAGTAAAAAATACTTAAAAACAACTTTTTTAATCAAAGTATTTTATAGTGATAAATTATTCTATTGAGTGGTTTTAAAGTATAATTATAATATTTTTTTACTATTTTATCCAATGGTGGTCATTAAAATTAATTTCACTTTGAAATTGGACATAAACAATTGTCAATCTTTTGATATATATTGTTTCTTAAAAACACGCTATTTGTTGTGACAGCGGGAATTAATTATAAAATTAATTAATGAAACGTATATGTTTGGAATTTTTTAAAATAGACATCATTTTTGAATTCGGAATATCAATTATAGCTTAGGGTGAAATTTTGGCATTGTTCTAAAAAACTTCAATTTTTGAGGAATAGTGAAACCACTAAGTGGTAGTTAAAAAACTGATTTTTCATTTAAAGGAAACATTACCACTTCTGTGATTTGATTTTCAAAAATCCGACATACATGGTTTTCATTAGGAAGTAAAATGTGGTTCAATGGGATTAAAATAATGTTTTGGTGAATAGTA
This sequence comes from Viscum album, assembly GCA_963277665.1. Classification (NCBI taxonomy): domain Eukaryota; kingdom Viridiplantae; phylum Streptophyta; class Magnoliopsida; order Santalales; family Viscaceae; genus Viscum; species Viscum album. The sequence goes on from OY728143.1 coordinate 950,850,319, forward strand.
ACTTTTAAGTTTAATTAATCGCGATTAAAGGTAATTAGTAAAATTTAAGGTAAAAATGATATTATAAAAATATGAAAATAACTTTACACTTGTCCTAACACTATTGGATGAGTAATTTCAGACCAATAAAATCCATGGGTCAACTTGGGGACCCCATGGAGCCACTTTGGTAGGGAAAGGACATTAAAAACTTTTTATTTAATGTTAAAATAAAAATGTCACAAACAAGAGTTTTTTTACTAAAACAATTTTTAAATGGTGTTATACAAGTCATATTTTTGACTATAAATATTCATTAGAAAGATAAAAAAGATTTCCTACATCATGATAGTTTTTTTATAATTTTTAGACATTAAATAAATTAAATTATTTATGATACCATGATGATGCAGCGATTACCTCATTAATTAACGATTTTAATAAAATGGAAGGATAATGTAAAATCTAAGAAATACACTTGTCAAAAACCTATTGGATGAGTATATTTCGAACCATTATCACCTTATCCTCGAATTATATAAGTTTGGGACCTTTATAATATGAAAAATCATTTCATAATAAAGTAACATTTCAATCTTTCCAAGAGTGCCCCTCCTCTCCTCTTATAAAAGGCCCCCACCTCTACCACCTTATTCACACTTTCAAGCCATTTGGATCAGCAAAACTCTGCCCAAATACTCTCCCAAATTCCCTCCCTTACTCCTAGAAGCCTCACTTTAGGCATAATTCTTCCCAAGGAAGCCTTTGGCTCAAATCAAAAGAGTTACCCGATTTTAAGGTAATGTCTTCTCTTATGTTATTTTGTTTTATTTTTCTTCTCCAACCCCTAAACTCTTTTTTATGAATTTCATTTGTAACAACACCAGTATCCTCAATATACTAGGATGTTTTTATAAGAATTATTCGAGCTACACTTACACACACCTACATCTAATGGTTAAAGAACATACTGTTTCTGTGGATGGCGAATTTCTGCCCCACGAAACGATGATTGTTCAACACTCATATAACACCTTAAAATGTGGCCATTAAGATGTCACTATATTTATATATATGATATATAATATGTTTATTTTTTACTTAAGGTTCTGTATTTTTCATTTATGGCATACCTTTATTGTTTCCATTATGGGTAAACGCGATATTTTCATTTTAGGAAGTGCGGACTACCGCCCCCTCAAAGTGATTTGAATCGTTAATGTCATATGTGGGATGTATAAAGGATGGAGTAAATGATATTATATATGATATTATACTGGAATTATAATATACCTTTATATCATTATGATTTCATTCCATTAAATATGAAATAGAAATGAAAGTAGCGTTCATGTGTACGTACGGCTTACCGTCTCCATGAACGGTGAATTTCATTTCTTACCTCTAAATGTCATGTAATATTATGAATGAATGTATATAATGGATATATATGAGATATATGATATCTATATCATTAATATAATTCTGGATATAACGGATATTTCACCACATGAACAACTTGTAATTATAAGAAGTCTATTTTTGACTCAAGTACCAAAGATCGACAAAACGACTGTTATTAACTTAAATGATTACATAATGTTCATAACATGGTAATAAGTGATATTAAAGGAATAAGAAACTTGAAAAGGTTCTTAAGAAACTATAAATTAACTCTATTTTATTATTCAGGAGGTTAAAGAGCGATTGAGTCAAGTCAGACACGAGGTAAGGGAATTTCTTAACCGAATTTCCATTCTTTGGGTTAATCTCCTAGTTTAAAATTATGTCATGATATTATTATGTCCTATATTGTATTGGTACTTTCTTTATGTGTACTTATAGTGAATACACATAATAGATCTATTTTATTTAAAAAATTATCTTTGTAAGGGAACTTCTTAACCCGATTTCCATTCTTTGGGTTAATCTCCTACTTTCAAATTATGTCATGATATTATTATATCCTATCTTGTATTTGTAATTTCATTATGTTTAATTATAGTGAATACACATAATATATCTATTTTATTTAAAAAAATGATCTTTGTAAGGTACTTTGTCTCAATCTCCATTCATTGAGGCATATTTTGTATTATACACAAATTTCTTTTATACGGTGTATAAAACCCTTTAACTTTTACATTTATTCAAAAGGAATCTTTTTATATGAAGCGTTTTACTAAACGAAAAAAAGGAATGTTTTTCTTGTCGTACGTATGCGGCGACAACGACTTCTTTGCCACCGTAACCATTATTTGAGTTTCGGCTTCCTCTACAAGCCATAACTTTTTTTAAAAATGAAAAATAAATACCAAGTTTTAATTTTCTTTTATTTTGGTATTGAAAATGGTTTTGATAAGGTTTTTATTATATCAATGTGTTGTATTGATATCTTGTGATTGAAACATGGAAATGTTATGTTTCCTTTATGCATGTTTTATGTGATACGATTATGTTATGGTTTATGATATGTTTAAACCTATTCATATGAGGAATGCATTGGACTTAATAAGTGACGGGTGGAGCCCGCTATAGCTCCTCGATGCATCGGTAGGTCTCATGAGACAAACTAGTGTCTTGGCACAAGGCCTTGACAAAATCTTATTTTTGGTCTTGGCACGAGGCCTTGGCTACGTGGTTATGATAGTCTAGCATTATGCATTCCATCATTATGAAAGTGGTTATTGATATTGCATGTGATTATTCGACTAGTAGAATATCCATGTGAGTAAGTAAATGGCATTATTTAATTTTATTTTTGCCATATTATGCTGAAGTTCAAGTTTAAAAAGGCTTTTGTTTTAGTTATACATTTCCTTAAATGTTAATGTTTATTTATGAAAGATTCTGCAATATTGTTATCCTTACTGAGAATCTGAGCTCACCCCTTTCAATGTTTTAATATTTCCAGGATGTGGAGAAGTATTTTATGAATGACCTACAGGGATAGTCAGAAGAGGATATGAGTGTGGACTATGGAGACTTTGTTATTATAGTTTTTCACTTTATGATGTAATGTAACATTTATGAAATTATCTAGTGTTTCCAAGGCTACTAAACTAATCGGTCCTTCAAGACTTGATCTTTTGTGATCATTCCAATGTTACGAAGTAATGCACCGACTCTGGGTAACTGGGGTCGGGGCGTTACAGTATATGCTTTATCCTCTGGTGTGACTTGAGCTCCTTGGAAAGCACAATGGTAGCAATATCATCACAATAAACTAGAATAGTTTTTGCACTATTAAGCACAACTCAATGTATGAGACAAAGATGCATATCCAGACTACTTCCTTTTCTACATCATAAGCCTCTATATACTCAAATTCTACTATAGAATCGGTGACCATAGATTGCTTCGAGCTTCTACAGCTCACTGCACCACCATTCAGGAAAGAGATGTATTTTTAATGTGATTTTAGATCATCGTGATCTGTCTAGAAACTAGAATCAGTGTATCCTCTCACTACTAGTTCCTCATATCCTCCATACACGAGGAAGATATCCTTTGTAAGCCTCAAGTACTTCAGGATAGTTTTAACAACTGCCTAGTGTAGCTCTCCCATATTAGCTTTATATCTTCCCATCATGCTTAAAGAAAATACAACACTAAATCTAATACATATCATGGAATACATTATAGAACCCACTGTTTAGGAATAATGTATTCTAGTCATTATTCTAATCTTCTCATGTGTTTATGGGCACATTTTCTTGGAGATATTGATACCATGTGACATAGTTAACAACCCTATCTCAGATTGTTCCATATTATACCTTTTAAGTAACTTGTCAATATATATACTTTTACTTAGCTCAATAATCCTTTGAGATATATCTTGATAGATCTTGATCCCTAGAATATAGGTTTTTTTACCTAATTCTTTCATGTAGAAGCATTCATTTAACCAATTTTTAACTGATTGTAATACTTTCACTTCATTTCCCATAATTAATATGTTATAAACATATAATACTAGGAAAATTATGGCATTCCCATTAACCTTCTTATAGACACAATCTCACTTTCATTTTTAATAAAATCAAATTTTCTTATGGCCTCTTCAAAACAAATATTTCATGATCGTGATTCTATCTTCAACCCATAAATGGATATATATAGATTTCACTCTATATTAACATTCTTTGACATGATAAACCTTTTGGGTTGAGTCATATAGATGTATTCAACTAACTTACCATTTATAAAATTAGTTTTGATATCCATCTGTCAATTCTCATAATCATGGAAGTCTGCTATTGCAAGTAATATTCTGATGGATTTCAGTATTTCTACTGGTGAGAAGGTTTCATCATAGTCGATGCCTTGAAATTTTCTGAAACCCTTTGCAACCAGTCTTGATTTATAGGTACTTACCTTACCATCCATGTCTATCTTTTTCTTGAATACCCATTTTCACCCAATCAGTTTCACTTTAGCTGGAACATCTACAAAAATCCAAACTTGATTTTGGTACATGGACTCCATCTCAGAATGAATGGAGTCTTTACATTTAGAAGCATCTTTGTCTTCCACTACTTCCTTGTAGGTTAGAGGTTTATCATCCTCCAGAAGTAATTTGTCACCTAACTCAATGACAAGAAAACCATAACGCACTGGTTCTCTAACCTCATGAGTAGACCTACATAGTACTTGTGTCTCGGGAACCTCTTTATATCCCAATGTATCTTGTGGAGATTGTTCTTGTACGAACTCATGTGCATCTGGAGCATTAAATTCATCAAATTCAATCTTCGTCCCTCTATTTCCATTGGAAATGTGTTCCCTTTCTAGAAATGTGTATTGTTTTAGCATAATCACTTTTCTATCTGAAGGTTTTTATAGGTAATATCATTTGGTTTCTTTAGGATAACATATAATGATGAACTTCGTGATTTGGGGTGCCAATTTTTCACTAGTTGTAGTCTTGACAAAAGCCTCACATCCCCATACATGTATGTGTGATAAACTGGGTTTCTTTCCATACCATAACTCATATGGAATCCCATCTGTAGCTTTAGTTGGTACTCGGTTGAGGGTATATGTTGTTGTCTGCAAGGCGTATCCCCCAAAGGATAATGAAAGAGTTTCATGACTCATCATTGATCTAACCATGTCAATAAAGGTATTATTCCTCCTTTCACTAGCATCATTCCACTATGGTGTATAAGGAGGATTGAGCTGGGATACTATCTCACACTCCTTCAAGTGATCAATGAATGCTTGGTTAAGATATTCTCCACCTCATTCTAAGCAGAGTGCCTTATCTTCTTACCATTTTATTTTTCTAATTCATGTTGGTATTCCTTAAAAAACTTAAAGGAATCTAACTTATACTGAATTAAGTATATATAGTTTTACCTACTATAGTCATCGATAAAAGTAATTTAGTACAGAAAAACACCCCAGGCCTCTACTAGAAATAGATCACATACATCGGTATGTATTAATTCTATTAATGTATTTGATCTTTCTCCATTCCCAGAGAAAGGTGCTTTGTTCATTTTCCCATGTAAACAAGATTGACATACATCCAAGGGTTTTAACTAAATTGAGTCTAAATACCCTTCTTGATGTAATTTATGTAATCACTTCTTGTTTACATGACCTAGCTGAAGTTCCATAGGCAAGTGATATATGAGTCATGTTCACTAGATTTTCTGTTGATTTTCAATACCAGGTTTTCAAGTTCAGGTATATATAATCCATTGTCAAGATGTGTCAGACCGTAACACATGTTATCCTTATAAAAGAGACAACATTTATTTCCAAACATGAAATAAAATCTCAGTGCTCAAACATGACACATAGAAAATGTTTCTGGTTATAGAAGGTACGTAATAACAATTATTCAATACTAGAACCAAACCGATGGGAAAATTTAAGTGATAGTCTCCCACTTCCAATGATGCTAGACTTTCAGCATTTCCATCTCGAAGATCCACTTCACCTCTTCCAATATTATTTAATCTACTTGGTTCATATATATGAATACATATGTCTGAGACACATGTTGTATCCAATACCCAAATTGTAGATAAGGAAAGATTGTACTCAATGAAAAAAATACGTAAACTAGAAGTTTAATCTTGCTTCTTCTTCTCAACTGTGTAATTTTTCTTCCAGTGGAATTTCTTGCCACATAAAAAGTAGATAGCTTCCTGATCATTGCTCTGCCACTATACCTTTGGCTTCCTGAAAGGGTGGCATATTGGTGTCTTTGACCATGAATTGACCTTAGACCTCTTTGAATTTCCCTTCCTTCTCTTGTTCACCAAAAGGATATAAGAATTGGTTTTCTTCATATCCTTATCATCTTTTCAAACTAAATCCAAAAGGTCTAGGAGAGACTTTGTCATATTATTCATGTTATAATTGAAAATAAAAGACGAAAACATTGGTCGTAAAGAGGAAATAATGAGATATGTTGCTAGTTCTTGGTTCAATTTGAACCTAAGGGCTTCAATCCTCTCAATGTACCCAATCATCTTGAGTACATGAGATCCGGCTTGATTTCATTCTACTAACATACGCCTATAAAGGGAACTAGGAATATCATATCTTTCTTTCCTTTATCTCTTCAAATATAATTCTTGGAGATGGGTTAGCATCTTGTAGGAATCCTCATCCTCATGAATTTTATGAAATTGAAAATACATGGATGACAACACAATGCATTGAACATCCAATGCATCATCTACATGCTTCTTCCATTTTTCTTTATCCACCATTCTTACTCCTAGAGGAGGCTCAACAAGAACTAAGGATTTCAACACATAAACCTTTTTGTCTTGGCGTAGTACTATGCACAATCACCTGTACCACTCTTAAAATTTATTATTGTACAAGATATTTCATTTTTCCAAAATTTATTACAGTGATAATGTACTTGTGGTGTTTGTGATTTTCATTTTAGATCTAAAATAGATAAATATTAATAGTTAATACTTTATCTTGATTACCTTTTAGAAATTTATGATTAATTAATTATTATATCATTTAAATGTATTTTGCTATTTTATCGAACCTTAATATCCCTCACTATTAGATTCTTAATACATTGCCGCTTGATTATTCTAGTGGAAAGGATCCTCAAAACCTCCATCATAGTCTACAAGTTATGCCTACGCCACTACTCAATGGGTTTCAAGGTCGGTGCAAGGCAGACCAACCACTTAAATTGGCAATTCCTTGATATGTTGAGTAAAGTCCCAGTTTATTGGAATCGTAACTTGATTCCTTCAACTCCTTGCCTCTAAAGTGATATCAAGTTATATATAGATAATCCTTCAGTACCCACTTTAGTTAATTTGACTCAATACTCTCATGAGAACACCCTAGTAGTAAGAGGAACTCTCAACTATGTCTGACGAGCACCCCAAACACTCAGTTTTGTTCAAATGTGAGCAATATAACACATTAAGACTTAATATATCTTTGAGGTATTTTTGATATTTCTTGACGAATATAATCCATTTATATTTAATATGTTAAAACTAGGTTGTCGTGATCACAAATGAACATGTAATAGAAAAATATTCATCGTGTTATTATGCATTTTATCTTGTTTATTATCTTATGTAATCAAGAAATAATCATGCACTTGCATAAAATAATAAATGATACATAAAAGAAAAACATTTCATCTGACTATTCTTGAATATATAATTATAATTGATCTACAATGGATCAATCTTAACCAAGGTTATTTCGTACCTGAGTCGATTACTAACTCATATTATAGATTTCCCCCAGTACAATGTACTCGAATTCTGTCTATATTATCACCTTGACATGGCGAGGTCCGCAACTTAGAATATCATCTTCTATTTACAAATATACTCACACATGGGCAAGGGGTTCTAGGGGTGCAATGTAAAATAGGTGCATTAGACGCATAGACCCTTATACATATTTGAATTAAAATAATACATTGTTCATACATTCATTTAACTACTTAATTATTACAATCATTGCACGTAATAAAAAATGAAATAACTAAATCCAGACATACACGGGTTAGTCACTAGCCCAAGACCAGTTGATATAAAAATAATGTGCAATAAAATTAAACTACTAAAAATTTAAATAGAACGAGAGTATTTCAAAAAATTAAATGAATTTAAAAAAAATCAAATAATTTATTTTATCAGTTACAAATTTAATTTAATTTTAGATCCAAAAATTAAATTAAAACCATTAATTTAATTTACTACTCAAATTAATTTAATGTTTCAGATTATTAAAATCTTAAGAAACAAAATTAATTTTAAGTAATTAATTTTTAAACTAAATTTAAATTAATAAAATTAATTTATTTAAGATTATTAATTTCAATTGGGCCTGAAAACCCCGCCTTGGACGTTTTCATACTGAACCGTGCCAACATGGGTCAATTTGGGCCTAGAAAACCTTGTGCATGGGTATTCTGGCCCAAGGGGGCCTTCTAAGACCTGTTTCGGGTCAGGTAGACTTCATTTGGGCCTTTTGTGGGAGAAATTAAGTCTGGAAAGACCCGTGGAATCTAGTAAAAGTACCTAAATCCAAAACCGGCTAGGCTGTAGATGAAGGCAGGGGTAATCGAGTCGGTGGTGGCCCCCAGTGGTCATGGTTCTATTCAGCGGCATGGGAAAGTACCTCCCATGAACCATGGAGACAATATCCCATAGCAAAGCACATGGGAGGAGGTAGTAGTGAGCCCTCATGGGTCTACGGCAGTAGGGAACCTCGAAGGAGGTCGGTAGAGAGGCGGTCTGAACAGTTGGATCTGTGTGTGGTGGAGTCTCCCGGTGGCTGAGACTCTCATATCTGCACACAGGACAGAGCCGCAGTTGTGGTCAGTCAGATCCAAGCATCAGGGAAAGTTTGGGATAGCGGTGTAACCATGGCGTGAGGAGATGGTGGTGTCATGCAGTGGTAACAGCGATGGACCATGGTTCGGCTAGAACGACGCGTGGTTTTGCAACCCAGGGTCAACACTGGAGGTCTGGGAGGTCGGATCTGGGTGTTAGGGAATGTCCATGAGGTGCTCATTAGGTGAGGAGAAGGTATGAAAAAAATAGAGGGGAGGTGTGTCGCCAGGTTCGGGAATTAGGGAGGAGAGGTGAAGTTGGATCTGTTGGCTTGGTCGTGGGAGAGGGGAGGAGACCATGGGTCTCGTTCTTCCTCTATTGCCCTTTTTTTGTTCTCACTCATCAAGACACCAGGTCCATGATGGGAAAAACAACCCAAATAAAACCAAAGGCATCCCCAAATTCTTTCCGAAAATGGAAAGAAAAATGATCCTAGTTTGTTATATTATGAGAAAAATAAAAACAATATAAAAATATATTTTATTTTATTCAACTCAATAATTAGATCACCACCAAAGAATACTACAGTGACCAGATTCTAGCCGATCCTTGGCTGGATTCAAGTACTATCTAGAATAAGAATATATATATTAAACCATGTTCTTCGAAAAAAATTAAAAACCAAACATTCTAAAATCGTAAATCATTGTTGTAACACCCAAAGTTTTTTTAAAAATAAATATAAATACATGGAACTTTGTTTTAATTAGATATTTATAACTATCCTTTAAAACATAATTTTTCCACTTTTATGTTTTGAATTTCAAGAAACTGTCATCTACAATTGTGTTCAGTATGTTATTTGGAGTCTATTGGAACCAACTTGTTTTTTTGTGAATAGTAACATACCCTTATGAATAGTAATATCAACCTAATGAATAGTAAATTTTATTATTATTTTATTTTCTTAAGGCTTTAAGAAAATAAATCTTGGTTAATTTTTCATCATGATATAGAAGTAGTTATAGAATTAGAATTGTTATTTTTTGAATTAAGTATGCTTTTATTTAAAAATTAAATTAATAATAATTAGAAAATTATTTTCAAAAAATGAACATCATTTTTTAATTCTACATGTCGAAAAATGGTTAGGGTAAATTTTTGGGATTTTTCTGAAATTCTTTAATTTTCGATGAATAGTGAAATATGATAAAATACCGTATAATCAAATAATCAGTAAAATTCAGTATTTATGACATCATAAGTTATGCAAGTCCACTTAGTTCAAACTCACATGCCATTATTACTATTTTAGGTCAAATGAAATAAGACTATTCATAATCTTAGGCAAAAATATTATAATAATGATTAAAATAATGAAAAATACCCTCTCTCCTCCACTATAAATACCACCCTCACTCCCCTCTTCTTCCCACACCTCTCAAGCCTTGTATATTAGAACGACGAATGACACTTGAACCATGTGGTGTTCCTATTGGTGGGTATGTCTCCATGATCTCAACTACTAGAGATCACTAAGTGTGAACTTCATGAGTAGAAGTCTCAATGCTTATTAACCACCAAAACCTGATAGTCGCACATCATCTGTGTCCTGTTAGTATGATGTATCTGGAACATAGGACATTTCTTTAAAATTATTTTCATAGTATCTCTAGGTTCTCATTATATCTTGTGATCTGCTATAACCCCTTGATATGACATGTAATATAAGGACATTACCATAAATATAGTGGATGAATAAGTATCTAAATTTTTATGTAAATATTAACACATGTAAATATAATAAACTGTATACATGTAAGGGTAATAAAAGTATATCACAAGTTGGGTCAAGGGCACCCACTTTCAAACTCCCACTTTCACTAGAGTCAACTACTAACAAGTCTCAATTCGTTATCTCTCACATAAGAATCATGTTTTTACTGAGATATTTCTTTAGCCATGTGGTATGCCATGTTTCTTTTTGTGGCTACTCTGTTAACTATGACTTCATCTCTCTAAGTAAAATCCATTAAGAGATGAAACTTCTAAAGTATATGATTTTCCCCTAGTGTGACCTGATATCCTTGGAAATCACCATTGTATCAATATTATCACAATAAACTAGAATAGTGTTTGCACTACTAGGCACAACAACAATGCATGATACAAAGATACATATCTATACTGCTTCCTTTTCTATATCAGAAGCTATTATATACTTTAATTCTACTATAGAATCGGTGACCACAGATTGGTTCGAGCTTCTCCAGCTCACTACACCACCATTCATGCAAGAGATGTAGTCTGAATGTGATTTTAAGTCATCATGATCTATCTAGAAACTAGAATCAGTATATCCTCTCATTAATATTTCCTCATCTATTCCATACACGAAGAAGATATCCTTTGTAAGCCTCAAGTACTTTAGGATAGTTTTAACAACTGCCTAGTGTAGCTCTGCAAGATTAGCTTTATATGTTTACATCATTATTAAAGAAAATGCAACATTAAATCTAATACATATCATGGAATATATGATAGAACCCACTACTAAGGCATAAGGTATTCTACTCATTCTTCCAATCTTCTCTCATGTGTTTGTGGACACATTTTCATGGAGAGATTGATACCATGTGACATAGGTAACAACCCTATCTTGGATTGTTCCATATTATACCTTTTAAGTACCTTGTCAATATATGTACTTTGACTTAGCCCAAGAATCCTTTGAGATCTATCTTGATAGATCTTAATCCCTAGAATATAAGTTTTTTCTCCTAATTATTTCATATAGAAGCATTCATTTAACCAAGTCTTAAATGATTGTAATACTTTAACTTTATTTCCCATAATTAATATGTTATAAACATATAATACTAAAAAAATGATGGCATTCCCATTAACCATATTATAGACACGAGGCTCAATTTCATTTTTAATAAAATCAAATTCTCTTAAGGCCTCTTCAAAACGAACATTTCATGATCGTGTTACCTGCTTCAACCAATAAATGTATATATGTAGATTTCACACCATATTAAAATTCTTTGACATGATAAACCATTTGGGTTGAGTCATATAGACGTCTTAAACTAACTTACCATTTAGAAAATCAGTTTTGACATTCATCTGTCAAATATCATAATCATGTAAGTCTGCTATTGCAAGAAATATTCTGATGGATTTCTATATTGATACTGGTGAGAATGTTTCATTATAGTCGATGCCTTGAAATTTTCTGAAACCCTTCACAACCAGTCTTGATTTATAGGTGCTTACCTTAACATCCATGTCCATATTTTTCTTGAATACCCAATTTTACCCAATTGGTTTTACTTTAGCTGGAACATCTACAAAAATCCAAACTTGATTTTGGTACATGGACTCCATCTTAGAATGCATGGAATATTTCCATTTAGAAGCATCTTTGTCTTCCACTACTTCCTTGTAAGTTAGAGGTTCATCATTCTCAATAAGTAATGTGTCACCTAACAAAGTGACAAGAAAACCATAACGCTCTGGTTCTCTAACCTCATGAGTAGACCTACATAGTACTTGTGTCTCGGGAACCTCTTCATATCCCAATGTATCTTGTGGAGATTGTTCTTGTACCAACTCCTATGCATCTGGAGCATTGAATTCATCAAATTCAATCTTCCTCCCACTATTTTCATTGGAAATGTGTTCCCTTTCTAGAAATTTGGATTGTTTTAGCATAATCACTTTTCTATCTGAAGGTTTATTTAGGTAATATCATTTGGTTTCTTTAGGATAACCTATAAAGATTCACTTCATGCTTTGGGGTGCCAATTTGTCACTAGGTGTAGTCTTGACAAAGCCTTGTATCCCCATACACATATCTGTGATAAACTGGGTTTCTTTCTATACTATAACTCATATGGAATCCCATCTACAGCTTTAGTTGGTACTCAGTTAAGGGTATATGTTGTTTTCTGAAAGGCGTATCCCCAAAAGGGTAATGAAAGAGTTTCATGACTCTTCATTGATCTGACCATGTCAAGAAAGTTATTATTCTTCCTTTCACTAACATCATTCCACTATGGTGTATAAGGAGTAGTGATTTGGGATACTATCTCACACTCTTTCAAGTGATCAATGAATTCTTGGTTAAGATATTCTCCACCTCATTCTGAGAGGAGTTTCTTATATTCTTACCATTTTAGTTTTCTAATTCATGTTGGTATTCCTTAAAAAACTAGAAGGAATCTAACTTACACTGTATTAAGTAGATATAGTTGTACCTACTATAGTCATCGATAAAAGTAATGAAGTACGAAAACACCCACAATGCCTCTACTAGAAATGGATCACATACATCAGTATGTAATAATTCTAGTAACGCATTGGCTCTTTATCCATTCCTAGAGAAAGGTGATTTTGTCATTTTCCCTTGTAAATAATCTTGACATATATCCAAGGGTTTTAACTAAATTGATTCTAAATACCCTTCTTGATGTAATTTATGTAATCACTTCTTATTTACATGACCTATTTGAAGTGCCATAGGCAAGTGATATATGAGTCATGTTCACTAGTTATTCCATTGATTTTCATTACCAAGTTTTCAAGTTCAAGTATATATAATCCATTATTAAGATTTTTCATACCATAACACATGTTATCCTTATAAAAGAGATAACATTTATTTCCAAACTTGAAATAAAATCTTAGTGATCGAACATGACACATAGATAATTTTTTTGGTTATATAAGGTATATAATCACAATTATTCAATACTATAACCAAACCAATAGGAAAATTTAAGTGATAGTCTCCCACTACCATGGATTCTAGACTTTCACCATTTCCATCTAGGAGATCCACTTCACCTCTTGCAATCTTCTTGAATCTACTTGGTTCTTGTATATGAATACATATGTGTGAGCCACATGTTGTATCCAATATTAAACATGTAGATAAAGAAATATTGTACTCAATGAAAAAAATACCTAAACTAGAAATTTCATCTCGATTCTTCTTCCCAACTCTGCAATTTTTCTTCCAGTGGACTTTCTTGCCACATAAAAAGTAGACAGCATCTTGATCATTGCCCTACCACTATACATTTGGCTTCTTGGAAGGGTGTAACATTGGTGTCTTTGACCTTGACTTGACCTTAGACCTCTTTTCATTTCCCTTCCTTCTCTTATTCACCATAAGGATAGAAGAATTGGTTTTCTTTATATCCTTATCGGATTTTCAAACTAAATCCCAAAGGTCTGGGAGAAACTTTTTCATATTATTCATGTTATAATTGACAATAAAAGTCGAAAATCTTGGTCATAAAGAAGCAATAATGAGATACGTTGATATTTCTTGGTTCAATTTGAACCTAAGGGCTTCAATCCTCTCAATTTACCCAATTATCTTGAGTACATGAGATCCCGCTTGATTTCCTTCTACTAACATGCACCTATAAAGGGCACTATAAATATCATATCTTTTTTTCCCTTATCTCTCCTAATATAATTCTTAGAGATGGGTTAGAATCTTGTAGGAATCCTCGTCCTCATTAATTTTATGAAATTGACTATACATGGATGACAACATGATGCACTAAACATACAATCCATCATCTACATGCTTCTTCCATTTTTCTTTATCCACCTTGCTTGCTCCTAGAGGAGGCTTAATAGGAACTGAGGATTCCATCACATAAACCTTTCTTTCTTGGCGTAGTACTATGCACAAGCGCCTGTACCACTCCTAAAAGTTATTTTTATACAAGATATTTTATTTATCCAAAATTGATTGCAGTGATAATGTGCTTGTGGTGTTTGGGATTTTCATTTTAGATCTAAAATAGATAAATATTGATAGTTAATACTTTATATTGATTACCTTTTAGAAATTTATGATTAATTAATTATTATATCATTTAAATGTATTCCACTATTTTATTGAACCTTAATATCTCTCACTATTAGATTCTTAATACTATATCGCTTGAGTGTTCTAGTAGAAAGGATCCTCAAAACCTCACTCATAGTCTACAAGTTATACGTACACCACTACTCAGAGGGTTTCAAGGTCGGTGCAAGGCTGAACAACCACTTAAACTGGTGATTCCTTGATATGTTGAGTAAAGTCCCAGTTTATTAGAATAATAACTTGATTACCTCAACTCCTTGCCTCTAAAGTGGAATCAAGTTATATATAGATAATCCTTGAGTACCCACTTTAGTTAATTCGACTCAATACTCTCATGAGAACACCCCAGTAGTAAGAGGCACTCTCAACTATGGTTGACGAGCACCCCAAACACTCGGTTTTGTTCAAATGTGAGTAATGGAAGGCATTAAGACTTAATATATCTTTGAGGGATTTTGATATTTCTTGACGAATATAATCCATTTCTATTTAATATGATAAAACTAGGTTGTCACACTCACAAATGAACATGTAATAGAAAAATATTCATCACATCATTATGCATTTTATCTTTTTTATTATCTTATGTAATCAAGCAATAATATTGCACATGCATAAAATAATAAATTATGCATAAAGGAAAAACATTTCATCTGACTATTCTTGAGGATCTAATTATAATTGATCCACAACAAATCAATCTTAACCTAGGGGATTTCATACCTGAGTTGACTACTGACTCGCATTGCAGATTTACCCCAATGAAATGTACTCGAATTATGTCTATATTATCGCCTTGACTTGGCGGGGTCCACATCTTAGAACATCATCTTCTATTTAAAAATATACTCGCACGCGGACAACGGGTTCTAGGAGTGAAATGTAAAATAAATGCATTGGGCGCACATACCCTTATACATATTTGAATTAAAATAATATGATATGCATATCTTCATTTAACTAATTAATTATTACCATCATCGCACGTAATAAATAATTAAATAACTAAATCCAGACATACACGGGTCGGTTATTATCTCAAGACCAGTCGATATAAAAATATTGCACAATAAAATTAAACTGCTATAAATTTAAATAGAACGAGAGTATTTCAATAATTTAATTGAATTTAAATAAATTCAAATAATTTATTTTATCGGTTCTAACTTTAATTTAATTTTAGATCCAAAAATTAAATTAAAACCATCAATTTAATTTACTACTCAAATTAAATTAATGTTTTGGATTATTAAAATCTTAAAAACAAAATTAATTTGAAGTAATTAAATTTTAAACTAAAATTAAATTAATAAAATTAATTTATTTAAGATTATTAATTTCAATTGGGCCTGAAAACCCTACCTTGGCCTTTTTCATCCTGAACTATTGCAACATGGGTAAATTTGGGCCTATCAAACCTCATGCATGGGTATTCTGGACCAAGTAGGCCTTCCCAGACCTGTTTCGGGTCGTGGGACTATTGTGGGACAAATCAAGTCTGGAAAGACCCATGGCATCTAGTAAAAGTACCTAAATCCAAAACGGGCTAGGCTGAAGATGAAGGCAGGGGTACTTGAGTCGGTGGTGGCCCTTGGTGGTCACGGTTCTAGTCAGCGGCATGGGCAAGGACCTCCCACGAACCAGGGAGACAACGTCCCATAGCGGTGCACACAAGAGGTGGTAGTAGTGATACCTCATGGGTCTATAGCGGCAGGGCACCTCGAAGGAGGTCAGTAGTGAGGTGGTCTGATCACCGGGGAGAGGGAAGGGACCACGGGTCTCAGTCTTCCTCTGCTTACCTTTTTTGTTCTCACTCATCAAGACACCGGACACCAGGTCCAAAATGGGAATAAAACCCAAATAAAACCAAAGGCATCCCCAAATTCTTTCTGACAATGGAAAGAAAAATGATCCTAGTTTGTTATATTATGAGAAAAATACAAACAATATAAAAATATTTTTTATTTTATTCATCTCAATAATTAGATCACCACTAGAGAATACTCCGGTGATGTATGGATTCCAGTACTTTCTAGAACAAGAATAAATAAATATATATATATATATATATATATATATATATTAAACCATGTTCTTCAAAATAAATTAAAAACCAAACATTCTAAAATCACAAATCATTGCAGTGACCCATAATTTTTTTTAAATATGGTCATACGTTGGTCATCCAAAATCGGATCGACATGTGGTCAGATTCATTGGAGTTGTTTCAACACCCTCTACTTGAAATTTAAAGCAATTTAATTTTTCTTTGACTCAGAAAAAACATGCATCGCTCAGATACGAATTGAAGGTGTCGGGGTACTCAGCAGAAGCTAGTGGGCTAGGAATTTAAATTTTTTCCATCACTGGAGCGATGTAAACCCATTGTCTCTAGAGATCAGGACCCGGTACTGTTCGAGGATCCCACATGGTTTAATCATAGACAAAATAAAGAACAGACGAATACCTCATTCCAATTTGACGTGTGCACCCTCATAATAGGTTGTTGATATCCATTGCTCGAGTGATCTGAAGTTGAATACCTCTATATCATCCATACACACATCTCGAATCTGCACATGCGTCATACGTCAGAATCTGGGTGCTAGCATGGAACTCCAATGAGCACTTCGACGCAGCGAAGATCACCACAATCCATTGTCCTCGATCTGAGATGAAAAACATGGATCTCTTTCTTGATCAATAGATTCTCTCTCTAGATATCAAGAGGAAAGAGAATATCTAAATTCCAATGATTGAAAATAAAAATGGGAAGATAATCCCTCCACTTATATAGTGGAGATCTATAATACCTGGTTTGCAGACCCAGCCCCCGTGTAATAAACATCCACTAAATTAGTATGATAAATATTTATTTATGATAAACTAAGTTTTTCTGTAAATGTTATTTATATTTTATCACTTACCTATAATATATATTAAATATATATTATGTGATAATATTGATCCATTAACTCAATTTTCATCTCCTAATAATATTAAACGAACCTAAAATATTATATTAATATCTGTTCGTATAATATTAGTCCATGTACTTACGTAATCACTTGTAAATAAATGTAATAAATAAACTCAAGCCAATTATTCTTTACTTGAATAATAATGAATTTATTTATTCATTGGAGATCCCTAGAACTTGGATAATACCCAGAACTCATGGTGGGCCCACCAAGTCATGTATTCCTATTCAACTGAATAGGACAGATTCTCAAATTCACTATTGTGTGTGACCCTCTAGGACCTTATCTTAATAGAATTGAATAATATTAATAGAATTAGAGCAGGGTCTAGAAACTCATCAAGGCCCCTAAAGATATAAAAAAATATCAAAGCAATGACTACCATCCTACGAACGCACACTATGTAATATAATATCTTTGTTATCAATATCTCATAAAGCAAGATGCAAACTTGTATCATCATCTTTTTCTATATTTATTATTTTTTATCTATCCAAATTGACTTACCTTCGACTACCATGACCATGGATTTATGAAGGTACTACCATCCTGATCAATCAAGCCCAAGATATCTCTTCCCCAACTCGAAAGCGACAAATAATATCTTGATCATTCAACCAATGACATGCCACCAACGATGTACCCAACACAAACTACCTCACCATGACTTCATTATCATGGTTTTCACCTTTCATCAAAGTACATGATCAAATGACATACATTGATAATGATATCAAGTCAAGATACTAATACACATATCTGTATATAAGAACAACCAATGACACCTGAAACATGTGGTGTTCCTATTGGTGGGTCCCCCCCCCATGATCTCAACTACTAGAGATCACCAAGTGTGAACTTCGTGAGTAGAATTCTCAATGATTATGATCCCCAAGAACCTGATGGTCGCACATTACCTATGTCCTATCAGTATGATATATCTGGACCATAGGACATTACATTAATATTACTGTCATAATATCTCTAGGTTCTCATTATAGTTCAGGATCTAATATACCCCCTTGTTACGAAATGTAATATAAGGAAATTACCATAAATATATTGGATGCAAAATCATCTACACTATTATAGAAATATTAACACATGTATATATAACAAATTGTATACATGTAATGGTAAACAAAGTACATCATAAGTTGGGTCTACGGAATCCACTTTCAATAGTTACCTGATTCAACCTTCGATGGTCTATACACAACCTCATACTACCATATACCTTCTTGGAGAACAACACTAGAGAGCCCCATGGTGACACACTGGGTTTGATGAAACCTATCACATCATATCACCCACATTCAGCCTTAACTCACACAACTTTGTGGGCACCATCTGATAGAGATCCATCAAAATCAGAGACACACCTGGCTACAACTCTATCCTGAACTCAACATCGCATCGAGAAGGTAGTGTCATAGCCTCCTTTGGGAAAATATACAGTCACTCCTCCACAACCCTAGGAGAATCCCCATCCTGGTCATCTAATATAAGCTCTTCCAACTATTAAAAAAAAGAGGCTTCACTTGCCTACCACCTAACTGATAACCTCACTCACCAACAAATTCTACTTGTTAACCCTCCACATCAGAAAATGACACTCTTCTCCAAAAGAATTCAATGAATGCACACACATAATACAGTCAATCCATACCAAGGATAATATTGTATGACTGTATCTGCAATAAAAATTCATCCACCAACTAGAGTTTCCCCATCCCCAGTCAACATTCCTGGAACACATCAAACAAGGAATTCTGGCTTCTAAGAGGCGTAGATAACACTAGGGGAACTAGAATCCTATCCACATCCATTCCCAATATACTTACCAAAGAAAGAGAAACAAAGGATTGTGAGGATCTTGAATCAAAAAAATCACACATAAGGGTAGATGAAAAATTGATTGTACCTCGAACAACCCTCAACTCTACTGTCGCAGTTACCTCTAATGCATGCATCTGACCATGCTCAGGTCCTCTACCTATCTATTTTCGGCCTCCACGGCTGCACTCTAGCATGATTACCTGTGGATGGGTACCATCACAGGGATACCATCTACCAACTCCACATACTCTCGGCTGGTGAAAAATAACTTGTGGTCCCTATCGTAAGAATTGTCTCAGAGGAAACTATCGCTGCTGAAAAGGGGTCTGACCACCCATCTAAAACTGGCCTCCCTGAGTAGTTAGACACGGATCATGATGGTTCCCATATCTCCCATAAGTATGGAATGAAAATGGAAAACCCCTAAAATTCACTAGGAAAACACCAGTCCCTGACGGTCATGAAAGAAACTGTCACAGTCGATTACTCACTGAACAGAACCCTGACTACCTAGCCACTACTAGAAGTCCTGCTCCTAAAAAACCTATTGGGCACCCTACAGGGGCTCAAATACCAAGGAAAGAATATTCTCGATAACCTAAACCTTTTTCTTTACCTCTAGATATGTTTGGATCATAAACAGAGTGACCGCATACCTAATCAATGGGCACAAAGCATCCTCCATACATTGCGCTCTGGACTCCTCATCTGGGAAAACATATGGAGAAAATTGTAGGAGGTCCTTAAACATAATCTCATGATCTATCACACTTAGACTCCCTTTTTTAATAGATATCATATCCTACCTCTTGGTTTCCCTCATCATCAATGAAATAAACTATGTACGGAACTCCCTCTGAAAGTTAGGCCACAACACATCTACCTCCTTACAGTCGCCAAGAAATAGTGTCTATCACTAACGTGTATCTCCCTGCATCTGACTAACTACCAACAGTACCCAAAACTCAACTTGTGCTCAGATTAGACTGAAATCAAGCTCGAGATCCTCTATACAATGCTCCATCTCCAGATCTGAGACACTCCCCTTGTACTTACTTAAACTCTATCACGGAAAGGAATATAAAACCCATTATCATTCTTCATCCTCCTATCTTGGTCCAACCCTATGATGATCAACTGGATCATCCTGTTGAACCTCAGCTGCATGAAAAAATCATGAACGATGAACAAGATCCATTTCTAAAAATAGGGAGAACATCCTAAGCCCGATAGTATGTAATTTTATCAAATATAATTTAATTTTATTCATTCTGTTTTCCTAAAAAAATAAATTCAAAAATGAATACTAGTCATCATGATGCATGTACCTCTCCTAGGTCTCTACCCTACAAACATGTCCACCTCACATGGTTGTTAAATAAGTTTAGAGTTTTTTCACTGGATCATGGGAGGCCTAAAATATCACGTCCTAGATGGCCTCTCTGGCCTATGTCACGCACCAAGGTCAATTGGCACTACTACCACACCAACTCATGCAATTTTCAACAAACATGTCCACCTCACATGGTTGTTTAATAAGTTTAGAGTTTGTTCACTGGATCATAGGGGCCTAAAATATCATGTCCTAGATGGACTCTCTGGCCTATGTCATGCACCAAGGTCAATTGGCACTACCAACTCATGCAATTTTCAATATTTATAACTCCAAACATCATCCTATCTCTAAACCATCACCTTTTATACCACTCTGTCATGACCCCCTCCCACAAAAGATGTTTCAATGAAGGGAGAGAGATAATGAACCCCCGAGTAATACCTCCAGTAGGCTCTAGGTTGGCGACTAGAACTGAGCATATAAAAATATCATAATATGGTAGGCATTACCCTCTATAAATAAAATAGGATTGGGATATAGGACAAATAATCACTAAACGACTCCAAAAGGCAATATAAAGTCAAACTAAAAATCATCCCACAATGCATGAATAAAGTAATACAGATACATGTAAATATAAGGTCTTGGATCCATGTAGTCCATCCCTTTTGCAGGTTTTTGAGGTTGATGTTGCATGGAGGATACTTGAAATTATCCTGGAGGGTTTTGGTTATAACATGTTGAAATAAGGTTGAATAAACGATATGTAAAACTTATACATCATGTATGTGCAGTTAATGTCTTGTGAAAGGTGGGTTCATGATATGTAAATTTTTAGGGTTAAATAATAAAAAGGCAACATGTTTTTCAGTGAAATATGAACTTTACATTTATAGGATGTGTAAATGGTTTACACGCCATGTAAATCTCATGTGAAGTGATTTTATAAATGTGTTAATCCACTTGGGTTTCTCAAACCATATAGCAACAATAATTTTTTAGCGTTTAGAGTCTCCCCCCTTTAGTGTTTTGAGATCCCTTCAATGGGAATGAATCCTTGGTCTTATGGCTTCAATCTGTTGTGATCCATGTGGATCCATGGTGTGTTCTTCCTCTATTTTCTAGTGGTTTCTTCTAATTGATCTTGTTTCCTCTTTTATCTTCTCTCCATTATATGAAGAATGATCTCTCATTTTTATAATGGGGTTTTCTTGGTTTTTTATTAGTGTGGCTATGTCATAGTGTCCTCAGATGGATAAAGTTCTTGTGGGAGAGGTGATCGGAGATCTGTAACATGGTATGTTCTCGTGCAAAGAACATTGAAAACTTTTGAGGTAAGGTATTTGTCACTTCATTTATATTTAGATTAAATCTTAAATTTATCATGATTTATCCCTTTGAATGGAGTTGTAATTAACCAAATAAATATTGAACTGGATTAAATAATTGGTTATGATCACATGTTGGTGTTGTATTTTCTTTATACCATGATAGCATTTTGCCTCTTGTTTTACTAGATAGTGTGATATATATGTTGTATGATTGGTTATCATATTTTTCATAATGGAAATTGGAAAAGAAACTAAAGACAAAATTAATTGATAATTAATTGGCTTAAGAATAAAGAGGCATATTTTTAATCTGGTGGATAATGTAATTTGGTGAAAATGAAATTTATTAAATGTGCATGTTCAATTGAAATGATCTTCCACGTAATTAATGGAATTGATGAAATTGTTTTATGAACTTGAAACATGTTTATGCCTGATGATATTAACTAAAAATACATATTAATTGATAATGGTAAATCTCTAGTTTTTTTGAAACTAGAATAAATGTTAAGAGCATGTTTTTATTTGTTATATTTCTATACATTTATGTCTTAGGTTTCCCATAGTTAAAACCTATTAATAAATGAATCGGTTAATCCAAGATGGAATAATAACTGGTTGTGTGATAAAGATGTTTTTTAGGGATTGAGTTGCCCATTTTTTTGAGAAGGCCAAATGCCTTGTTTGGAGTTGTGAGATCTCTTCTTCATGAGAAGACAAAATTCCTTATTTGAGGTCCTAGTTTTCCTTTTGATTTATTTTTTGTTCCTACTACTTTATGATATGATCTAGATATGATCCTTTTGTTATGAGCCTGATAAAAATGAGTCTAGGGTGGATAATGTGGGCGGGGAGGCCAGGATGTGATGTGATCTTGGGATGACTGAGTCTGGGATAGTTTTTGTGATATTTAGAGCATGGTGGACCAGATGATGTGGAATTAGATAATGTATGTTATATAAATATGCATCAGTATATGCATGTGGTTGTTAAGGATAGATCCAAAGGAGATGGAATGAGTTAAATATGGGATTACTAGTTTATGGGATGCTGAGAGCCGGTATGCTTTCTTGAATCTATTTAATGGTTGATGGTCGGGTTTCTTGTTTTATATGCATTCCTTTCCCCACTACTTGAGGCATCTAGAGGTGCTTGATTTCATATTTCCTCTCAGTGGTTATAGCAACTCTTCTCTTTATTTCATATTTAAATATGATTTATTACATAAACTTTCAATTAATACAACTCATAAGATTGAGAGGTCTAGTGTATTTGGGGATTAGAAACACTAAATAACAACTTAAAACATGAAATACACATCTTTATTGAGAAAATTATTTTACATGACCACAACATTCCTTTGTACTTAGCATTACAAGGGATAACTTGAGGACATACATAAGAAAAGGGTGAGTTATAAATCCTAGTAAGGGAATAAACATGGCATAACATGGGGAAGACAATACATGTTAGTCAATAGGAAAATAAATGGAGCACAAAAGAAACATGAACATAAAGGTATGATAAAGCATGATAATCATAACATGTAAATGTGACAACAATATACAACATGATATTAGCATGAGCCAAGGATCATTGCACATGGATTAACATGAGTAAATTCTCATTGCACATTAATTAACATGATTAACCCCTCATTACACATGAATTATCATGATTAAACCCTCATTGCACATGATATATCATGATACTAAACATTACCCAATGCATTGGAGTGCTATCAGGGAACATCTTTCATAATCATTTCATTTTCATGCTTAAGTTGGCCACGTAGATCATATAACATGGATTCATTCAACATCATAGGTTATTTAAAGATCAAGGAATGTTGAATACATACATGTACGTCCCAAATCAATAAGTATATGTGCATAAAGGTGAATACCATTGATAGAGAAATGGGTATTCTATTCACAATATGATAATTTTGGCATGGAAAATTGTGGTGTAATGTTGGTAGTATAACAGAGTCATATAAAAATTCATAAAAAGGGGATGATGAGAGATAAAGAGGTATCTCATAATCTAGGAATGAAATGGGAATTATAAGTTTTATTTAAGAATGTATCCTAGTATATGAAATGGAATTTAGATTCATAATATAAAATAAATGCTTGAATGGAAATGAGAAGAGAGAAATATCTTACATAATTTCAGTATGGTAAAAGTTGTATATAAAGGATCATGGATGGTTTAATGAGAGTGGAAGGAATCTCTCATTATTTATAAATAAAATGGATAGTAAGGGTCTTATGTATGAACATATCTCAACATATGAAAATTAAAATTAAAGGCTTATCATAAAAGGATTTCTTGATAGGAGGAATGTAGAAGACCCCTTATAGAATCTCAGCATAGTAACGGGTGTATATAAAGGATTGTAGGGGGGATTAATGAGAGTTAAAGAAAGATATCATCATTTGGAAATAAAATTGATAGTAAGGAGATCATGAAAAATCTTATCCCAATATATTAAAATTGAATTCAAGAAGCATAATATAAAATAAGGGCTTGAATGGAAATGAGAGTAGAGGAATTCCTTACGGAATTTCCGTATAGTAACAGGTGTTCACGGGAGACATTAATTAGAGAGAAAGGGGTATCTCATCATTCAAACATAATAATGGAATTATTTGGGAGGTGAAAAAATATACACCATAATTTCTAGTTGGAAATAAAAGGGTGTAACAATATAAAGAATCTTGGATAAAAATGAGAAAGGAAGGAACCTTTATAGAATTTTGGAATAGTAACAACTTAGGTAAGGGTCCAAATGGGGGAGGATAAATGTTACCTCATTGAAATAACATAAAATGAATAGTAGGTACATTATTATAAAATAATTACAATATAACCAATTGAAATTAAAAATACTGATTTCAAAAAAATCTTAGATTTAAAGAAGGAGAGGAATGTGAGAATTCCATACAGAATATTGGTATAGTAACGGGTGGGCTTAAAGAATCATAGGGAGGATTAATGGGAGTTAAATGAAGATATCATAATGTATACATCAAATGGACAGAAAGGAGATATGAAAGAACATATCTCAAATCAAGCAAATGGAAATTAAAAAACATGACATAAAAGAGGTGCTTGAAGAAAAAAGAGGGAGGGAGATCCCTTATTTGGATGTATGATCTCAAAGTCTTGGGAGAGGCTTCTTAGGATCTTGGGGAACCTTTTGAGGACTCTAGTCAGAATATATAAGAGTGTGTATGAGCTTCATGGAGTTTGAGTGAAGAGTAATGGGTGCTTGGGTGGGTTTATATAGGAAAAGTGGGGGAATTCTTCATTATTTTGGTTTTGGACACTACACAATAAAATATTCAACACCACAAACCATCCCATGGTTTTTACCCATGATTTCTACCCAAATTTAGTGTCATACATTATTTTATAAGTCTAAGGGTAGAGGATATTAAAATATTGTTCTTACTTATGTGGAGGTGAGTCATACTTTCAAGGAAATTATTTTAAAATATTAAAATATATTATATGTTTTGGAGGATTCACTAAGGCTTTATAAAATAAATAAAATAAACTTAAAATTTAATTATTTTAAAGGAAAAACATTTATTTGTCCTAATATCTATTTTATAGTATTTATTACATCATTATTGGGGCATTATGATGTCATAAAACACACTGTATATTTATAAGATATTTAATTTTTACCCAAAAATTTGACGCTCGGAAAATTATGAAACATTTACCAGAGGGTAATTTCAGCGTTCTGATTCCAAAAATAATATTAATTTTATATAAATAATTTTATAAATATGTGAATATTCACTTTTAAATTAAAAACTGACATTTATTGAAAATTGACGGGTTTTGAAAAAAAAATTAAGCCTTAATAAAAAATACATTTGACTTCTTATATGTAAATTTATATTTAATAAAAGTAATTTAAAAATAATATTTATTATAATATTATTTATTTCAAAAATCCTTTAATTCATTAAAAATATATTTCTTAATTGAATTTGAGTATTAATCAAAAATACTATTTGTACTTTCAAAATAATTTACAAAGTTACAATAATAGAATGAAAGTATATTAATTATTATATAAAAAAATAATGTACATAATCATAATGCTAGGGTATTGATACATATATATTTATTATACCCACATACACCCTTAGAGAAAGGTGTATAATGGTGTGGATTTCATGGGGTCGTTCGGTGAACATGGTTTGGGTCGGGATCTCGATGAGCTTGAACTTCTCCCACAAATGGTGTCACTCATGCTTAAGTTGTTGGGTCTCAGCTTGGGATTAGTCTAGGGAAAAGCCCAGAAATTCTATCTCCCGCAGAATCTCAGATAAATGTGCTTCATAGGGTATGATCCTACTGTTTGAGCCCATCACTTCCTTTGTCTATGCCAAAAAGGATATGTTAAAACCCTATATTTATACTAGTCAGGTGATCACTATTAAATGACTATATTATCAATGGTAAGGATACTTAAAAGTCATTTAAATCCAATTGGATATAATAAAATAAAAATATTGCATGTGTTTTCTATAACCATAATACATTTAATTAAAAGAAAGGGAATTTAATTTATAAATGTTCAGGTCGTTACAACCTTCCCCCCTTAAGAAATTTTACCGTCAAAATTTCATTTTCACACATTAAAATAAATGATGGTAATTATGCTTCATTACTTTCTTTGGTTCCTACATTTCTTCTTAAAACTTTTGGTTTAGTCACAACACCTTGACAAGGGGAATTATCTTATTTCGTAGAACTTTTTCTCTATGATATAAGATCTTCACCAGCTTCTCTTCATAGGAGAGGTCATTCTCCAATGATACCACCTCCAGATTGAGTTCATGTGATGGGTCATCTATGTACTTCCTCAAGAGTGATACATGGAATACATCATGTACTTGAGAGATGTTCGGTGGGAGTGCTAGTCGATAGCACACTACTCTGATGCAATCAAGGATATAAAAAGGGCCGATGTACCTTGGACTAAGATTTACCTTCTTTCCAAATCACATAACTCTCTTCCATGGATATATGTGGAGTAGTTCCATTTCTCCAACATCAAACTCTGGGTCTCGTTGATAATTGTGAGAATAACTCTTTTGTCGACTCTGGGTAGCTTTGATATTCTTTTGGATGGTCTTAACCTTCTCCATAATTTCTTCATCCATTTCCAGATATATAAGTTTTTGTTCCCCAACTTCATCCCAACATTCTGGTGTTTTGCACCTCTTCCCATAAATGCCTTCATAAGGAGCCATTTGGATGCTTAAGTGGAAATTGTTTTTTCAAGAGAACTCCACCAAAGGAAGATATTGGTATCATCCACCTTTGAAGTCCATTGAGCAAGCTCTCAACATGTCCTCAAGTGTTTGGATATTTCAATCAAATTGGACATCTATTTGAGAGAGATAGGTCATGATGAAGTTCAACTTAGTGTTCAGAACATATTGGAGACTCTTCCAGAAATTAGAGCTGAATCTTGGATCTCGATCAGATACAATCGATAGTTGTAATTCAGATAGCCTTAACCACTTCTCTGATGTATATATGTGCCAGTTGATCCAATGATAAATCATCTAGAATTATAATTAAGTGTGTGTTTTTTGTAAGACTATCCATAAAAACCTAGATAGCATTGTTTCATTTGTATGTATTCGAAAGTCTAGTGACAAAGTCCATGGTGACAGTTTTCCCATTTCCATGTTGGTATGGGTAATGGTTGTATCATCCCCTTAGACTTCGACATCTCAGCCTTCACTTTCTGACATACAAGACATTTGGATGTATATTCTACGATCCCCTTCTTCATATTGTCCCACCAATAGTTCTCTCAGAGATCTCGGTACATCTTTGTGTTTTCTGGGTGAATGGAGAAATTAAAACTATATTCATCATCCAAAACATTATTCTTTAACTCAGGATTTGACAAAACACATAGTCTTGACCAAAATATCATAATTCCTTCTTCATTAACATTAAACTCTGAGGATATTCCTTTTCTGATAGTTTCCACTTGCTCTTGAATTCCCACATAATCTTTTTGAGCATACTTTAACCTTTCCAAAAGATATGGTTGAGAAAGAATTTGTGAAAGGATTAATGATGTTACCTTATTTATGATTCTCATGTTCATATTCATAAAATATAAGAATATTGGATCCTTAGATTCTAATCAATGATATAATTGTTGGGTCCTTTCTACTTAGATCATCTTCCACCTTGTTTTCTTTCCCAGGGTCGTAATTGATTGAGTATTCATAATCCTTAATGAGGTCTAACCATCTTTATTGGTACATATTTAGATATTTATATGTGAATATATATTTGAGACTTCTATGATCCGTATATATTTCACACTTGTCCCTAAAGAGATAATATCTCCATATTTTCAATGAAAACATCACAGCTTCCAGCTTCAAATCATGCATGGGATAGTTTTTCTCATGAATTTTCAACTTCCTTGAGGTGTAAGAAATGAATTTTTCATTTTTCCTAAAATTACATCAAAGGGATACTTATAATATTTTCAATAAGAACATTACCAAAAACTTCAACATGTGATACAACACTTATAGAAGTTTTTCCCTAATGATTTAATATAATTTCTGGTGGGGACTCAGTGTTCTTAGAAAACATAAAAGATATTATAATAGGATATTATATATACTACTTTGAATTAGTGGTTACATGTTATTCATTAATCGTTATCCATATTATCATATGACTTTCTGTGCTCCCTTGATCATAGAAATTGTTGATGCTCATCATTCTTCTTAGCACTTGCAATAGAGAGTAATCTTAGATAATGCTCGACTTCTCCACATTTATGATGTTTTAAATGGAACTTTGTTTCCATTCATCACATTATCCATTTTTTGTGGAAATTGCCTACTTTGTTCCCTTACTTTCCACACATAAAACATCTCTTAATCCATTTGTGACATTTACCTTGGTACCTCTTTCCACACATTTTGCATGAAGGAAATTGGGTATTATTTCCCTTATTACCTTTATTAGATGGACTTTCATGAGATGTCATATTCCTCTTTCTTGAATCCTTTAGTTATTCAATAAAGTACCAATTTTTTATCATGATTTTTGATAGCTGGTTTGTCATAATCACGATGTGTTCTTCCTGTGTTCCCATTTGATAGGGAATCTCATTTTTGTGGTCATAACATTGCTCTTTATTTTGGTTGTTAACCTGGTTCCTTCTATTACCATCCATTGTCTATAATAAAAGTAAAATTAGGGATGATTATCTTAAACTATAAAACACATAAATGGGAATCCAATGACATTAGAGGGATAAATTATAAATTACATTTATCTTATTAACTTATGAATTTCTAGAATTCAATATAATTTATCTATGATCTATATATTAACTTATATTATTATGGTATTTTTTGTTCCCTTAATAATGGTTCATACTAAGCTTATGAATTTACTAAATCACATCCCTCAGAAGTGTCATAGCAAGAGTGGAGTAAGCCCCGTTTTCATGTACTAGTTCTCGTTCGAGTCTATCTCAAAGTGGTGTTTTTAGGTTTTACCCCTAGATACATCTATGTCAGAGCCACCTATACTTGTTCGTTTCTAGATAGGAATTTATTTTCTTAATAAACAATTTACCTTATACTCAAAAAAACGATATTATTTTCTTATACTTAGTATTTTCTCTATGTCTTTCACTAGAGTTTTCTAATCCTAATCCCGAAAATAACTAAACCTATCCTCTAATAGAAACTATAACAACTCTGGTCTATTTAATATTTAAACATTATTTATTACATAAACTTACACTTAATAAATCTCAGAAGATCGATAGGTCTAGCATCTTTAGGGATTAGGAACATTACATAACAACTTAAAACATAAAATATATATCTTTATTGAGAACTTATTTTACATGACCACAATATTCCTTTATACTTAGCATTGCAAGGGATAATCTGAGGACATACATAAGAAAATGGTGAGCTATAAATCTCAGTAAGGGAATAAACATGGCATAACATGAGGAAGATAATACATGTTATTCAATAAGAAAATAAATGGAGTGCAAAAAAACATGAATATAAAGGCATTATAAAGCATGATAATCATAACATAAAAATGTGGCAACAACATACAACATGGTATTAGCAAGAGCCAAGGCTCATTGCACATGGATTAGCATGAGTAAACCCTAATTACACATGAATTAGTATTAGTAAACTCTCATTTCACATGAAATATAATGAGTAAACTCTCTTTACACATGACATATCATGATACTAAACATTACTCAATGAATTGGAGTGCTATAAGGGCGCACCATTCATAATCATTTCATTTTCATGCTTAAGTGTGCTATGTAGATCATATAATATGGATTCATTCAACATAATAAATCATTCCATGATCAAGGAATGTTGAATAAAAAAATGAAAGTCTCTAATCAATAATTATATGTTCATAATATTGAATACCCTTTATAGATAAATGATTATGGTATTCACTACACGATGATTTTGGCATGGAAAATTGTGGTGTAATTTTGGCATCATAACAGCACCATAAGAAAATTCATAAAAAGGGACTAATGAGAGAGAAAGAGGTATCTCATAATCTAATAATGAAATGGAAAGTATAAGTGATATTTAAGAACATATCCCAACATATGAAATTTAATTTATATGCATAATACAAAAGAAATTCTTGAGTGGAAATGAGATGAGAGAAATCGCTTACAGAATTTCAGTATAGTAATGAGTGTATATA
Source organism: Viscum album (assembly GCA_963277665.1). Taxonomy (NCBI): domain Eukaryota; kingdom Viridiplantae; phylum Streptophyta; class Magnoliopsida; order Santalales; family Viscaceae; genus Viscum; species Viscum album. Next base: position 950,881,266 of record OY728143.1, read on the forward strand.
AAGGATCATGGATGGTTTAATGAGAGTGAAAGGAAGATCTAATTATTTATAAATCAAATGGACAGTAAGTAGAGTATGTATGAACATATCCAAACATATGAAAATTTAAATTAAATATATATCACAAAATGAGTGCTTGATAAAAGAGGATAGTGGAAGATCCCTTACAGAATTTTGGAATAGTAACGGGTGTATATAAAGGATTATAGGGGGATTAATGAGAGTGAAAGGAAGATATCATCATTTGGAAATCAAATGGAAAGTAATGGGATCATGAAACATCTTATCCCAATATATGAAAATGGAATTTAACAATCATAATATAAAAGAAGCACTTGAATGGAAATGAGAAAAAAGGAATTCCTTACAAAATTTCAGCATTGTAACGAGTTTTCATGGGAGAGATTAATGAGAGAGGAAGGGATATATCATAATTAAAAAATAATAAGGGTGGTATGGGGGAGGTGTAAAAACATACCCAATTATTTTTAATTGGAAATAAAATGGTGTAACAATATAAGGAAACTTGGATAAAAATGAGAAAGGAAGGAACCCTTACGAAATTTTGGTATAGTAACGGCTTAGGTAAGGGTCCAAATGTGGGAGGATAAATGATCCATTATTGAAATAAAATAAAATTGATATTAAGTAAATTATTATAAAAAAATTAAAATATAACCAATTTAAATTAAAAATACCAATTTCAAACAAGTTTATTCGATTAAAAGAACAAGGGGAAGGTGAAAATCCCTTAAGAAATATTGGAATAGTAACTGGTGAGATTAAAGGATCATAGGGGGGATTGATGGGAGTGAAAGGAAGATCCCATAATGTATAAATAAAGTTTATATAAAGGTGTTATGGAATAAGATATCTCAAATCAAGAAAATGTAAATTAAAAGGCATGATGTAAAAGAGGTGCTTGAAGAAAAAGGAGAGAGGGAGATCCCTTACTTGGATGTGTGATCCCAAAGGCTTGTAAGAGGATTATTGGGAGATTGAGGCACCTTGGGAGGACTCAAGGGGGTAGATATCAGAGTTTTGATGAGCTTAAAGGAGTTTTAGTGAAGAGGAATGTGTGCTTGGGTGGGTTTATATAGGAAAGGTGGGATAATTCTTTATTATTTTGGTTTTGAACACTACCCACTAAAATATTCAAAATAATAAATAATACCATGATTTTTCCCATTATTTATGAAAAAGGGGAGTGGTATACATTAGTTTATAAGGCTAAGGGCCAAATATATTAAAATATTTCCCTTTCTTATGTGAAGGTGAGTAATACTTTCAAGGAAATGATTTTAAAATCTTAAAATATATTATATGTTTTGGAGGATTCACTAAGGCTTTATAAAATAAATCAAATAAACTTAAAAATAATAATTTAATGTAAAACCATGTATTTGGTCGAATATCCATTTTATATTATTTATTAAATCTTTATTGGTTCATTATGATGTCATAAAACACACCGTATATTTATACGATATTTAATTTTTACCCAAAAATTCGACTAAGAAATTTATTAAAAACTTATTGTAGGATAATTTAAACATCCTGATTCCAAAAATCATATTAATTTTATCTACTTAATTTTCTAAATATTTGAATTTCTACTTTTAAAATAAAAAACTGACATTTATTGAAAATTGATAGGTTTTTGACAAAAAAAATTAAACCTTCATAAAAATTACATTTGAATTCGTATATAATCATTTATATTTAATAAAAGTAATTTAATAATAATTTTTTATTAGAATGTTATTTTTTTTAAATCCATTAATTCATTAAAAATATATTTCTTTATTGAATTTTAATATTAACCAAAAATACTATTTGTGCATTAAAATTCATTTACAAAGTAACAATAACAGAATGAAAGTATATTCATTATTTTATACAAAAATAATGTACATAATCATAATGCTAAGGACTTTATAAATATCCCTTTATTACACCAGCATACACCCTAAGAGTAAGGTGTGCGATGGTGGGGCTTTCATGGGGTCATTCAGTGAACATGGTTTGGGTTATGATCTTGATGAGCTTGAAATTATCCCATAAATGGTTTCTCTCATGCTTAAGTTATTGGATCTCATATTGGGCTTGGTCTTGGGAAAATCCTAGAAATACTATCTCCCTCAGAAGCTATGATAAATGGGCTTCATAGGGTACGATCCTACTGGTTGAGTTCATCACTTCTTTTTTCTAGGCCAAAAGGATTTGTTAAAACCCTATATTTATACTAGTAATGTGATCAATGTTCAATGGATATATTATAAATGGTAAGGATACTTAATGGTCATTTAAATACAGTTGGATATAATAAAACAAAAGGAGTGCATGTGTTTTCTATATCCATAAGACATTTAATTAAAATAAAAGGAATTTTATTCATAAATGTTCAGGTCATTACAGTGGTAACTTATGATGATTTTCCTAAAGTATCTAGATATGGAATGATGCTAATAATGAATTGACAAATTCTTAACCCACAAGGTTGGTTGATGATGGAATAAAAATTCTAAAAATATGTTGATCTTGATAAACCATCGACTTGGTTTGGATTATTCCTAGAGGGAATTAACTTTATTCTGATGTTTAATGTAATGTAATAAAATGTTGAAAATGGTAATGGTTAATTAATGGATAATAAATTAATTAACAAAAAAAATAAGTGATTAATATATCTCTTTTATATGCTTGTGTGCTTATAGGATATCTGGTCTTAGTAGTGGAATCTGGAAGTCTGAGTGACATTATCTGCATTTGATACTAAGACTATGTTATTCCAATAGTGTGGTTGTGAGCTATATTATATCATGTATATTATGTGATTTCATACGCTATCACACCCATGTCAATTAGGGAAACTGACACCCAGTGGACTCTAGGATGATATTTTCTCCAACATCTCAGTGGCAGGATGGATGACTGACTACCCCCTCTATCCATGATCTCTTTTATTGGTAGTTACTTGTGTGGGTATGCACAGATGTTAGTTTTCCCATATATGTGTGTAGAGGGATGTGATTTCTTGTGGTTATTTCATGCACATGTATAACCAGATATAGTATCCAAGGGATTATTGTAGGTATAATGTGTATAGGTTGTGATGGCTTGAGATACTTACTTGGTGTATGTGTTGTAATGGCTCAAGGTATAATACTTTATGTTTGATATATATCATACGGGTTGTGGTGGATCCCAGAAACTACTTGGTTACTATATGTGGATATGGGATGGTGTGGTTATGTAATGAATGAGGTGTATGTTGTGATGCCTTACCCAGGTGTATTTGGTCTATCTTACTTTTGGAGAGAGATGGATCAATATGTGTGACGTTGGGGCAGAGCATAAATCTAGTAGGGAAACAGGAGCGGGTCACCCTTGATAATTTATTATTATATGCTCTCTTGTATTCGATACTTAGATAGAGTTAACCATAATGAGTAAGGTAATTTAGTATACATGTTTAAGTGATGAGTTACTTTCACTGTTGTACACTATTCTTTAGCATGGTTTTTTTATTTCCACAAGATGATCCTGGGAGGATCCTACTGATTATACTGTTACGCTCACCCTATGTATATATAAAAAATTTTTTAGGTCATCTGAGGTAGGTTTCTGATCGGGTTGGATATTACTATCTCGGGGTTTAGCATGAGTTTTTTGGGCTTCATGGTCGCTGTCGTCTTTACAATTTTTGTACGTATAGTTTTCCTTTCATTTGTTTTAGTATTGTATGACATTGTATGTTTTCAATTGGGATTTATTTTATATATATGTTTGGATAGGTTTTGGTTTTTGTATCCTTCTTATCTCTCTCTTTTTCATGTCTCTCTTATAGGGTAATGTATTATGTATGCATGCTTATTATACCCACGGTGCTAGTCACCAAATTGGGGCCTACTAGAGGCAGGACTCAGGCAGTCACCATATCTCTCCCTCATTGTGGTATCTTTGTGGGGAGGGGGTCATGACAGAGTGGCATCAAAGGTTCATGTTTGAGAGATATTATGGAGGTCGTAGTTGGTAACATGTGAGGTTGCATGGGTTGGTAGAGAAATAGTGTTAACTAAGTTTAGTAAGAGATGTAAAAACATGATATCGGCTAATACACGAGTATTTAGCCCCCCCCCCCTGTGATCTAATTCAGGAACTTTTAAGTTTACTGAGCCAACTAAACAAAGTGATATTGTTTGTATGGTAGAGACCTAGGAAAAGATCATGCATCACTCTTTGTTGTGCATGTGTTTGAAATGGGTAGACCTTAGGGTAGGATAAAACCGTAACAAGATAATAAATTTATTAATTAATTAATGTTAATTATTCCATATTCCAATTTTAGGAGTTCTAAAAAGTTTTTTATTTGTAGGCATGGCTCCAGGTTGATGTCCTCGTCAAGTTCACATCAGAGATGTTCAGTAGGATGTTCCGGCAGATTGCCACAAAGTAAAGGTCAAAAACGACAACACTTAGAGGAAACTTCAACAGTTTCATCATCAGAGTATGCATAAGTATTAGGGATATATTTCAAATGCAGTCATAGAAGATTGGTTGGAGGAAGTTGTGATAGATTTCAGTTTGATCAGTTCTTGGTAGGAGCACTGGGTTTCATTGGCTGTGATGATGTTGCATGGATCAGCGAGGCAGTGGTGGTTCTTGTTCTTTAGGGATCATGAGGAGTCGGCAGTATCATGGGAGATGTTTTGAGACCAGTTCCAAGCATAGTTTTTTTGACCACGAAGGAATACATTCTTTAGGAGATGATTACCCTTTGTAAAGGGATCTCTAGTGTACAAGAGTTTGGGATCCGTTTCAAGACCCTTCTGTGATGTGTTTCAGACCTATTGTCAGTTTAAGAGGCTAGGGAAATGCATTTTGAGGAGACTTTGCATCCAGATATCCAGTGTTAGGTCACCCCATTTATGCTAAAGACGTGTCTAAAGGTGTTGTAAATATCATTGGTTATATATAGTATGTTGTCTAGAACCGAGTCATCATGAGAGGGGAGTTTTCAGAAAACCTCGTGAAGCATAGTTGTGGTTTAGGGTTCCCAAATGTCGATACAGAAGAGTTTTCGATCATCTGAGGGTAGGTATCAGCCTTCATCATCTTATTTCTATAAGGGTGGAAACTTTTAGACCTATTCCAAGGGATCAAATGCGTGTTTTTCTTATAGAGGATGAGGTTATCTGTAGTGAGAGGCCCGACCTTTCGAAGTAGTCAGCATGTGTCAGGTGTTCCAATTTAGTTACCTCTATTGAGGCAGTTTCAACCGACGCAACAGCAACAGGGTGGTCTGGTTTGGGATGGGCAAAGAGGATATGGGGCAAGAATATGAAAACCTCAAGATGCTCCTCATCCTCTAAGAGCAGAGCACGACCATGGAGGTGGTCATCGGCATGGTCATAGATGTTTTTGAGCTAGTTTTGGTCAGCTTTAGGCTTTAGCATTTCCAGTTCCAGGTGATCCAGGCATCATTTGAGGTACCCTTTACTTGTTTTCTACTTGGGTGCATGCTTTATTTGATTTAGGAGTGACACACTCCTTTATATCACCTAACCTTATCCATGCTTTGAGACTTGAGTTATAGAGGCTTAAAATTCCCTTGGTGTTGACTACGTCAATCATAGGACGAGATAACTTGTATGAAGTATCTAGAGACTGTGAGTTGTTACTAGGGTAGCACCACTCTTGGGGATATTTCCTATGTTTATGGATAAAACCATATTAAATCATCCTCCACATGGATTGGTTTCCTTCATTGTAGGATATCGTGGATTTCTTCAGGAGGCAAGTTGTGTTATACGATGTTGATGGAGAGCCAATGGTGTTTGTTGGTGAGCAATACCCTCGGTTGGGTTAGAGGAATTTTCTATCCTTGTCATCTTTGATGGCTGAGCTAATGTTGATCTCATGAAAAGTTTGGTAGTTAGTGTTTCTTAGGGTTGTAGAGGAGTTCCCTGATGTCTTTCTAGATGAAGTTTTAGAGTTACCCCCTCAAAGGGAGATCAATTTTTGGATCAAGCTATAGCCAGTCGTGTCTCCTACCACGATGTATCCTTATAGAATGGTTCCTTCTGAGTTACGAGAACTGCGAGTACATCTCAATGATTTATTGCAGTGTGATTTTTTTCGGATGAGTGTTTGACCTTAGGGTGGACAAGTTTTGTTTGTTAATAAGGTCGATGGAAGTTTGTGGTTTTATATTGATAATCATAACTTGAACCAAGTGATAGTGAAGAACCACTATCCTCTTCCACAGATTGATGATTTACTCAATCAGCTTAAAGGAGAAAGTTGGTTCTCAAAGATCGATTTGCGCTTTGGATATCATCATATATAGGTGAAGGATGAGGATATTCAGAAGACTAATTTCCATCTTCATCATGGGAATTATGAGTTGTTTGTGATGTCATTAGGTGTAATGATTTCTCCATCTTTGTTCATGGGGTTGATGAACACCATGTTCAGATATTTCCTGGATAAGTTCGTGGTGGTTTTCATCGACATCGTCCTTGTGTAGTCTACATCAGAAGAGCATGCAAAGAATATGTGTGCTGTTTTGGGAGTTCTTCATCATGAGAAGTTGTTCATGAAGTTTTTGATGTTTTATTTTTGAGCTTGTGATTTCCATTTCATGTGGCATGTGGTATCCCAACAGGGAGTAGTTGTGGATACTTCGAATATAGAGGTGGTTGTGTCTTGGAAAGCCCCCAAAATAGTGGTAGAGGTGTGGAGTTTCCTTGTTCTTGAAATCTATTATAGGATATTTATAACTGATTTCTCTCAGATTGTGACTCCTCTGAAAGGTTTGGACCAGAAATATTATGCATTCTTGGGGAATGACCAGTGTCATGAATCTTTTGAGTACCTAAAAGATAATTGGTTCAATGATATAATTCTTTTTTTTACCAACTGAAGGAGTTCAGTTTGATATTTTTGGTGATGATTCGCTTATTTTCTTGGGTTGTTTTCTAATGCATCATAGATTGGTTGTTTCTTATGGGTCTCTACAGTTATTTCTCCATGATCTTAATTATGTCACACATGATATTTAGTTGGTGGAAGTGGTGTTTGTTTTGAAATTGCGGCGACGTTACCTCATTGTCATGCGATTTTTAGTTTTTATTGATCATAAGAGCCTACGGTATGTCTTCTACTAGTACGACTTGAACTTTCTCCAGTGTTGGTGGAAGGAATTCTTATAGTATTACAACATCAAAAAAATACTAAGAAAGGAAAATTTTGTAGCTGATTCACTGAGCATGAAGTCACTTAGTGATGCCATGAATGAATCTGGGGATTCCTGGAGAGTAATCTCAGCGATGCATCTTGATATGGGAGAGGTTGGAGGTAGAGGTATCCTTTTCCAAATGATAGTGCAATCTTATTTAGTGTAGTAAGTGGGGGAGTCTTAGTTGGGGGATTTTGAGGTTGAGGTCTGGAGAGACCAAGTTGTTTTCAACAATGCCCCTGATGGTTGGTATGAGGATAGATAACATCTGATGTTATTCTAGGGAAGGCTTTTCATTCCTTTTGCGACGCGTGAGATGGTTCTCCATGAGTTCCATAGTTCACTTTTGATGGTACATATCAGCATCAAAAATATACATCAAGCCTTGAGAGATCAATTTTGGTGGGCAAGGTTGAAGCAGGCTGTTGCAGAGTTTTTTTCTTGATATTTGGTCTACCATAAAGTGAAGGATGAGCGTCATGTTCTCGATGGGTTGTGTGAACCATTAGATGTTCCCCAGTGGAAGTGGGAATACATATTGATGGACTTTATTGTTGGTTTACCTTGAGATCAGGGATGCTATGATGTTATATGGGTGATAGTGGATCGTTTGACAAAATAAATACACTTTTTAGGGATCAAAGAGTCAATCTCAATGGAGGTTTTGTCGAGGAAGTATCTGGAGAAGATAGTGTAACTTCATAGAGTCCCTAGGATGATCATCCTGATTAAGATCCTCATTTGAACTCCAGGGTATGGAGAGGTCTCCAGCATGATTTTGGGTCTCAGTTATGCCTTAGCACTGTTTTTCATCAGCAAATAGACGGTTAGACTAAGCGGACCATCCAGACTCTTGAAGACATGTTGCGCTCTTGTGTCCTGGATTTTGGAGGTTCGTGGATGAGGAATACTCCCTTGGTTGAGTTTTATTACAATAATATTTTTCACTCCACTATTGGTATGGATCCATTTAAAGCTTTGTACGACCGACATTTCCATTCTCCGTTGTGTTCGACTTGGGCCGGAGAGGTAGTAATTCTTAGTCCAAAACCGGTACAGAATACGACAAAGATAGTTAAGGTAATTCACAAGGGGATGAAAGTGGAACATGATCATCAGAAATCCTATGTAATTCATAGGAGGATACCTCTAGAGTTTGACATTAAAGATCTTGTGTTCCTGAAGGTAACTCCTCATCATGGGCAGTGAAGGTTTGTTCATGGGATAAATATTTCTCCTCAATTTGTTGGGCCTTTAGAGGTGTTAGTGAAGGTACTAGGGCAGTAGCAGAAGCCGGTGGGCCACATATTTTAAAATTCTTCATCACCAGGACAACAAGACTTGTCGCCTCTGGTGATCCGAGCCCCAGTACAGTCTCGAGTATCCCACGTGAATTAAACAGAGCACAAAAATTAAAAACGAACGTGTACCTTGTTCAATTTGGTAGTGCATTCAACTGCAAAAAAAATTTGGTGATTGTTGCATGAAGGATCCAAACCAGAACCCCTCTAGATCATCTAGGAACACTCCATGAATCTACATGCAGATCATTTCTCAAATTCTAAGTGCTAGCACAAAGGTCCGATGATTTCTTCAACATTGCAACAATCACCACAATCTCATGTCTTCAATCCATCGAAGATACCTTGGATCGATCACTCAAAGAGAGAGACTCTCTCTCTAGAAAGCAGTAACAGAGAGAGGCCCTCATTTCAAAAATGAATGAATAGAACACCAAAGATCTTCTCCTATCCTTCTTATATATTAGGAGGTGCTAATACTCTGATAAGGTTCCCCCAACCCCTAGAAATAAAACACACACTAAATAAGAAAAAAATAAATAATTATGAAGAACTAAACTGCATCATAAATATTATTTATATTTTTTCAAATACATGTAATATATATTAAATATATTACATGATAAAATCGAGTCATTTAACTCAACTCATAATTCGCACTTGATATTAAACGAATCTGGAATATTAAAATAATATTCATTCATATAATATTTTTCTTGTATTCACTAAATACATTGTGAATACTTTTAATAAATAAATTCAATCCAATTATTCTTTACTTGAATAATGATGAATTTATTTATTTATCGGTGATCAATAAAACTTGGAACTCTCAGATCCTGTGGTGGGGTCCACCATATACTATATTCTAATTTAACTAAATATGGAAGATTATTGAATATGCTATTGTGTGTGGCCCTCTAAGCCCTTATCTTGATAGCAGTGAATAGTATCACTACCAAAGATTCAGTTTTCGTAGCATCACCCCTACAACCACACTAAAAAAAGAGCTATTAAAAGTACCCTTTTATCAATGTTTTTTAGCACTGTTAAAGGGGGGTTTTATCAGCATTTTTTTAAAAGCGCTGATAAAGACCCCCCCCCCCCCCTTTATTAGTGCTTTTTTTACTAGCACTCATAAAGGGTATATTTCAAAAATAATAATTAAAAGTAATATATTAATATATTAATATATTGATATTGATATAAATATAATATATATTTTTTAAATCTGTTTTAGATAAGGATAAATAGAAATTTAAACTTAATATATAAGATATTTTGTAAAAAAATATTATGAAATAATTTAAAAATATTTTTAATTAATAATTTTTTTTTTATAGAATAATAGTCATTTAATAACAATTTGAATATAAAATAAATAAATAAATAAATAAAAGATCTAAATTAAGTTGAAAAAACATCTCAAACTTCAAACGACCATAACTTTTGATCTGGGTGTCCATTTCAGCTCTACCATATATCAAATCGTAGCTTTTGATGAGATCTATGCACTTATTTCTTGATAACACACCAGTAAAAAAATTAGAGGCTAAAAAAGTTCCATAAGGCCTCCAAAAATGATTTTTTTAGTTGGCGTACCCTGAGTTTTTAACATTTAATGGATTTTCAAGATCATTTATGTGGGTCTTTGTTTCATTTTTTGGTGGGGACTAAATTTATTCATAGGTATTACATTCGTATTGATATAATGGTTTTGAAATTTTATCAATTTTAACAATGTACTATTATTTATAATCAAATATAAAACAATATATACATATTTTTTATATATTCACACCTACAAATTTAAATTTATAAATATATAATTAAACAAATTTACATATAAAATATATTTATTAATATACAAGCCTTATCTAAATAAAAACTGATATCCATTTTATTTAAAATACAAAATATGAATATTCATATACCTATATAATGTGTGTGTGTGTGTTTTAGAAAACTGATATATATTACCTATATATTCTAACATATAAATAAACATATTAATATATAATAATGTAAATATGTATAAATATGTATAATTATACTTACAGATACACATATATATAATATATATACATGTGTATGTATGTTTTATATATTTATTTATTTATTTACAAACACAAAAAAAACATATTTTATAAATGTATTTAAAACTAATCTTACAAATATATATTGATATATGAATAAATATATAACTAAATATATATTAATATATGAATAAATATATAGATTAAAAATATAGCTATATATATATATAAATAAATAAATATAAATAGATATTAATATAAATATATTTTAATATATGAATAAATATAACTAAATATATATATATATAAATAGATAGATATATAATTAAATGGAGAACAAAGTAACATGGAGGAGTGGTAAAGTGTCCAGCGCACGGGGAAGAGGTCTCGAGTTCGAATCTAGGGAGAGGTAGGGGCGCGTGCATAGGTTAAAGGGGGTCTAGTGTTGTTAAAGGGTTAGGGAGGGTGTTGTTAAAGGATGGTTGGCGGGGGTGGGCGTGAGTGCTATTGAAAGGTAGTGGTGGGCACTGTTAAAAGGGATCCCCATTTTTCGGATTTTTTTAATTTTTTTTACATTTTTTGAATTTTATTAGTGCTAAGAAAAGCTTTGATAAAGGCCCATTTTATCAGCACTTTTTTTAGCGCTGATAAAAAGGACCCCCCTTTATCTTCACTCAGATTAACATCACTAAAAAACATTATTAAAAGCTATTTCTAGCACTGATAAAAGTGTTATCTGTAGTAGTGTATTCGTAAACCAAGAGAAGATTCTAGCAACCCCTTCAAGACCCCTAAAGAGATAAAGAATATTCATAAAAACAAAAACCAACCTACGAACACATACTGTGTGATGTAATCTCTTTGTCTTTAGATATATCATAAAGAAAGACACACACTAGTGTCATCTCCCTTTCTTGATTTATTATTTATTGATCTAACTAGACAGAATTACCCTTTACTACTATGTCTATGGTCTATGAAGGTACTACAATTCTGATCAACCTGGCCTGATATATTACTTCCTTAACTCTGAAGCAAAAAATCCTATCTTGATCATTCAGTCAATGTCATACCACCAATGACGCACCCAACACAAGCTACCTATCCATGATTTCATTGTCATGATTTTTCCTTGCATCAAAGTACGCGAAAAAATAGAACATGTTGATAATGATTTCAAGTCAAGAGACCGATACACATGGTTATAGATAGGAACAACCAATGACACTTGAAACATGTAGTGTTCCTATTGGTGGGTTTTTCCTCATGATCTCAACTACTATAGATCATCAAAGTAGAACTTCATGAGAAGAATTCACAATGCTTATGAGCCCCAGCAACTAATAGTCAAATATCAACTGTGTCCAGTCAGTATGATGTATCTAGACCATAGGATATAAGTTTAAGATTAATTTCATAGTATCTTGAGGTTCTCATTATAGCATGGGATCTACTATAACATTTTGATGCGATAATTAATCTATGGAAATTACTGATAAATATTTGATAGAGAAATTTCTACACAGTAATGGTAAGTATACATCATGTATAGCTAACTGTATACACGATATAGTAATCTTAAATTACTATTTAGTTGGATCTAGGGAACCCACTATTACAACAATCCTACTTACACTAGATTTGAATTTCTAACCATCTTTGTTAGCTCTCACATGATTAAGATCATGTTTTTGCTGAGTCACAACTTTAGTTGCTGGGTCTTCCATGATTCCATAGCACGGAAATTCTGTTATGTGTGACCTCACCTCCTTGAGTAAAACTTCTCAATAGATGTTATTCTTGAGTTTATCTCTTTTTTACACTGTCATAACTTTACATATTATCTAATTCTAGTAAAAGATTTATCATGATAAAACTTTAATAACTAGGTTCGATTCCATGAAATGAAACAAATAGTTGTGTTTAATAACTGATTCTTAGCTGCCTCAAAAGTAGCAACGTACTCAGTATTTATAGATATGGCTACCGGTAGCTAAATGAGTTAGTCCCACTCATTCCCTTAGCCTAACTACGATATTAGATCACATTGATCTAAGGAAGACAAGTCTATGTCCCTTAAAAACTAGTAACCCTTCTTCTCCACATACCAGATACATATCCTTTGTACTCACTCTAGTACTATTGGACAGTTAAGACTGCTTCCCTTGTAGTTCTCCTAGATATAACTGATATTTTTCCATCATAAAGTATATGTTGGAAATATCATTTCTTGTAGATATTATGGCATACATGATTGATCTGTCACTGAAGCATATATAATTATACTCACCACATTAATCACCTCATATGAACACAATGTCAACTTGGAGAGATTTATGTCATATGACACTAGCAACAATTCTCACTCGAATTGTTCCAACTTTTATTTTTTTAATATTATGTTAATATATATATGATTGAATTGGTCCAAGAAACTGTTAAATCTACCTTAGTATATCATATTCCATAAAACTTAGGTTGCTACTTTAATTCTATCACTGGAGAATTGCTTTCATCTCGATCTTAGCTAACTGTAATACCATTACATGTTTTCCATGTTACCAAACATATTTTACATGGAAAACTATGGCGCTCCCACTAACCTCTGGAATAAACATGAAAATATTGATTCCAAATAAATTTTTTATGATATTGTTGCTTAATTAAATCCTAAACTAGATTTCAGTAACATCTAACCCTTATTGGCATTTCGTGATGTCATCATCCCTTTCTAGTTGCATCATATAGACATCTTCCATGATTGGTGGTCTTGACATCCAATTCTTAATAATATGATCACAGAAATTAGATATAACAAGTAAAATTCTAATGGATTTAGGTAGAATGATTTGGTATAACCAATCGAGCTTTATTGATATGTCTCTTGTACCATCCATGTAAAGATCCACTTGAATACCCACCCTAGTATTCAAAATAATAAGCCCTTGTATTTGATACATGGAATCCACTATTAAATTTTATTTGATATTTTCAATCTTAGTTAAATTTCATATACCTCTTACTTGTAGGATTTATTATTCTCAATGAATAATATATCACCAGTCGCGGTGAATATAAAACCATCACCATGGTTTTAACCTTCCTATGCAATACGTGTCTTCGGAACAATCTCTTCCAGAATTATTGTTGAACTTGTTCCTATGCCAACAAGTTGTGCATCTATGAAATTGACTAAACTCAAGTCAATCTTTTTCCAACTATCTCAAATAGATATGTGCACCCTTATATATAAATATAGTCTATAAATTGGATATATCTTTCTATCATAGGTATTTCTATAATATCCTAAGAAACTTTTAGGATTATTACTATAGATGCACTTTGTGATTTACTTGATGCAAGTTTGTTTATTTCCTTAACAGACACTTTGCATCTAAACATGTGTCTTATGACATAATGGATTTGAAACAGACTATGTCTCATATGATATCCATTGGCTATTATAGGTGTCATATGGTTATGGAATAACATCGTTATTTGCAAAGCACATCTTGAAATATAAAGGAAATTTCTACAATGCATATATATAACTACATTAATACTCCTTATACCTACATCATGTCTCTGATGTGTATAAGAAAATGTGCATTTGGGAATTTCTCTATGATACATTTTGTTTGATAAATGTTAACATGTAAGACTCATCATCGATCCTTCTTATAAACATCATTGTTATGATGTGGATAAGGTGATGTGTGTTTAGAAATCACTTCACACTACATTATATTGATCAATGAATGTTTGGTCAATATATTATTTAGCATGTCAGCCTGAAGAAACTAATATATTATGACCATGTATATACCATAAATCATTTTCACATTTCATAATAAACACATAAAAGTATCTAATTAAGTATATTTACCACTAGTTTACCCTTGGAATAGTTCACTCTCTTACTGAACTAATTATGAAATCTTTGTGGCATAACTTTATTGATAAAGGTTTATTTGTCCAAAAATAAATTAGTATATTTGTTGATAATACCAAAAAAATCTATCTTCACTGATTCTAAATACCATAATGGGTGTCACGACCCCCTGCCCACAAAGTGTACCCCTTCTGGGCTGGAAATGGGAAGAGAGAGATAGTGACCCCCGAGTCCCGCCTCCAGTAAGCCTCGGGTTGGAGACTAGCACTGAGGGTATAGTAAACACACATATGGGAGGCATTACCCTCTAAGAGAACACATGTGAAATAGAGAGATAAGATAGACACAACCACCTCCTACTCAGACCACAAAGTAAAATAAACCCAAGTGAACATATGTAATGTCATGCAAGAACTAATATAACTGAAAGAGAAAACTGCAAGTACCAAAAGAAAGTAAAAAAGAGCGGCGACCATGAAGCCCAAACAGCCCCTGCAAAACCCCAAGATTGTAGTAACCATACTGATATAAAACTTTCTTCAACTAACATAAAAAATAGTTTATATATACCTAGGTGAGTATAACATTATACTAAGTAAGATCCTCCCTGGCGCCCCTCATTAAAAAGTAAATAAAGCATGCTAAAACATAGTGAATAACAAGTGAAACTAAATCGTCACCTAAATAGGTATAATATATTCCCAGCCTCACCATAGAAACTCTTATCAAGTATCTCATACAATAGTATATAATATAATAAAGAATATCAAGGTACCCTGCAACTACTTCCTCACTGGTTTGCTGCTTTTCCTCAACATCGCATGTCTTGAGCATATCTCTCTAAAAAGGCTAGCCCGTAGACACCTGGGTGAAGCACCACAACATGCACCTCGTGCATCACACCACCACGTCCACATAACCAAAGTAACCAAGTATTTTTTGGGAGCCACTATAGCCCACATAATGTCTATCATACATCAGGTATTATACCTCAATCCATTACAACCCATACACCGAGTAAGGATCATCCAGATATCACAACCAATACACGTTATACCTATAGTATCCTTTAGGAAACAATATCCAGAATATATGTGTATGAATAACCACAAGCCATTATATTCCTCTACACACATATTTGGGAAAAACTAACCATCGTGCATACCAGCACAAGTAACTACCAAGAGAAGAGAGTAGAGCCAAAGGGGGTAGTCAACCACCCATCCTCCCACTAGGATGTTTGGGAAAACACCCCCAAGGGATCATAATCCCTAGGGTATTGGTTTCCCTAATCGATAGGGTGGAATAGAATATAGAAACACAAAAATTACATGATTTAATATAGCTCGAAACCACATTATGGGAAAAACTAGTCTTAGACTCAACTCCAGCTAATGTCTCTCAGACTTCCGGCTGCCAAAACTAAGACTATATATCCTATAAGCACACAACCATTTAAAGAGTTACATTAACTTAATTTATACCTTTTTATCAGTTTCACTTTATGTTAATTAATTATTTAACCATTAATTAACCATTTTCAAATTCCATATTACATTTCATTAGCATAACAGCCAAGTTCCATATCCTCTAGGCATAACCAAACTGAGTCCACAACTTCTAGGAATTATAACCTTAGCATTTCATCCTAGAAAGCTCCAACCCCAAGGGTTAAAAATTTATTCATTTAACAACAACATTATAATTTTCCATATTTTCATATTTCCAAGTATTCTATGAAAATATTATAAGTAACCAAACATAAGGAGCTCAACATGGTGAGTAGATGAACTACCATAGAGTCTTTTCCACCTATATCAGGAGCATAGTATCATCCATCCTTGAGAAGCTAAACACAGAAAGCACTTGGCATACCCCATTCATCATTACCTATTTTGAAAGGAGGGTAAGCAAGACCATTTTCCTTAAGTAGTGGGGTGAGTAAAGTAGGTAAACAAACAACATATTCAATAATAATTTACCCTTTATATAAATGGGTAAGCTCATCTTCAACCTATTCCATTGTCTCCAATGTCCTCCTTGACACCCATATGCATAAAATGATGCATCTCTCCACTATAGGTGTCAATTATTGCCACAAAAACTAGGCCTCCTTACCCCCACATACCACAACAACCCTCTAGGTTCATAAATCCCAAGCTCAAGTCACATTTATCCATCCCTTCCCTACATACCACAAGTCTTGTATCTATAGCGCATCAAAAGCAGTAGGAACAAACATAGAAATGCTCTCTCAGCCCCAAAGAAAAGCATTCAACCTTTACAAAAATGATCTCTCATGGATCCAAAGCACAAGGCACATAGCCTTTACAACAAGCAGTAAAATCAATCCCTACGAAGGAATTATATTTTTATTCATACAGTCGATTCTTATTCCATCTTTAATTAACTAATTCATTATTCATAGGTTCTAACTATAGGAAACCTTAACAACAAGTTATCAAAAGCTATAAAAAATTAATTAAACAATTAATTTATCATGTCTTTAATAATTTTATCAACAACCATCAACATGCTTAAGATACATCATCCAATTCCATTAATCATGCATACCTGCATCCATTTGGTGATCATCAAATCACAACAACAACAACCAGATTCATTAACATGCCTCTTTAATCCTTTATACAATCAATTTACAATTAATCTCAGCAATATTTTCTTTACCAATTTCCATCAAAAATGACATGTTAAACTAGTAAAGGAATAGATATCACACTATCTAGCAAATCAAGAGGCAAACTATTATCACGGTATAAAGCAACAACATCGCTACGCGATCAATACCAATTCTTTAATCTGGTTCAAGTATTTAATTAGGTCAATTTCATTGTGATCCAAAGGGATAAATCATGTGATATTTATGATCGCACGTAAATAAATAGAGAATCCATGAATACCTACCTCAAAAGTCCATTTTTGTTCTTCGTACGAGAACAAATCAAAGAAATAGGTCACAATCACTTCTCACACAACAATTTCATCAACCTGAGAACTCCATGACACAACCGCACCAACCGACAACCAAGAAAACTCCATTCAAAACATGGAGATCACGTGTCATCACATGGAAAAGAGAAATAGAACGAAATGGATCAAATAAAACCTCAAGAACAAAGGTAGATCATACCTTATATCAAAGACGAATCACTACATATCGAATGAGGGATCTAGGAATTTTTCTTTGATGAAGGAATCCCCAAAACACTGAAGAGAGGGTCATCGGGTCACCTAGGGTCGAGGGAGAGTTGTTGCAGTCGTGGTTTTTAACAAAAACCGAGAAGCTAGAAAACACTTAAAACATAAATTTTCAGGGTATTACACGACGTGTAATCCCCTTTCACATCGTGTAATGTTTTGAGGTCAAGTTCCTCTGAAAGATGTGTCACCTCTTGATTTTATTTTATTTTTCAAACCCCGAAGTATTTCACACCGTGAATCCCTCTTTCACAGAGTGTAGAATTCTGCATGTTGTGAAGATTTCCAGGACAACCCGTGAAACAGGATTTTATGTCATGTAATATAGTTACACAATGTGTAATCCCTTATTTACATCTTCTACTAAACAAAACTTCTCTAAACTTCTTATGAGCCACCTCTGAGCACTTCGATCTGCGAAAACATACAAAGGGTCGATTCACACAAATCCAGGCCCTTACACTGGGTATATCCTTAACATCCATTTTTAGTTTTACTTGAAAAAAGATTATATTTCGACAATTAGGTATATATGTCTTACATTTTATATTCATCACATATTTTCTATGATTCATGTATCACTAAACTATTGAGTATTCGACACCACAAACAATATTCATTTTAAAACATGGAATAATTTCTCCTTGTTTCCAAAGGATATGTGAGATTAATGTTTTGGTTATACTCAATAAATGTTTTAGTAGAATAATTCACTTGGATATATAGAAGTAGTATACTTCTCACCACTAACTTAGGCACCACCCTTTCTCAGTCGCTTGGAGAAGACACCTTACTTCTTGTAATGTTTCTTTTACTTGGTTACTATATTTTGATACACATGTGATTGGCATATTGTATGTAATACCCAAGAAGTATGACTAAACATTATTTTTATTTTGAAGAATATACCTGAAGAAACGAATAATTGATTCTTCAATTCAGTTCATTTTCTATAATCTTTCATTGATTTATTTAATGATATTCGATGCAAATGACCTCTTGTTTGATAACCAACTACTTTTCTTTGCAGGACGTTGTGAAGGTTTCTTTGGCGTCACACTTACTATTGGATTTTTCACCCTATATTTAAACTTTTTTTCCATAAGAACTAAAGATTAATCTTTCCTTAAGTTTTTATTTTCTTGGAGAACCTTACCCAATAGGTAGTGAAGCATTTACTTCATCCTATTCATTTTATATTCTTAAAAAACTAGATTAATTTGGTGAAAATGATATGAGAAATGGATTCATTGAAAGATCATGATTATCCTTCAATTTACACATATCCAGTGTAATCATCACTTTATTCATATCTTGCTTATTTTTCTACTTATAAACTTCTCATAGATGAGAAAACATGTGAAATCATCCATGTCATGATGTTTGTATCCACAACTCACATCGGACGTTGATGATAGCATTATGACATTACCATCATATGCTACATACATGAGTCTCCTATAATCAATTTTATACCCTCACTTCCTGAGGTGGATTAACAGGTATTGGAGACACTAGCACCTTGAATTTATGATATGTAGTGCTTTGCGTAAGCTCCTGTACTATTCTTGAAAATTCTTTCTTGTTTGGACATATATTTTTTCCAAGATTATCATAGTGTATCTTGTGGTATAGCTTTCCATTTAATACAAAAATAAATCTAACAGATTGTAATTTTTATCTTGATTTTCAGTTTAGACATTATTGAGTAATTAAGTAAATCATTAAATGTCTCCTGTCATTTTTTTGAATTCTAGGAACCTTTTTTACTAGAATTGGAATACTCTGTTACTTGAGTATTCTAGTGGTAAAGAACATTGAACTTCCCCTCAAAGATTATAAGCTATGGCTACTCCACTGCTATGAGAGTTTAAGGTAGGCTTTTGATTGATCAACTACACTAAATTGTGGCTCCTTGATCTTTTGAATGAAGTCTCAGCTTCTCAGAATCATAACTTTGATTTTCTCAACAATTTTCCTCTAAAGTGATAGGAAGTTAGCTAATGTTAATCCTTACTACCACCTTCGGTCAAGTCAACTCATCATTCTCATAAGAAATCCCTAGTAGTAGGAGGCACCCTTAATTATGGTTGATCGAGTACCTTTAATACTTGGTTGTGTTCAAATTCAAATGACGGAAGGAGTTTACAAATTAATATTTCTGTTGGTCGGAGTGGACACTCAAGAGGGGGGTGAATTGAGTTCCAAATAAAATTTCTGCTAAAAAAATTTCTATTAAAATCCCCCAATTTCAAAAACAGATTAAACTGTAGTGAATTTATATAGATTATAAAGGTTCAATTAGTTTCTCAAAGATTGATTAGTTCTCAGTTAACTTAATCTTATGATTAATTTAACTTTTGAAACTAACTTACTAGTTTACAATAAATATAAACACTTGTGAGTTTAACTATCAAAGTAACCTTGAAAATAAATTATATTTCAAAGTAATAGCAGCGGAATATGAAATAGATATGTATTGTATGGATATAAACTTTAACTAAAATCACAGAGGAGTTAACCAAGAGGTTCAGTCTCAAGACGAGACTTAGTCCTCTCAAAAGTTCATATAAGGATGATCCACACCCTCGATCGGGGTTTAACAGTTTACAACTGTCCAGGTCCAAGACCACTACCACTGTTATCCATGGGAAACAAAACAATAGCAACCAGCTGTCCAGGTCACACACAACCTCTACCACTATCCACAGTGGGAAAAAGAATGAGAAGATAGTGAGTGAGGATTTTCAAATCCTCAAGTTAAGGTTCAGGAGATAGTGTGTGTGTAAAATACAACAGATAACACACACTGCGCGTAATGTTAAAAGTAAATCACAGAGATAAAGATTTAGAGATTAGAAAAGGCTCTAGTGATCTTCGTGTAGCTCTCGACTCCTTTTGTTGATCAGAATTCGTTCTGAGTCTTCTTCTGGTTTTTGTCTGGAAAACAGAGTACCATCTTCTTCCTTGACTTCCAGGTTCAGCTTGCTTATCGCCTCAAAGAATGATGAGTTTTGTGTGGTTCTTCTTTATCATAGATTGCTTGACGTATGCTCTATGTTCTGTAGGTTGATAATCGTGGTCTCGTGAGTGCAAGTTCTCCAGTTGTTCTTGGCACGTTGAGTGAAAGTTCTCCAGTTGTTCTTGGCACGATTTTGAGCTTGATCGCAAGTATGTTCTGTGTGCTTGATCTCCTTTTTGATCTAATGTCTGTCACACTTTGATACATACACGATATCCTTTTTATGCCACTGCTTTTTGTTTTTCTAAGGAGGAATGATTATGCTTTTCGATCGTACTTGGTATGGTTTCCTAAAACGGCAACACAAATCATTTAATAACATTAAATGCATCAAAAGTAACAAATGTAACCATTAGTATAATAAACAAATAGGGTCGAGGATATAGGATTTGACTCCGTAGTTCATTATAGGTAGTCGTTTGTTTGTAGACGTGTACGGTTGACTCGGTGTAGGGATCTTTCATCGGTATCTCTTCAAACTCTTATCGGTGGCTCTTATCAGTAGCTCTTATCGGTAGCTCTCTGTGCATCAGTAGCTCTTTGTGCATCGGTAGCTCTTTGTGCATCGGTAGCTCTCTGTGCATCGGTAGCTCTTTGTGCATCGATATCTCTTTGTGCATCGGTAGCTCTTTGTGCATCGGTAGCTCTTTGTGCATCGGTAGCTCTTTGTCCATCGGTAGCTCTTTGTACATCGGTAGCTCTTTGTGCATCGGTAGCTCTTTGTGCATCGGTAGCTCTTTGTACATTGGTAGCTCTGGCTATCGGTAGCTCTGGCTATCGGTAGCTCTGGATATCGGTAGCTCTGGCTATCGGTAGCTCTGGCTATCGGTAGCTCTGGCTATCGGTAGCTCTGGCTATCGTGCAAACCACATCTATTTGACTTAGAATTGTTTCAAAGCTATTATAAACAAGGATAATAGAGATTAACATAAATCAGAGATTATTTAAACATTATTATTAACTTGATCACTAATTTGAAAGAAGTAAAAAGTAAATCATCAGTAATTGAGAATAGCACAATATATGAACACATAATTGGGATTATCAAAACAGGTGAGGTCAACAATCTCCCCCTTTTTGATAATCACAACTTATGATATGACCAAAAATAGTGAGAATATAGTATAAGAGAATATAACGTTTATATTCTAATTTCTCAAAGAAAGAAATCAGAGGAAATAGAGGAAATAGTAATAGAATGAAATAGATCAAAAAAAATTATCATAGGATGTATTAAATACAATAGTATCAGAGATAAGCTTTGAAAGAGTTGGTACCAAAGAAGGAAATGTAAGAATAGTAGCAAAGGCTCAAAATTTCTCCCCTTTGATATTTCCCCCCCTCTCTTTATATTTTCTCCCCCCTAATTTCTCAAAGAAAGCAATCAGAGGAAATAGAGGAAATAGTAATAGAATGAAATAGATCAAAAAAAATTATCATAGGATGTATTAAATACAATAGTATCAGAGATAAGCTTTTAAAGAGTTGGTACCAAAGAAGGAAATGTAAGAATAGTAGCAAAGGCTCAAAATTTCTCCCCTTTGATATTTCCCCCCCTCTCTTTATATTTTCTCCCCCCTTTTATAATGTTCTCCCCCTTTGTGATAATCAAAAAGTGGGAAAGCATACAGAGAAAACTGAGAAACAGAGATAGTGTAAAGAAAAGCATTGGTATTAGACCAGACAAAACTTACATAAACAGAATAGAAAAGAAGAAGAGAAAAGAAATTCCTATCAAATAGCCTGGCCACTTCAGCAATCCGGATCTTCAACATGAGATTTGCCTTTTGGATCAGAAGAGGAGGCAGGTGGTGAGGATGTGAGTGAGGGATTTGGAATCCCAGTAATGATCACAGGAGGCTAAGCCACTGATACAGTGCATGTCCTTTATTGGGAAGGTTCTTGAGTGATCATAGGTGTGAGGCTTCGGATGGCCTGAGCAGGAGTCAGCTGGACTGGAGACTCAGTAGAGGCAGAGGCAGGCAAGGCAGGAGGGACAATAACTAGTCTGGCATCAACATGCAAAAAGGGCAGCAACAGATTTCTGAAATCCATAATGATTCCTCCCCCTCTTTCCATAGCAGATATAAAATCATCTTTGTTCTCCATAAATTTTTCTAAGGCAGGAGTCAGCTCTCTTAGCTTGCTCACTTGTCCTCGGAAGGCTTGAGTTACAGGGGGTAATTTTATGTTTTCCAACATTAGCTTGAAATTATGGGTGAGTTGTTGCTTGGTAAAAATCCTTTAGAAATAATAATCCACCTTGTTCTTGATTTCCTCCTGAGAGGCAGAGGCCTCTTTCATAGTGTCGTGGACGATTTTCATTATTTCCCTTACTGAATCTCTTGTAGAGAGCACTACCCGGCTTAGATCTGATGAATCCATAGAGCCACTGGTTGAAATAGAACCAAGCTCCTCCTTCATCATAGCTTGTAATTGATTCAAATCAAATGCAGGTTTTGAAGCTAGAGGACCAACCAATAAAGATACAGTTTCTTTGAAACTTTTGGTCAAACCACTAATCAGAGTTTGCAGTTGAGAGTCCTGATTTTTAACATGATCCTTTATAGAAGATTTGAAATCTTCAAATACTGAGACCATTTGGCTTACAACACTTTTCACATAGGCTAAATCCTTATCAGCTTGAGGCTTTGAGCTCATGTAGGAATCTAAGGTAGTAACAGAATTTTTTAAGGATTCAAGATCTGCTTCTATTCTAGAAGATTGGGTCTGGCACTCTTTGACTGCTTCCATTAGCTCACCCATAAATGTTGACAGATTGAAACCAAGAGAAAGCTCAAGATATTGTTCTAACAACTTCATTTCTTCATGAAAACAGTGCTTCATCTCAGTAACTAAGGCACTAAAGGATTCTTTCAGTTCATTCTTCAGGGATTCAAGATCATACTTTGTAACAAAATCAGTAGGAGAAACTGTAGTAGATACTCTTGCAGAAGCTAAGCTGACAACCGAATCATTCATGACTGATTGAATCGAGGAAACTAAAAAAGATTCCATTGTCTTTACTTATTCTACAAAACTGACTTTGAGATTTTCTTTCAGCACATCTAAATCATGTACTCGAACCACATCATCAGGTAATAACTCAGAATTGATGTCATAGCTGATCTTTGGTCTATTCAAGGATACTTCATTATCCGAATCAGGATAATCCAAACCACAGACTATAAAACCTGGGTCTTCTACCCAGTCTTCAATCTCAACAGCCACTGTAACATTTCCAAGATTGGAATGATGCTCCCCCTCAATGGGTGCATTCCTATGTACAACAACTACATTTTCTGCTGGTCTTTCTTCATCAGAATCTTCCACACCAACTTCCATCTCAGCAGTAGTAAGGAGGTTTTCTGAAACAGGTACAGCTTCTTCTCTTTCTTTTTCTACTTCATCAGTAGGCACAACTGAGTTTTCAATCAATGGACTCAGACTCAACCTAGCAGAATCAGATGATTCAGATACATTCCCTTTTTCTCCTTCCTGCTGAGGAACTGGTTGGTCTTCCTCATGAATAGATAACACTTCCTCTACTTTTCCTTTTCTTGAGTATACAAACTCAGTAACAGGACTTGGGGGAAAGTCTGGATCTCCTCCAATATCCATAGGAGTTTCTTCCTCTTATTCTTCTTCTTCTTCTTCTTATGACTCATCACTGTACTTGGGTTCCTCTTCATCAGATCCTAAACCTGGATCTCTTTTATCCTTTGGCCTTGAAGGATAATCCACAGGATTAAATTTATCATACACCTTCTGGTCATCACTGACCCATTCTTCTTTCCACGGGTTCCAATTGATTTTCATGTACTTACAAACTGTAGTAGTGATACAGAAGTTATTCTTAACTACAACTGTCTCATCCTGAGACTCAGCTATCCCTTTCACTTTTATCATCACAGAGATCATTTTGGCAAAGAATAAGGCATTAGTCTTTGATTTTGGCCTAATCATGTCTTCCATTTGATTCAACAGCAGTCTGCACAGATTAACTTTCACACCATGTCTTAACAGATGTAGAAGATAAATATCTTGATATCTCAGATTAGAAAAATCTCCTCTCCTCGGTATCAAAACATGTTGAACAAATTTGAAAAGAAGTCTGTTCTCTCCATCCAATTCAGTAGCAACCACTTGCCTTTGACTTCCATTACCCGTTAGCTCCTTTAAAGAGGTCTCATAGTCAAAGATGTTACTGGTAGGTGGAATTTCTCTTAATAAATACCCGGATACACCTTCATGTGGGACTTTTAAACATTATTCCCACTCTACTGAAGAAAACGACATTTCTTTTCCATTTAAAAAAGAACTTACCCGATTCTCATTTTCATACTTCTCGAAGCTTACGAATTCGTAGAACTGTTTCACTAACTTCGGGTAGTAGGGACCATTGTTATTTGAAAAACAATCTACCCATCTCTGATCTTCCAGAATTGCAAGCACCAACGACTTGCTTGGTAGCAGCCAATCTACGCATAGCTCCTTTTCAATCACAATATCTCTATTCTGCAAATGAGGGTTTACTGGTCTCTTTCCCGACCTAGTTCTGACATTACTTCCACGAGCTTCTTACTGCACTTTCTGCTTCTTTGTTTTAGGCTCTACACTGTCATCTCTGTTAGCAGGAATCTTGGTTTTTGCCATCGCGGATTTAGGGTTCTCAGTAGATTAGGGAGCTAGGATTCAAAGGTGAAGGGTTTTGGGTCCGGTGGAGTGAGAAGAGGTTTAGGCTTAGTTTTATCATGTAGGAATCATAAATAAACGAATAAAGTAAAATAATATAAAAATAAAATGATTCATATTCTTGGCGGCAGACAGAAGTTTTAAAAAAATATAGCATCAGTGAGAATTTCAGCATCGGTGAGAATTTCACATCGGTGAGGATTTCACATCGGTGAGGATTTCAACATCGGTGAGAATTTCACATCGGTGAGAATTGATCATCGGTGAGAATTTAACATCGGTGAGAATTGATCATCGGTGAGAATTTCACATCGGTGAGAATTTCACATCGGTGAGAATTGATCATCGGTGAGAATTGATCATCGGTGAGAATTGATCATCGGTGAGAATTTAACATCGGTGAGAATTGATCATCCCCAGCTCGTTCCTAATGTAACTTAACCTATCAGAACTTAAAGGTTTAGTGAAAATATCGGCCAATTGATGTTCAGTGCCAATAAATTCAAGGGTAATATCACCTTTTTGATAATGATCTCTCAGAAAATGATGTCTTACATCTATGTGTTTGGTTCTAGAGTGAGATACAGGGTTCTTAGATATGTTTATTTCACTAGTGTTGTCACAGTTAATTGAAACATGTTTAAACTCAAATCCATAGTCCAATAAAGTGTGTTTCATCCACAGAATTTGTGCACAGCAACTGCCAGCAGCTATATACTCTGCTTCGGCAGTAGACAATGCAACTGAGTTCTGTTTCTTACTACACCATGACACTAGGGATTTACCAAGTAAATGACATGTTCCAGATGTGCTCTTCCTTTCTAACTTACATCCAGCAAAGTCAGCATCTGAATAGCTAGTTAGGTCAAATGATTGTCCTTTTGGATAAAACAAACCTAAATGTATAGTATGCTTAAGATATTTAAAAATTCTTTTAACAGCCAGTAAGTGTGATTCTTTAGGATTAGCTTGAAATCTCGCACACATACATACACTGAACATAATGTCTGGTCGACTAGCAATAAGTTAAAGTAAGCTCCCAATCATACCTCTGTAATTGGTTTGATCCACTGGTTTCCCAGCTTCATCTGTATCCAATTTACAGGTAGTACTCATAGGTGTATCACTTTCCTTAATACTATCCAATCCAAAACATTTTAAAAGATCTTTTGTATATTTACTTTGATTTAAAATAATTCCATATCTAGTTTGAAAAATTTGAAAACCAATAATATACTTAAGCTCTCCCATTAAGATTATTTCAAATTCATTTTGCATACTTTTTGAAAAATCAGTACATAGAGAGTGTTTTTAAGATCCAAATATAATATCATCAACATAGATTTGTACAACTAAAACATATTTAGAAATTCTTTTAATAAAAAGAGTTGGATCAGCGATCCCTTTAGTAAAACCTTTTGAAATAAGAAAATTGTTGAGTCTATCATACCAAGCTCTTGGAGCTTGTTTTAAACCATATAAAGCTTTAAAAAGTTTAAAAACTTGATTTGGAAAATGAGGGTTTGTAAATCTAGGTGGTTGTTCCAAAAAAACATCTTCAATTATAAAACCATTTAGAAATTCACTTTTGACATCCATTTGATATAACTTGAAATTCAGATGTGATGCATATGCAAGTAAGATCCTAATAGCTTCCACTCAAGCTACAGGTGAAAAAGTTTCTCCATAGTCTATACCCTCTTCTTGACTATATCCCTGTTCAACTAGTCTAGCTTTGTTTCTAACTATGTTTCCTGATTCATCAACTTTATTTCTAAAAACCCATTTTGTGCCTATTGTCGAGGTTTCCTTGGGTCTGTCAACTAATTCTCAGACTTTGTTTCTTTCAAATTGATTCAACTCTTCTTGCATGGCTATTACCCAGAATTCATCATTGATAGCATCATTGATATTTTTGGGTTCTAGCTGTGACAGAAAAGCTTGATGTTCAACCTAGTTCCTTAGAGAAGCTTTAGTTTGTGTTCCTCTATCAAGATTACCAACAACAGCATCTAAAGGATGATTCTTTAGAATCTTAGTCGATTTGGTAAAGGTTGGACTAGAAACTTCAGGTTCATCTATAGGTTCGGGTTCAACAGAAGCAGATTCTGGAGAAAGTCCAGAACTGGATGTTTTTATAACAGGTTCTTTAGATTTATCATTAAGGTCCAGAATAGACAAATCTTCTTCAAGATTCTCAATAGAGGTTTTAGGCTCATGTGGACCAGTTTCATCGAATTTTATGTGAACAGATTCTTCCACACATTTGGTTCTCTTATTGAAAACTCTATAACCTTTACTTGAAATAGAGTAACCCAGAAAAATTCCTTCATCGCTTTTGGGAGCAAACTTATCCAGATTATCTTTAGTATTAAGTATAAAGACTTTGCAACCAAAAACTTTGAAGTAATTAACCTTAGGCTTTCTATTGTTCCACAACTCATAAGGGGTTTTCTTAAGAACAGGTCTGATCAAGACTCTATTGATAACATAACAAGCTGTATTAACAGCTTCAGCCCAAAAGTAAATAGGCAGTTCATATTCATTGAGCATGGTTCTAGCTATTTCTTGAAGGGTTCGGTTTCTCCTTTCTACTACACCATTTTGTTGGGGTGTCCTAGGGGCAGAAAAATTGTGACTATAGCCATTGTGTGAGCAATAAGATTCAAACTCATTATTTTCAAACTCACGACCATGATCACTTCTTAGGGTTTTAATCTTAAGTCCACTAAGGTTCTCTACAGACCTGGAATATTTAATAAAGTAAGGAAAAGCTTCACTTTTGTGAGCTAGAAAGTATACCCAAGTATATCTAGAAAAGCCATCTACAAGGACATAGACATAATGCTTCCCATTTAAAATAGAAACTCTTGATGGTCCAAACAAATCCATTTGAACCAACTCAAGTGGTTGAGAAGTTGAGACTTATTTCTTTGATTTAAAAGAAACTTTGTGTTGTTTTCCCTTTTGACAGGGATTACACACTT
This sequence comes from Viscum album, assembly GCA_963277665.1. Classification (NCBI taxonomy): domain Eukaryota; kingdom Viridiplantae; phylum Streptophyta; class Magnoliopsida; order Santalales; family Viscaceae; genus Viscum; species Viscum album. The sequence continues at coordinate 950,909,661 of OY728143.1, forward strand.
TGTCATTTGGGAATTCTAATTTAGGTAAGTCTCTAACTAAGTTTTTCCTAGCCAGTTTTCTAAGTGAGTGAATGTTGCAGTGTCCTAATCTTCTGTGCCATAGCCAAGATTCTTTATGAAAAGCATTCAAACAAGAAATATTTTGTTTGTCTAAAGAGTTTAAATCAACAGCATAAACATTTTCATTCCTTAGAGCAGAAAATACTAAAGAATTTTTGGAGTTAAAAACATCACACGAATCATTTTCAAACTTGACATTGAAACCATCGTCACATAATTGAGATATACTAAGCAAGTTATATTTAAGTCCATCAACGAATAAAACTTTAGAAATTAATACTGAGTCAGTGTTACCAATCTGGCCTAGGCCGATGATTTTTCCTTTAGAGTTGTCACCAAAGGTGACATGACCTCCATCAACCTTTATTAAGCTCTTAAAGCAAGAATAATCTCCAGTCATGTGTCTTTAGCACCCACTGTCTAAATACCATATCTTCTTGTGACAGCTCTTCAAGCAGGTCTCCTATAAAACAGATTTAAACAGGAAATGACTTTGGTACCCAGATTTTCTTGGGTCCAGATAGGTTAGCAATTAGGGACTTAGGTACCCAAATTTGTTTTATGGGTCCCATACAATTAACAGAAACAACAGATTTTGAAAGATGAACTTTATTTGGTCTATAACCATGTGAACATCCTGTTGAAGCATATGAATTTCCAGAACTGGAACTAGCAGAAGTTTTTTCAGACTTAGGAATAAATCGGTTTCTGGTGAACTATCTCTGTCCAGGTTGGTATCCCAAACCAGTGGCATATCTAGGTGCAACTTTCTTTCCTAGCATTTGAGTTAAAGCATCCTTTCCATTTGTGAATTTTTCTAAGTCCTTTCTAAGTTGCTCATTTGACAGTTTCAGTTCTGTATTTTCCTTTAGTAGTTGAGCATTCTTTTCCTTTTCTATATCAAGATCAGATTTATGCTTAACACTTAAGGCATACTGTTTCTTTAAACCTTTGTATTTTTCTTTAAGCTCATTACAGGTTTCTTCCAACATATCACAGTACTCAAATAGTTCAGATTTTAACATGTTTTCTGAATCAGAATCATCTCCAGAATAATATGAATTTAAAACAGGAGTGTCAGATGTTACCTCAGAAGTATTTGTCATGAAACACATGTTGGCTCGATTCCTTTCAGAGTCCGAAGATTCTGCTTCACTAGTGCTGTCTTCTGAAGCACTCCAGGTATCCTTCATGGCTTTCTTGTACTTCTTGTCTTTGTAATCATATTTCTTTTTGAATTTTAACTTTGGACAGTCTGCTTTGATATGTCCTTTTCGCTTGCATTCATAGCAGACAACTTCATCAGTCCTGTCAGCCTTCTTCCAATCCTTTTTCCATTTGCCTTATTGATCATACTTTCCTATGTAATTCGTTTTCCTAAAGAATTTCTTTTTCCTATAAAACTTCTTGAATCTCCTGGATATTTGAGACATCTCGGCATCACTGTCAGATTCTGAATTTTCACTCATTGAACTCTCAGTCTCCATTTGTAGTTTATCCTTGTCTTTACTCTTAAAGGCAGTAGTTTTAAACGCTACATATTTTCTTTTGGGTTCCTCATCTTCTTCTTTATTTACTTTAAGCTCTTCTTCATACATCATCAGCTTACCAATTAACTCCTTGACAGGCAGTGTGCCAATGTCACAGGATTCTCTAATTGAAACGGATGTACCTCTCCATCTATCTGGAAAACATCTCAGTATTCTCATAATTTGTTCTTTTGCAGGAACAATCTTTCCGAGTGAGCTCATTGTGTTTACTATCTCATTGAACCTGAGATACATGTCAGAAATAGGTTCATCAGGCTTCATTTTGAAATTATCATATTTAATAGTATAAGTGTTTAATCTCATTTCTTTAACATTGGTTGTTCCTTCGTGAGAAACAGCCAAGGTATCCCAAATTTCAAAAGCATTTTTACATGCAGAAATTCTATTAAATTCTTCATCTCCTAGAGCACAGTACAGAGCATTCAAAGCTTTAAAATTATTATTGTAAGTAGTCTTTGTAGGTTCATCCCAAGTAGATCTATCAGTAGTGGGAACTTTATATTCAGATTCAATAGCAGTCCAAATATCAAAACTCATGCTTTCTAGATGAATTTTCATTTTAAGTTTCCACTGAGCATAGTTATTTCCATTAAAGAAGGGTGGCCGGTTAGTAGCAGCACCCTCAAGTCTATTATCCATTATAAACAAAATTTAAAGAGATAAAAATTTAGAAATAACAGAAATTTTAAGAACTTTAAAATACAACTAAAATCATAGTTGAAAACAGAGTAATTTAGAAGGTATTAATAATCCTCTGATACCAAATGTTGGTCGGAGTAGACACTCAAGAGGGGGGGTGAATTGAGTTCCAAATAAAATTTCTGCTAAAAACAATTTCTATTAAAATCCCCCAATTTCAAAAACAGATTAAACTGTAGTGAATTTATACAGATTATAAAGGTTCAATTAGTTTCTCAAAGATTGATTAATTCTCAGTTAACTTAATCTTATGATTAATTTAACTTTTGAAACTAACTTACTAGTTTACAATAAATATAAACACTTGCGAGTTTAACTATCAAAGTAACCTTGAAAATAAATTATATTTCAAAGTAATAGCAGCGGAATATGAAATAGATATGTATTGTATGGATATAAACTTTAACTAAAAACACAGAGGAGTTAACCAAGAGGTTCAGTCTCAAGCCGAGACTTAGTCCTCTCAAAAGTTCATATAAGGATGATCCACACCCTGGATCGGGGTTCAACAGTTTACAATTGTCCAGGTCCAAGACCTCTACCACTGTTATCCGTGGGAAACAAAACAACAGCAACCAGCTGTCCAGGTAACACACAACCTCTACCACTATCCACAGTGGGAAAAAGAATGAGAAGATAGTGAGTGAGGATTTTCAAATCCTCCAGTTAAGGTTCAAGAGATAGTGTGTGTGTAAAATACAACAGATAACACACACTGCTCGTAATGTTAAAAGTAAATCACAGAGATAAAGATTTAGAGATTATAAAAGGCTCTAGTGATCTTCGTGCAGCTCTCGACTCCTTTTGTTGATCAGAATTCGTTCTGAGTCTTCTTCTGGTTTTTGTCTGGAAAACAGAGTACCATATGCTTCCTTGACTTCCAGGTTCAGCTTGCTTATCAGCTCAAAGAATGATGAGTTTTGTGTGGTTCTTCTTTAGCATAGATTGCTTGATGTATGCTCTATGTTCTGGAGGCTGATAGTCGTGGTCTCGTGAGTGCAAGTTCTCCAGTTGTTCTTGGCACGTTGAGTGCAAGTTCTCCAGTTGTTCTTGGCACGATTTTGAGCTTGATCGCAAGTATGTTTTGTGTGCTTGATCTCCTTTTTGATCTAATGTCTGTCACACTTTGATACATACACGATGTCCTTTTTATGCCACTGCTTTTTGTTTTTCTGAGGAGGAATGATTATGCTTTTCGATCGTACTTGGTACGGTTTCCTGAAATGGCAACACAAATCATTTAATAACTTTAAATGCATCAAAAGTAACAAATGTAACCATTAGTATAATAAACAAATAGGGTCGAGGATATAGGATTTGACTCCGTAGTTCATTATAGGTAGCCGTTTGTTTGTATACATGTACGGTTGACTCGGTGTAGGGATCTTCCATCGGTAGCTCTTCAAACTCTTATCGGTGGCTCTTATGGGTAGCTCTTATCGGTAGCTCTCTGTGCATCGGTAGCTCTTTGTGCATCGGTAGCTCTTTGTGCATCGGTAGCTCTTTGTGCATCGGTAGCTCTTTGTGCATCGGTAGCTCTTTGTGCATCGGTAGCTCTTTGTGCATCGGTAGCTCTTTGTGCATCGGTAGCTCTTTGTACATCGGTAGCTCTTTGTACATCGGTAGCTCTTTGTGCATCGGTATCTCTTTGTACATCAGTAGCTCTGGCTATCGGTAGCTCTGGCTATTGGTAGCTCTGGCTATCAGTAGCTTTGGCTATCGGTAGCTCTGGCT